>CM051021.1:21227938-21257938 GCA_027704905.1 Muraenolepis orangiensis | reverse complement strand
AATTTGTTCAGTTGTTTAAAGCTTGGTTAACTATCGGGCTTCTCGGTTGGAATACAAACGGCGTAATTTGCGGTATTCCCGAAGTCAAATTCAGCCCGTACCTCAAACTCCTCAGCGATCTTGGGTCCGTCCAGGAACAGCCTTGTGTTGAGGCAGTCGACTGGGCCAAAGTTAGCTACACAGAGAGAGAGAGAGAGAGAGAGAGAGAGAGAGAGAGAGAGAGAGAGAGAGAGAGAGAGAGAGAGAGAGAGAGAGAGAGAGAGACGAGAGAGAGAGAGAGAGAGAGAGAGAGAGAGACAGACAGACAGACAGACAGACAGACAGACAGACAGACAGACAGACAGACAGACAGAGACAGACAGACCGGTTCAAGATGGTTCAAAGGGTGAGGGGCCATGAAATAATAACACCTAAAACACCAATATTTTCAACACAATCCTTTAAAAAAAGTATGATAAACACCAAAACTAGTGCGATGATTTATTGAAAAACACCTATTGCCCCCCAGTGTATAACTATAAGCATAAATAATACATTCAAATGAAAAGCTCAATAAAGTTACAGGGAGAGTTTTATCGAAACAAGTGTGTTTCTTCAGGGCATATAAATATATATATATATATATATATATATATATATGCGCTTCTAATACTAAATAAGAAATATGAATGTGTGTGCGTGCGTGTGCATGTGTGTGTGCGTGTGTGCACGGCAGGGTTTGGAACACGCACCGGTGAACTCTCTGTACTCCTGGAACACCTTGGGGTACATGGCGGCCGACATCACATCCTCTGGCGTGATGTCGTCACCGTGCGCGGCCCGCAGGCCATCCTCCAGGGCCTGGAAGTCCATGGGGGGCAGGGAGGCCCCGGGACGGCCCTCGATGCGGGGGAGGTTCTTCAGGACCTGGGGTGGGGGGGGGGGGTGAGAGACGAAGTGAAGTGAGTGAGACACACGCTATACTTGAGAAACATACAACACACAGTCATTACTTACTTGGTCAAAAACTGTCACTGCGACAATACAGAGGACGCGGTGCGTTGTCGTTGATAACATTAAGCCGTGTTAGCATGTCTGTGAGGGTTGTATGTGCCTAGCGAGTGTGTTAGCATGTCTGTGAGGGTTGTGTATGCGCCTAGTGCGCGTGTTAGCATGTCTGGGAGGGTTGTACGTAAGTAGTACACGTGTAAGCATGTCTGGAAGGGTTGTATGTGCCTAGCATGTGTTAGCATGTCTGCGAGGGTTGTACGAGCCTAGCACGCGTGTTAGCATGTCTGCGAGGGTTGTACGTGCGTAGCACACATGTTAGCATGTCTGGAAAGGTTGTATGTGCCTAGCATGCGTGTTAGCATGTCAGGGAGGGTTGTATGCATGTCTGTGTGCGTTTCAAGCTATTTCCTTTTCAAGCTAAACCTTTATGCAATTTTGTCTGGACAATAGCATCCGGCAAATTACGAAACAACTTTTCCAATTGCGTATTTTGGACACACTTCCATCGCTCTCGACTGCTACACCAAATGTAACGTTTTAATCTTCCCTGCTCCTTCCACCCACCGATAGCAACACAGTTCGCCAATGGGAGCTAGCGAAAACATCCCTGAGTCACTAGCGGCACTTCTGAAGGATGATGGGAAAAAGAGTTCTAGTGGCGTGCGTGACTCCCATTTTAAAGTGCTTCAGAGACTGTTGTGGGTTCTTGTTAGGGGAGGGGGGGGGGGGGGTAAGGAGGAAGATGAAGAGAGAAAGAGGAGGGGAGGAGAGAGAAAGAAGAGTGGAGGAGGAAGAGAGAGAGAGAGAGAGAGAGAGAGAGAACGTGCAAGGGAAAAAGACAAAATACAACAAATTAAATTGGTGAGAGAGAGGGAGAGGGAGAGCGAGATAGAGCGAGAGCGAGAGCGAGAGAGAGGGAGAGGGAGAGGGAGAGGGAGAGGGGGAGGGGGAGAGAGGGAGATTAATGCATGTGACCGTGTGATATAATTGTGAAATGCCCGCTGGCTGGTCCATTGCCAGCACCACCACAACTTCATTAAGAAAACATGGCATCCAGTCCCCGGCGCTAGCACGTAGCGTTGACCTTCACCCACCTGCACGCTTGCTACCACCTAGCCCCTTAGCGCGTGAACCGCCGCGCGTTAGCCTGCAGAAATAGCAACCGTCTGGCGTGTGACATGTTAGCCTCATTACAAAAACATGGGACTCAATTCGAGCTCATACCTTGACACACACACGTAAGGGACAAGAAGGCTAATGGGGTTAGCTGTTTAGCCTGCATACTTGTGGATACTTGTCAACGATAAAATGTTACAATCACGGAACGTCCCCCGAAATAGGTTCCGGCCTTATTCCCTCGGGCCGTCGGGATGTGAGACGTTGGGTGTTCTGGAAGTGAGTTAGGAATTATTCAGAAGCGCGGGGTGGTGTTTCACCAGGGCTGCTGGCCTTGACATGATGCTCATGTGGAACATGTGTGAGCAGACAAGAAGACCAGAGTCCGAAATAAGGGATGCGGTGGCGCCACCTCTGGTAGGAAAAGGAAGCGCATCCGGTCTTGCGACACACGAGGACCAACTCGCTACACTTCACTTTCCGTCCATCTCTCCATGTTAGTATGGTGGTGTAGTATGGTGGTGTATCGTCGTCTTTTAATTATTGGCAATTAAATATAATCGGGCAGTAATATAATAATAGCTGAGAAATTCATGATTTGATATGTGTCTGAAGATAATTCTACCTTGAATGAATTGTATGTGTGCGTGCGTGCGTGAAGCGTGTTAGCGGCGACACACCCATTCCGTACGCAACGTGTGCGTTATCTCTGGAACACGTTGGCATCGAAGCGGCTCAGCACAGCTACGAGCAAGCAGCACGTACGTGTGATGTGAACGACGTGTGTGGCGTGCGTGCGTGCGTGCTGCGTGTGTATGTGCATGCGTGCGTGCGTGTGTGCGTGCGTGTGTGTACCTTGCTTCTCAGGGGCTCGGGGAAGCCGCCATGGGGGATTCCAATGTGGCCCTGGAGGAACTCCACCACGGACAGGGGGAGGGAGAGCTCGTCGGCCTGCTCCTCCACGTCCGCCCGGGTCAGGTTGTTCTGCACCATGAACTGGGCCAGGTCACCCACGATCTTGGAGGAGGGGGTCACCTGTTGGGGAAGGGGGGAGAGAGAGAGAGAGGAGAGAGAGAGAGAGAGAGGAGAGAGAGAGAGAGAGAGAGAGAGAGAGAGAGGAGAGAGGAGAGAGAGAGAGAGAGGAGTAGAGAGAGAGAGAGGGGGGGGGGGGGGTAGAGACAGATAGAGATAGAGAGACAGAGAGGGGAAGAGGCAGAGAGAGGCTTAAGGTTATTCAGTGGTCTATCAACAGCCGCGTATCAATCTGTGTGGCGTACTTAATTTGTTGACGTTTATTTTGTTTATTTCAGTTTTCTAAAACCATTTATATTTTTCAATGGCAGTTATGTGTGTAAAGAGTGACCCTGAGGATTGCTGCAACATCTTGTTGACAACGACAATAAAAGGCATTCTGAATGAATGAAACTGCCAGATGAGAACTAGCATATCTGGCCAACTCTGCCACACACACACACACACACCACACCTCATTATTTTTAACGTGTACCGTCCCTGTCAAATAAACAAATAAATCACATGATCAATTATAAGGGGAGGGGGGGGGGGTCATCATTACCCATGCCCCCAGTAGATGAGACACGGTGCATTCGGTGGACCATCACCTTTGCCTCATCAGCAAAAGGGTTACCAGAGGTCACAGGTCAGCCGTCCAGGTGCTACGTGCCACACATCGTATAGTGAGTAGTGAGTGAGTGAGTGAGTGAGTGAGTGAGTGAGTACAACAACCCTGGGAAAGACGGAACCGTGCCGGATGTGGACCGTGATGGAAGGCAGACAGAAGCCGCTTCCTCCCTATGGATATGATCAGCATTCAGGGCCACAAGCCCCCCCCCACACACACACACATCCCGTCCAATTATAGTGACACTTATTCGACCCTTCTTCCAGGGCTTCCTCCGGGCCCCCCCCTGACGTTGGCCGGGCACCGAAACCGCAATGTCCGAGGTCACGGTCACTCACTTGCTCTGACTGGCAAACAGCCTCAGCGCCTGCACCTCTGACCCATCCCAGTCCTCTTCATGTAGCAGGACATCTCCTCCAGTTTTGAACCGAGACGCGGAACGCACACACACACACCACACGGGACCAAAAACAATTTTTTTCGGATGCCTATGTTTCTCGTTTTTTCCCGGGGGGCGGGGGGGCAGGGAGAGAGAGACAGAGAGAGAGAGAGAGAGAAGCAGAGAGCCACAGAGAGAGAGAGAGAGAGAGACAGAGAGAGAGAGAGAGAGAGAGAGAGAGGAGAGAGAGAGAGAGAGAGAGAGAGAGAGAGAGAGAGAAGCAGAGAGCCACAGAGAGAGAGAGAGAGAGAGAGAGAGAGAGAGAGAGAGAGAGAGAGAGAGAGAGAGGAGAGAGAGGAGAGAGAGAGAGAGAGAGGAGGAGGAGGGAGGGAGGGAGGGAGGAGGGAGGGAGAGAGAGAGAGAGAGACAGACAGACAGAGAAAGAGAGAGAAGGGCAGAGACCAGAGGGGAAGTCTTTCATTAGAATCACATATATTCAATTCCTCCACTATTTATAATGGCTGCTCATTAGGGCATAGCGATCCATATTAGAATAATGGTGATAATGGTCTTACGCTCCCACCCCTCCCCCAGCCACACACACACACACTTTCGATGTAAATATCTGTTGACGTCATTAGTCTCCATGTGAAATAATGGATGGAGAGGAGCCCCTATCGAGCCACGGCGTCCATTAGTGATCAGACAGAGGAAGGGAGAGAGAGAGAGAGAGAGAGAGAGAGACACAGACAGACAGACAGACAATGAAAGAGAGAGAGAGAGACAGATAGAGCAAGAGCGAGAGAGAGAGACAGAGACAGAGACAGAGACAGAGACAGAGCGAGAGAGAGCGAGCGAGAGAGAGCGAGAGAGAGCGAGAGAGCGAGTGAGGCAATGAAAGAGAGAGAGAGAGAGCGAGGCAATGAAAGAGAGAGAGAGAGAGAGAGAGAGAGAGAGAGAGAGAGAGAGACAGAGAGAGCAAGAGAGAGAGAGCGAGAAAGTGAGTGAGAGAGAGAGAGAGACAGAGACAGAGACAGAGAGAGAGAGAGAGAGAGAGAGAGACGAGAGAGAGAGAGAGAGAGAGAGAGGCAATGAAAGAGAGAGAGAGAGAGAGAGAGAGAGAGAGAGAGAGGAGAGAGAGAGAGAGAGAGAGAGAGAGAGCGAGGCAATGAAAGAGAGAGAGAGAGAGAGAGAGAGCGAGAGCGAGAGAGAGAGAGAGCGAGAGAGAGAGAGAGAGAGAGAGAGAGAGGTTTGACGGATAATACAGAACCTGATAACTACCCATGAGACAAAGCCCACCCCGAGGGCCACAGACAACGTGTACGCCTCCTGAATCTCTTTAAAGTTTTATAACAAAAAGACAAGATAAGACCAGGCAGCTCTGTGGGCCAAGGCTAGGGAAGGTTTTAAAAAGTATTAGTTGTCACTCCCGGGGAGACCTGGCCCCCCCCCCCCCCCCCCCCCCTATTAAGGCCTACAAGCATGTGTTGTAAAGCACCGCAATGAACCTAGCCTCGTGTAGGGGGCCAAAGTCACAGACCCGGCTCTTGTTTCCACAGCTGATTAAACGGCCGGCGGACCAGGACACAGAGCGGGGGCGTCGGTTAATACCGCGGAGATGTAAACGGCGCGACAGCACCGCCGCAGGCGGGAAAGCGGCATCGCACCCCATCGGGAAATCCGGAGCCATAAAAATGCGCCGGCTACCGCCAGACATAGTATATATACTATTGGGATTGGGCCGGACCGGACATACACAAGTCTACCTTCTATTTTTACAATCCATAAAAAGATGAGATGTCCAGGGCGGGAGGGAGGGAGAGAGGGAGGCGAGGCGAGGCGAGAGATGGAAGGAGGGAGGGAGATGGATGAGAGGGAGACACTTACTCCTTGTAAAACCTTGGCCCTCCCCTTTCTATATAAACCAAACGGTTCCTGTGGGCCCCCGAGGAGCCGCCAGGTACAGAGGCCCCGGGGCCTCGGGGATATAAACTGTAAACCACCGTCACGCACGGCGGACCGGTAAAGGTCTGGCGTCGGATACCGGGGGGGGAGGGGAGTGGGGGGGGGGAGGAGGAGAGGGTGAGAGAGAGAGAGGGAGGGAGAGAGAGAGGAAGGAAGGAAGAGAAGCGAGACAGCAGGGGGGAGGAGGGAGTATGAGAAGGGGGGGGGGGGGGGGTGATGAGGGAAACAGATAAGGAGGGGGAAGGAGGAGGAAGAGAATGGAGAGGGAGAAGAGAGCGGGAGAAAGAGATAGGGGGAGAAAGAAAGAGGGGGAGGAGAGAGAGGGAGTAGAAAGAGACAGCTAGAGGACAAGTGGGCAGGAAGAGGAGAAGGTAGCATGAGATGGGGAGGGAGGAGGGAGTATGAAAGCGAGGGAGGTGAGAGGAAGAGGAGGGAGACAGAGAAGGAGGGGGGAGGAGGAGGAAGAGAATGACGGGAGAGCGGGAGAAAAGAGAGCGGGAGAAAGAGAGAGGGGGGAGAAAGAGAGGGAGGAGAGAGAGGGGGGAGAAAGAGAAAGGGGGGGGAGAGAGAGAAGAGAGAGAAAGTAGAAAGACAGGGATGACAAGTGGGCAGATGAGAGTATGAGAGAGGGAGGCACAGGAAGAGAAAGGACAAGAGCGTGGGAGGACGAGGAAGAGGAGAAAGGAAGGAGAGGGCCAACCGCCCACCGAACCTAATCTCGGGGACAGATCTGCTGGTAATTAGATGCCTTCTGGTGGCCGTAGCGACACATGAGCGAGGAGCGATGGATCAAAGACAACCGTCGGGCGCTTCATCAGCTATACATCATCGCCACGGGGATTTACGACTTGGGCGTCGCCAGGAACAACAGCGGGGGATGTCGCGTGGCGCCCCCCTCCGGCGGTTCAGTCCTCTAATGAGCGCGTGCGCATACATATACACACACAGACACCGAGGCGTCATGTGTGTGTGTGTGTGTGTGTGTGTGTGTGTTGTTAAGCGTGTCTCAGGAGTCCCCCAGGGGAGTCCATCAAGGCAACCCTGTCTCCAGTTGTGCACAGACTGCACACACACACACACACACTTAAAGATAAGCAAGACAGAGCGAAAAGAAAAATACAAAGGAAAGAAAAGAAAGAATGAAAGATTAGCAAAGGGTTAGGTTATTACAGCCTGGGTGACGGGCGGAGAAGTGTATATATTGCCTAGAATGTGCACACCCACACACAGCTAGTGCTCTCTCTCTCTCTCTCTCTCTCTCTCTCTCTCTCTCTCTCTCTATGATCCATCGCTCTGCACCCTATCCCCATAAACAACTGCTGTTTACTGTCTTCAAGACACACACACACACACACACACACACACACACACACACACACACACACACACACACACACACACACACACACACACACACACACACACACACACACACACACACACACACACACACACACACACACACACACACACACACACACACACACACACCCCTCACCTCCACTGTACCCTCTGAAATACTTTGGCTGGTTTCGTCCATGGGGGGCACCAAGAGACTCTGATATTTTCAATATCCCTTGATGAATTACATCTACTTGGCTTTTTTGGCACACACACACACACACACACATGCACACCCATGTACACGCACATACCGAAATAAGTATCCCGGAAGACGGTTTCTCATTTGTATCAAGGGGTGGCTGGAAAAGAAACTGGGTCACACACACAGGGTTGAAGAGGAGGAGGAGGAGGAGGAGGAGGAGGAGGAGGAGGAGGAGGAGGAAGAATACGAAGAAGAATTGGATTCAACCGTTTCCCATGCGACTCCTGCGGCAATCTTCATTCATCAACTCTTGATCCCTGGCTTTTATTATTACTATGCCTATTGTCCCCCCCCCTTGCTTTTAAATTACCGCCGACAAGGTGGAAGCCTGAATGAAGAAGCTCTGTCCACCATTTGTCCCCCACTCCCCCCCCACCCACCCATCGAATGGTTTCTTCCACCCGATATCACTCGATTGCGTATTAAAAATGTGTTTGCGTTGCAAAAACAACCCACAATACAATACAATAAACCCCCCCTAAGACACCCCCCCCTCTTGGCCGAGATGCCCTTGAGCAAGGCACCAGCACCCCCCCCCCCCCCCCCCCCCTTACACTGCCACCTCGCGGCGCTGTATATACACAATAGCTGCCCACTGCTGCTATTACTAGGATGGGTTAAATGCAGAGAAACTAATTTCACTGTGTGTGTGTGTGTGTGTGTGTGTGTGTGTGTGTAGCTTTTGAGAAGGGACCCGGAGGGAACATCTTCAGACGCAACGTGATCGGTTCATCGGTTAGAAAGACTGCGTTTGCACCCTCAGCCTGAGACCGGAGAGAAGGACAAGGGGACGGTATTTTTGACATTTGCACATTCATTTTCCTAGTTCCTGCAATTTCACCTGACGTGGCATCCAATTTATTCGTGCCTTGAAACCGCTCCCTTGAGCTGCTACCTGTTCTACTCTATAGACTCTACCCGGGTGTAAAATGCACATTTTTGGTGTTTGGGGAGTGTCAACCAAAAACTATCAAACCACACACACGGCTGCTGGGTGAGGGACAAAACACCATCTCTGCTCCTAAAGGCTCTCCTAAACCCTGACTAGGCAACTTTTAAAGTCGGGGACCGACCTTGACCTGGGCAGTACACGCTACACACCTCTGGGGATCTCGGGGGTGGGGGGTGGGGGGGTGGGGGGGGGTATCAGTCTCACCTCACGGTCGGCGGCCCCCTGCTAAGCGACTGGGAACACACGTGGGAAGAACCTACCATCATCATTATCTTCTCAGAGAAAACCGGCCTAATCTTGCGGGAGCGCGGCTCACGTACTCAACGGCCAACGGTTCCCTGCGAAGCCTTGAATAATTTCTTCGAATTGCACAAAGTGCTTTATCTATTGCCACCACCACCACCACCACACCACCACCACCACCACTCTCTCATGTTTTATCATGTGCAGACCTTGTAGAGACTGTAGCCGTTGTGGTTGTTGTTGTTGTTGTCGTAAACAGGGAACACACTCTCAGTGTCGTCTTGAGACAATGACAATCAGAACCGACCTCATCCCATATCCTAGAATAGACCCAGAATCGGCTACAATTGGCCGCCTCGCGGCTAGCAGCCTTAAACACCAGGTAATTGCAATCATCAGCTTGCTCAATTTGCTCCCAAGTGGCGGCGTTTAACACAATGAGGAGAGGCATCGACCCTCAACCAATTGAGACAATTAGGAAGTGAGAGCATTAGCAGGAAGAAGCCGCGTAGTCCCGTTGCACGCCGCGGCGCGAACACACGCCGGCGGCACCGGCGTCAACCTGTGAGCGCGGTTTGACGTTAGCGCCTCGTCCGACGCACGTGCGCGGAGTCGCGACAAACGCCACTTTGAGCGTGTTTTGTGTCGTCGCTCAGAGACGCCGGAGAAAAACTCCTTCCTTCCTTCCTTGGCGGAAAGCGTGCACTCTACCCACCTACAAGTGTGTGACGAACGAAGGGCGGCAGTAGCAAAGTCTGTTAAGACTTGGCAGGGTATACAATAGCTGCCCGCTGCTCCTAATACTAGGATGGGTTAAATGCAGAGAAACACATTTCACTGTGTGTGTGTGTGTGTGTGTGTGTGTGTGTGTGTGTGTGTGTGTGTGTGTGTGTGTGTGTGTGTGTGTGTGTGTGTGTGTGTGTGTGTGTGTGTGTGTGTGTGTGTGTGTGACCAATAAAGAGGATTCAATCCTCCAGATTTAAATTTAGATTAGAAAAAGGACCAAAGATTTGACGTGAGACCAGCGGTTTAAAATTCAATTGGTGGGAGAAAAAATACAGGTTGAACCAGCCAATCTATCTCGGCTATCCAATTGAGTTGTACAATGACCATGAAGGCATTCTGGTGTGTGTGTGTGTGTGGTGTGTGTGTGTGTGTATGCCCTTGCTATGCTAAATTGTTATAAGGTCACATTCACATTCCAAATCCTCTTCCTCTCCATTGTGTGTGTCTGTGTGTGTGAGAGAAAGGCATTTTTTTTTGGGTGGACAGATTCAATTCATATTTCTTTGCATTTGTTGACAGTTTGTATATTGTATTTGTTTCTGTGTGTTTCTGTGTGTGTGTGTGTGTGTGTGTGTGTGTGACTATTAGTATGTCTCTTGCATTGTGTGCCTGTGTGTCTTTTCCTCCTGTGCATCTGACTGTGCGTGTGTGCGCGTGTGTGTGTACGTGCTTGTGTGTGTGTGTGTGTACGTGCTTGTGTGTATGTGCGTGCGTGCACCTGCCCTACCCCTCAGGCTAAAACCAAATCCACCGAGGCAATTCCTTCTTAAACTAAATGTCAGGGAGTGGTGACAGGGTTTCAAATGAGTCTCCTCGCCCGAGTTTAACATCCATTTTCACGCCGGGTTCTGGAGGGATTCTCCTGTCTTGTTCACTACACGGGGCTAACAATGTTTTAAATGTATTCTTAAATAGTGTTGGGGACAAGGGGGACGGGGGACGGGGGGGGGGGGTGACGAAGGGAGGAATTATTTTTGGTATAGACGACAACACGACACACTTCATTTAGGACCTATTGATCTGAGGGCCACGTTTCAACTGTCAAGCGCTATTTTGGCTCTCCGCTCTAAGAGCAGATTGTTTCATTGAGAGCCGGAGGGCGAGAGAGAGAGAGAGAGAGAGAGAGAGAGAGAGAGAGAGAGAGAGAGAGAGAGAGAGAGAGAGAGAGAGAGAGAGAGAGAGAGAGGAGAGAGAGACGAGAGAGAGAGAGAGAGAGAGGAGGAGGAGAGAGAGATGGAGAGATGGAGGGAGGAACTGAAAATAATCGATGGAGGATGGTAGCCGAGAGCCAGGGAAAGGATGGAGGAAGGGGGAAAGAGTGACGGATGGAGAGAAGGAGAGACAGAGAGAAGGAGAGACAGAGAGGGGGAGAGAGAGAGAGAGAGACAGAGGTATTGGACATCTGCAGAGTGTTCAACAGGATTCCCTGGGGATGTGTATGTGTACGGGGTGATCTGCGCACACACACCACACACACACACACAAGCAAGTGTGTTAAAAGGTCCTTTAATAGCTCTTAAGAGTGCACACACTTTAAAAGGCCATTAGACAGACAGACAGACAGACCAGACACAGACAGACAGACAGACAGACAGACACACGTCTTAAAAGTCCTGCGTTTACAGCCTCAGACAAAAACATCGGCCCTGCTTTCCCGCCGCCTGCTCAGCCAATCACAGCGTCGATACCGAGCGGCGCCCATGTAGCCGCAAACACAAACCCACTCACCTTCCAGCTCTGAGACAGAGAAAAAAACCCACCTTAGTGCGCGCTTCTAGCGGTGTCTACGCACGTGCACACTCTCTTGCGTGCGCGTGCAGTTGTTTTAATCGGCACGCGCACATTAAACGCGTGCCGATTAAAACAGCTGGTTGGCCGCAGTGCCCCCCCCCCCCCCCCCCCGCCCCCCCTGGGACACGCCCACTCTGACACCAGTGTTACGGTGACGCTGTGGTCCTCGAGCGTTAATTAAATTGGGGAGAGCGAGGTGCACGTGATGAGGGGAGAGAGACAGAGACAGATAGAGAGAGAGAGGGGGGGAGGAGAGAGAGAGAGGGAGGGAGGGAAATTAGATTGAAAAGTAGAGAGGGGACAAATGCCTGAGGACACAACAAGCAATCGCAGGGCCAAGGAATACACGCAAGGGAGGAGAGAGAGCGAGAGAGAGAGAGAGAGAGAGAGAGAGAGAGAGAGAGAGAGAGAGAGAGAGGAGAGAGAGAGAGAGAGAGAGAGAGAGAGAGGAGAGAGAGAGAGAGAGAGAGAGAGAAAAAGCGTGGGAGAGAGAGAGAGGATATTACATTGAGAACCAAATAAGGAGTGTGTGTGTGTGTGTGTGTGTGTGTGTGTGTGTGTGTGTGTGGGGGGGGGGGGGTAATCAATTAGCCAGCTGTGATGGACCCAACCATGGCAGGAGAGAAGCCAATGAATTAAAGATAATGGAAAAACAAAGAGAGACGCTGGGAGTACATTTAAAGGGTAATGATAATGTTGATTGGCGAGATTGCTGCGTGTGTGTGTGTGTGTGTGTGTCTGTCTGTGTTGGCGCGTGTGTGTGTGTGTGTGTCGGCATGTGTGTTTATGTAATTGAATGGATGTAAAATATCCTTAGCCAGGCCTTGTCATGTCCCAGCCTGATCTGTGGAGGTCAGGGGGGCAATCGCTAACCATGTACCCTAACCCTAACCTATGCTACCCACGCTAGCTGCCAGGTAGGGTGTGTGTGTGTGTGTGTGTGTGTGGGGGGGGGGGGGGGATTAAATGAATCAGGGCAGCGCAGGGAATTCCAAGGTGGGCAAAGAGTCGAATGAATCGACAACGTTGCGAAATACGATACGTACTCTGCAGGAAATATTGACAGAAAGACGAGAACGAGAAAGTGTCTGAAAGAGAGAAAGGGGCGCGTGAGAGAGAGAGAGAGAGAGAGAGAGAGAGAGAGAGAGAGAGAGAGAGAGAGAGAGAGAGAGAGAGAGAGAGAGAGAGAGAGAGAGAGAGAGAGAGAGAGAGAGACAGAGAGAGAGACACAGAGCGAGAGAGACAGACAGACAGACAGACAGACAGACAGAGAAGGATGAGAGAGAGAGAGAGAGAGAGAAGGATATGAGAGAGAGAGAGAGAGAGAGGATATCTGAGAAGAGCAGAGCGGCTGATCTGTTGCAGTTAATCTGAGATCGTTTGCCCCGGCCCAGCTGGGAGAGGAGGGAGCGGCAAGGCAGAACCAATCAGTGCCAGAGATGCCAATACGCTCTCGTCAGGGAGGTAATCAGTGGCCAAAAAAGGCAGATGGGAATGGAAAATAAATAATGAAAGAGTCAACTGGGCGATCTCAAACTCAACCGACCCCCTCGAGTGATACCCCGGGCCCTTCGCCTCCAACCGATTATGTAATTTCTCGCAGAACAAAAAACATGAGGGTGACCCCTGTGTGTGTGTGTGTGTGTGTGTGTGTGTGGTGTGTGTGTGTGTGTTCACTTAACGTGTTATAAGATGATTTGGCAACTGGGACACTTTCCGCTGCCAGTAACACCAGACTTTATAACCAGCTTAATTCCCCTTAGTTAGCCGGAGGAAAATTGGAGGAATGAGGAGGGTGAAAGAATTGAAAAAGTTTCACCCACCCAACCTACTTACTTACTGGGCTTTGATGACCAATGTGCGCGGTCTATATCCTATATCCCTAACCTCCTAACTGACAAGTATCGACAAATCCAACGCACGTTTCTTTCACTTTAAACCCACTAAATGAGTAAGTCTAACCCGAAACCCTCAGCTACAACTCCCTGCAGTCTGGCGATGAGAGTTTTTGAGACAACTATGGTTAGCATCGGATCGGCCATGGGACTTTGGTATCGCGGTCTCCAGCCCGGTCAGTCAGATAACCTGGCGAAAAACAACCCGAGTGAACCCTAAGTGAACCCTCCTTTCGACTTTTGTCATTTCACACTGCCTCCACGTCACGCATTAAGTGTGAAAACGCGCACTTTGCCGCCGATTTGAAGTCGGCCTGACGGTATCCAGGACGGCTACTGGCTGGGTCGACCGGAGTGTGAGCCCACTGAAGTAAACCTCACCTCCCGGACGCCTAAAAAAAAACAAAAACGCTAAAATAGAGCGTGTGTGTTTTTAGCTTCTCACATTAGAGCGTCTAAGAGTGTCTAAAGAGTGCTTTCGTGGTCTACTTTCTCTCTCTTTGTAGAGCATGCACACTCGACACCAAAAAAAGGTGAGGTTCTTCTTCCACAACTTCCGTTGACTTCCATCTGGACCCGACAGCCGGTCCAGACACCTCCCTCCGTAACGGGCTGCTCTGGAGAACTGAAAACAACCTCCCACTCGACGCTGCTTGAGCGACGTACCCGATGAATGTGGAACCAATGAACGGTTGCGGAGAAAACCAGACAGACAGACAGACAGACAGACAGACAGACAGACAGGGGGCGGCAGTAGCTCAATCTGTTGGGTTTTAAGGGCTTGGGAAGCGGAAGGTCGCTGGTTCCCCAAAGTCCCCAGAACACCAAGGTGGCCCTTGAGCAAAGCACCAGACCCCTTGCACCACCGCTCCCCCCCCCTTACAGGCAGCTGTATATCAAATAAAAGATGCCCACTGGCTCCTCATACTAGGATGGGTTAAATGCATTGAAACACATTGGCACTGTGTGGTGTGTGTGTACATGTACTGTATGTGACCAGTAAAGAGGATTCAAAATACTCATATATTTAAGATTTAGATTTAGACAGATACTCCTCTAAAAAGGTCTTCAAAAATGGACACACTTTTTCGCTATCCCTGGGACATTGTTCATAAGTCTCACATGAATTTGCCTCGGTATGAATTTCATTGTTGTTGAAATGTATACCGCGGGAGTAAGCATGCAATTTGTACTTTGTTGCGCACAGCAAGTAAAAACATCTTGAATCTCGAAACCCGGTTTGAGTATAATCCAGATTAAAGATTGAAGATATTTTTTTAATTTGCCTTCATCTAGTCATCAAGTACAATGTGGAACGCTTACTCCCCCCATTCCCTTCCGCAGTATGAATTTACTACTAGTTCAACACTATATACTACAACTATGCACTATACTTACACTATACAATACTTTACTATATAAACAGTACTGTACACAATAAAAAGAACAGTAAAGTGACTGATGGATGGTATAAAGTTTTGAATTGTGCAAAAGTTTCATTTTAAAGTGCCAGTAGTGCAGCAGCACTAATGGCAAGACAGCCTCTCCGAGCCATGGTCCATCAAGGGAGGTGTGTGTGTGTGTGTGTGTGCATGTATGTGTATTTGTGTGCGTGTGTGCGTGTGCGTGTGTGTGTGTGTGTGCGTGTGTGTGTGTGTGCGTGCATGTTTGCGTGTGTGTGCATGTTTGCGTGTGTGTGTGTGGCATGGCGTCTCACCTTGATGAGGTCCCCCAGCAGCTTGTTGGCCTCGGTGTAGGACTTCTTCACCTGCTTGAACTTGTGTCCCAGTCCCATGCTGTGGGCCTAAGAGAGTCACCACACGGAACCACACAGCCAATCAGACGACGGCGGCTACACACACAGTTCACCAGGTCTAGAACACACCCCACCCCAAACACATGAGCACGTGCCCTCGGTCCGCCTTGAGGCTCGGGTGCCTTTAAAATAAAGCATGCAGGCGCACACACACACGCACGCACGCACGCACACACACGCGCGCACGCACGCACGACCGCACACACACACACACGCGTAAACAAACATTAATTAGATGGTGCAAGGTCTAAAACCTTGCGCCATCTCATTAATGTTTGTTTACTTCCAATTCCATTCCTCCTATTTTGGGTGTTTTTTTTATCAGCTTTTGAAGCCCTTGAAGGCCTGGCTTTTGTATTTCTTACTCCAAAACGACGGCTCATTAGCATACCGCTCGGGAAAAGGTGTCCGAGGGTGGCGGCAAAAAAAAAAGATGGTAGTGTTTTTACTTCCGGGTAAGTGGGCCACCAAGTGGGTGAGAGAGAGAACCTGCGGCCCGGTTCGATTTTTTTGGGTTAAGGAACAACCTCGGCTGTCAGTAAGCTGAGTTTTTATTTTATTATAATCTTTTAGATTTTATTTAATTTTTGTTCCCAGAACAAAAGCCCTCGGCGTACCACAAGAATATTGTGAACATGAAAAAACTGAAACTAGCATAAATCCAGTCTGCTTCACATTTTCATGTACGATTATATTTTTAAAAATAAACGTTGTTTTGCTTAAGTGGGCCTCAAATTGACTACAACAAAGGTTGTTGCAATAGTTTCACAGGCGGTGAACAGGCAATTCACTTAATATTTTGACAAGTTACCAATGCTTAGTTGCAACATCGCATTTACACAAAACAAACCCATACCAGAAACTAGAGTATTTTGTCCAATTGCGTCCAATTTAGCTATCAGGGGCGAAAACCTCCATAAAAATTCAATCTTCGCCGGCGGCGATGAACATTTTGAAAAAGATAGTGACCAAAAGTGACATCTGGACCACAGCGCCACCCGGCGAGCCTCACCTGGAAGTGCAGGTTGGTGTACTGTCCGCCGGGGATCTCGTTCTCGTAGACGTCCGCGTTGCCGGACTTCATGGTGGCGGTGCAGTCGAAGGGTGCGTACAGACCCCTGGCCACCTCCCAGTACTCGCTGTAGTCGTACACCTTCTCCAGGGCGATGCCTGGAGTGTGCGCGCACACACACACACACACACACACACACACACACACACACAATGTATCTTGTCAAGCTTTAGCCATCATGGACAGGGCAGTGAATACAGACAGGGAAGCAGGGGTGGACGGAAAGAGAGGGCGGAAATCGAGATGCCGGGAATCGAACCCGGGGTCGCCTACAATACATAGACGTTGTTTTTGTTACTGGGAAATCATTGTCCCCCCCGCCGCTTGTCGTATGCAACGACTGTTTTGCAAACAAATTTACATTCTACGCATCATATCGTCATATATTGCCTGTTCATTTTCCAGCTGTCAATTTCAATAAGGCTGCATTCCAAATAGACCTTTATTCCCGCCGGTTTTTATAGTGCGAGAGAGGAGAGAGAGAGCGGATATCGAGACAGCCGGGGGAATTGAACCCGGGGTCGCCTACAATACATACACATCGCTTTTGTTACTGGGAAATCATTCCCCCCCCCCACTGCCTCTCGTCGTATACGTAAAGACGTCTGTTTTGCAAAAAAAAGTGAATATACGAGAATCCGAAGAAGACGTTATCTGGGGGAAATTAACAGTAATATTGTTCCCCCCCGGGGCTTCGGGTGTTTCCCGTCTCGGCATAACGCTTTGTGTCTATGGCTGGAGGTAAAAACAGCAACAAAAAATCGCCCCAGTGGCGAGCAGAGCGACCGGTGACCCTGCACCCTGCATCCTGCATCCTGCATCCCGCATCCTAATTCCGTCGGCAGCGATGATCGGTGGGGGAATGGACGAGTCCCCTGCAATTGAATCCGGGGGTCCATAAATCCAAGTTGTCGGCGTGTTGAAGCGTGGAGGGTGGTTTCGGCGATCGATTAAAAAAAAAAAAGCGCCGCTCCCTCAGACGCAGATCTGCTTTATCCCGCAAAGCGTTTAATATTTATACGCAATCACTCGCCCCCCCCGAGATGCCATCGAAAAAGACCAAACGTACAGGAATTGGTTTGTTTGGTGTGCCTGTGTGTGCGTGTGCGTGTGTGTGTGTGCACCTGCGTGTGTGTGTGCGTGTGTGTGTGTGTCTGAGGATGAATGTGTGTGTGTGTCCGTGACCTTTGGTGCACCATCCATTCCCATTAACCACCACGCCAGTAAACAAACACACGGCATGTATATTTTATGATGTTAATATAATACGTTTTGTACGGGGTGTGTGTGTGTGTGTGTGTGTGTGTGTGTGTGTGTGTGTGTGTGTGTGTGTGTGTGTGTGTGTGTGTGTGTGTGTGTATAAGCACGCCTTTTACAAAAAAAAAAAAACATGCATTCTGCACGCCGGCCTGCTCGCGTGTCACTGCGGCAACAACATTTTTTTTGGACAGGCTGCAAAGCTCCCGAGTCAACTCAGACGCCCGCTGTCACTAAAACTAAATCTAAACAGGATTGAATCCTCTCTTTATTGCATAAACCACATACATCATGTACTTCACAGTGAAATTTGGTTTCCCTGCATTTAACCCATCCTAGTATTAGGAGCAGTGGGGCAGCTTTTGTATATACAGCTGCCCTGTAGGGGCAGGAGCAGTGTAGTAGAGGGGGGGGGGGGGGGGGTCTGATGCCTTGCTCAAGGGCACCTCGGGCAGTGCCCTAGGTGTCGGGGGTGGGGGACTAGAACAGGCGACTTTCCCAACAGACTGAGCTATCCCTGTGCCGCCTATAATGATAATACTGTGGACACTAACGCGACTCTGTAACTCTGAATCTGGGGTACAATACGAATAAACACCACATTTACATTGGACGGATTTGTTTCCACATCGCCTGTTCATTTCCGGCTGTCAATTTCAATAAGGCTGCACAACCCTACCTCCTCCCCCCCCCCCCCCCCCCCCGCTGTTTTAATGTGTGTGTGTGTGTGTGTGTGTGTGTGTGTGTGTGTGTGTGTGTGTGTGTGTGTGTGTGTGTGTGTGTGTGAACCGAGAACAGAGAACAGAACTAGGAAAAAAATACAGATCCAACAGATCCACTGCGGGTGAAAATTCGATGGGCGGGCGGGCTGGCGAAAAACTCATTCAAAAGAAGCAAACCGGGGCCTCCCTGCTTGTATATTCAGACCGCTGCGTAGCCCCAAAACTCTCCAGCCTCCCCCCGCCTCCACCCTCCCCTCCCCCACCTCCACCCAACAAAGAAAACCCAAACCATTTGGACAGCACCAGCCCAACCGGCACCACCTGGGCCAACGAGCAGAGCATGCAAATGCTCGCTAATGGTCGGAAAAAGCCGCAGCACTTCTTCGGTTGAAAGAAACAAACTCGTGGGAAGGGGAGAGAGAGAGAGACAAAGAGGTGGGTGGGGAGGGGGGGAGAGAGAGACAAAGAGGGGGAGAGAGAGCGAGAGAGAGAGAGAGAGAGAGTGACAGAGATGGAGAGAGAGAGAGAGAGAGAGAGAGAGAGAGAGAGAGAGAGAGAGAGAGAGAGAGAGAGAGAGCGAGAGAGAGAGAGACAAAGAGGGGGAGAGAGAGAGAGATGGAGAGCGAGAGCGAGAGATGGAGGGGGAGAGAGAGAGAGAGAGAGAGAGAGAGAGAGACAGAGGGGAGAGAGAGAGAGAGAGACAAGAGGGGGAGAGAGAGAGAGAGAGAGAGAGAGAGAGAGAGAGAGAGAGAGAGAGAGGAGAGAGAGAGAGAGAGAGAGAGAGAGAGAGAGAGAGAGAGAGAGAGAGAGAGAGAGTGTGCCCGTGTTGGGCAGGAAATAACAAGCTTTTTTTTTTTTTAACAAGAGCGGCGGGTCAGAGGGGAGACCGTGTACGCCTATTAGCATTCAGCCGCCAGTTAAGGGTTAGCAGACGCTATCCCGACGCGACTAGAATCTCAGTCAGAACGCCATCTTCCCAATACCAATGGGGCCTTCGGAGTACAGCAAGAATGCCAGTGCAGAGATTCACACATCACCACATATCAACACATATTAGCTTCTGCGGCGTCTTATTAATAGCGGGCTGATTGATTTTTACTAGGTTCACTTACTTATTTTACATTCAAATGAGTCGAGGACACATTATGGGATAATCAGCCGAGGCAAAAGTACAGCAGAAGCGATTCACTTAAAGTTGTCACTTTAATTACGAATCTGTAACCACAAAACGTATTAAGGCCTGTGATTATCTTCTATGCTAATGGCTTGGACTCACTGAACACAGCGGAGCGTCCCTGGCAACAGATGTCCCCGTTGTGCTTGGCGGCAGACATTTTGGGCGGCACTTGACAACAGAAGTTGTAATTACAGGAACTGCCTTGCCGATTGGGACGTTTCCCCATCGCAGAAACGCCCTTGACAAGAGGACGTTCCTATCACAGAAACTTCCTCGACGATGGGACGTTCCTATCACAGTAACTTCCTTGGCGATGGGACGTTCCTATCAGAGTAACTTCCTCGACGATGGGACGTTCCTATCACAGAAACTTCCTCGACGATGGGACGTTCCTATCACAGTAACTTCCTCGACGATGGGACGTTCCCATCACAGTAACTTCCTCGACGATGGGACGTTCCTATCACAGTAACTTCCTCGACGATGGGACGTTCCTATCACAGTAACTTCCTTGACGATGGGACGTTCCTATCACAGTAACTTCCTTAACGATGGAACGTTCCCATCACAGTGACGCCCGTGATAAGAGAACGTTTGGGTTACTTCCTAGACAAGAGGACATTCCTATTCCAGACATTTTGGGTGGCACTTGACAACAGAAGTTGTAATTGCAGGAACTGCCTAGACCACGGGAAGTTTCTATCACAGTAACTTCCTGAACTGAAAACAGAAACGAAGGAGGATGTTTCCATTCCAATAACTCCCTTGGCCACAGGAAGTTCCAATTAATGCGAGTGATGCGGCAACAGGAAGAACAAAAATAATATCGATCCAGGTTGTAAAAAGATACAGTGTCTCTGTGGGTCAACCAATCATCCCATACCCCATACCCCCGGGGTATGTTATGGTACTTCAAAACCGGCACCTGAAGAACAGCTGGGCGGAGCTCGAAGTGTGACGAGTACGTGATTGGTTACCTCCTCTGCCACGGAAGATGGGAGGAGGTTCTGTGTTCGCCTCCTGAGAACAGGGTTAACAGCGTTTTCATTTGAAGATCCGCAAGGGTGACGCTACACCACACGTGTGTGTGTGTGTGTGTGTGTGAGTATATGTTTAACAACAGTCACTCCGCTCCGGCCGGCAACACTTCTCAGCCACCATGGTCGCGTTGGTCGCTAATCCGCAAACTAACCATGAATCCGGTCGCTATGCAAAAAACAAGGCTAACAAATGTTAGCCTCGGTTCGGATCCCAGAGGCCCCAATCCCATGGGTAGCTAGTTGCGATAATTGGGTGGTTAGCATGGTTTAGCCGGGCTTCACATGTCAGTTACTCTTCGTGATTGGAGTCCCTGGTCATTGATTTAGCCGTTATTGATCACTCTTTACCGCCGCTCCCCGTCCCCTTGGGAGTCACCCAGGCGACACCTCGTTAAGGCGGCGGCTAGACAGGAAGGGGGGGGGGGGGTGAGGCCGCCATATCGCCACGGCAACGGGCGTTTAGGGAAGTTTAATGGAGTGAGCGACGATGACAGGAGAGGATACGAGGGGGTCAGGGAGGGAAACGTAACAAGAGCTGTCACTTCACAGCTGTCCATCAGCCGGTCGGCAGACCTGATCACTCGCATGCGTGCACGAACACACACGCATGCATGCACGAACACACACACACACACATGCATGCACGCACGCACACACGCACGCACACACACACAAACCAGCATGTGGCAAAGCGCTGTCATTATGCGAATCATTAGCGAAACAAACCACAGCTGGATACAGATGAATGGACATGACACACATGCACGTGCAGACACACACACACACACAAACACGAGACAGTTACAATGAAGCGTGAACAAGTGTGCACACACATACACACACACACATGCACGCACACACACACACACACACACACGCACGCACGCACGCATAAGGGCTAAGCAAGACAAATCGAGGTTGAAGAATGAGACAACAGGGACAAAAAACGAATTTGGGGAGAAGAAAATATGGCAGATGAAAAATCAAGAAACCAATGGAAAGGGAAGGAGGAGGCTGGAGACGGGCCATCCCGGGCATAACCAATCACGTGAGGAGCGTTCTCTGTGTAGTAATAACGTGACACACACACACACACACACACACACACACACACACACACACGCAAATACACGGTGCACGCTGGCTTATATCAAACATCATGTACGAATAAAGTAAATAATACTAAATAAACTAGTTTGTGCTGCTGGCGGCCAGCGTTTGGTTCCTTGGTCCGTTGTTTGCCTCCCCCCCATGTGTTGTTGACAGCGTTATTGGGGTTGGCCCGCGGGCCATGTGGTGAATATGGTCCCGTCAAACCCACAGAGATAAGCGGGTGTTTCGCACTCTGTCGCATATTGGCTCGTGACTGCTTGTGGGGTGTGTGTGTGTGTGTGTGTGTGTGTGTGTGTGTGTGTGTGTGTGTGTGTGTGTGTGTGTGTGTGTGTGTGTGTGTGTGTGTGTGTGTGTGTGTGTGTGTGTGTGTGTGTGCTGCGTGTGCGCGCGTGCAATAGTGTAACTAGTGAGCGTCCCGGAACGGGAGGCCTCGAACTCACGACCTCCAGGCACAA
Source organism: Muraenolepis orangiensis (assembly GCA_027704905.1). Lineage (NCBI taxonomy): Eukaryota > Metazoa > Chordata > Actinopteri > Gadiformes > Muraenolepididae > Muraenolepis > Muraenolepis orangiensis. The sequence continues at coordinate 21,235,921 of CM051021.1, read as the reverse complement.
AGACGCCCTTAGCGTGAGAAGCTATAAACACCACAGGGCTCTAGCTTCATCGCTGGAACGTCTTTTAGGTGTCGAGGAGGGAGTGAGGTTTTTACTACTGCTGCACTCACAGCATCACCGGCTGGCTACAGTTACATGCGTGTGTGTCTCTCAAGGGCTGTGTGCAAAAGGGCGGAAATCGGGGGTGCGCGCGCGCGCGCGTGTGTGTGTGTGTTAAATCATCCGAGAGAAAACTCAATTGCGTATCTAATTAGATAGTTATAATTGTGAAGAATGTTTTAAGACACCGCCATTTAACTCTGTGTGTGTGTGAGTGGGAGTGTGTGTGTGTGTGTGTGTGTGTGTGTGTGTGTGTGTGTCTGTTTTTCTAGACACGTGGCATCACGCTGACGGCCGCTAATGCAACAAATGAGAGCGCCTTGTGTTTTTCGACAGCCGGCCTCACAGGATAAATGACGGGGGAGCTGGAGGGCCAGCTTCCAACTGACCACGCCCCTTTTCCGGTGGCCTGGGAGGACGGAGCAGGAGAGAGAGAGAGAGAGAGAGAGATGGATGGAAGGGGGCGGGGGGGGGTCCCCCAACGAGGGGAAAGAGACGGGGAAAGACAGTGGGGGAGGGGAGAAGGGGAAAGGGCCCCTTACGAGGCTCAAAGGGCCCAAAGCTAACTAAACTGTGACTTGGACTCCGCCGCCAGGGTTCTCTGCTGAGCACATTGGAACGATGAATGCCTTCGCGGGGGGGGGGGGGGGGGGGAGGGGGAGGAGACGAGAGACGGGCAGACAGACAGCGAGAAGACAAAGAGAGAGAAATAGGAGGACAGGTGCGAGAGAGACAAGGGGAGTGCGAGAGAAGGACGCAAGGGCAGATGGAGAGAGACTGAAGAGAGAAGGAGAACAAGAAAGACGGGTGTGAGAGAGACAAGGGGAGTGCGAGAGAAGGACGCAAGGGCAGATGGAGAGAGACTGAAGAGAGAAGGAGAACAAGAAAGACGGGTGTGAGAGAGACAAGGGGAGTGCGAGAGAAGGACGCAAGGACAGATGGAGAGACAGACAGACAGACAGACAGACAGAGAGATAGAGAATTAGAAAGGCAGGTGTGAGAGAGCGAGGACAGAGTTAGAGGTAGAGAGAGAGAGAGGCAGATAGAATATTGCACAAATGCAAAATCGTCTACAAAGCAAACGGAACAGAAGTTGCTAGGAGACGGAAGGAAGGGAGAGAGAGAGCGAGCGAGCGAGCGAGCGAGCGAGAGACACAGACAGACAGACAGACAGACAAGACAAGAAAGAGGAGACCAAGTATCCAGTCTGAGGAACAGAGAGAGAGAGAGAGAGAGAGAGAGAGACAGACATCGAGAGAGAGAGACATTGAGCGATTGAGGCGGACACATTCCAAGTGAAATACACAGGCGTGAAAGCTAAAACGCACGCGGTGGCGGGTGCGACGACGGCGACCAAAAAAAAGGGCGGGAAAGCGGAAACAACCGACGCACGCCGCCGCCGGAGGGAAGGCGGGGTATCGTTCCAGAGTAACACGGGGAACACGGCGCTCCATCACTGACCCGCCTGCCGTCTGAACCCTTCAGGAACAAGACGACGCATTTCCTATGAATAAATAAACAGACTCGTAACCGGGGGGGATGAGGAGGGAGGAGGAGGAGGAGGAGGAGGAGGAGGAGGAGGAGGAGGAGGAGGAGGAGGAGGAGGAGGGAGAGCGGGGCGAGGCAGCCTGGCAACACAGAAACCATCTGTCCCCGTCAATCCGCGGGCGCGCTAGCCGTCTCCCGTGTTTTACGCAAATCGATATATATTCCGCCGTAGCTTAAAAAAAAATGAACTATTTCAAAAGCCCCGCCGAGGGATGTTATGTCTTCATTTTTTATGGTTCAGTCCATTTTATGATAAGGCCCCTAAGCTTGCCAGAGGACCGGTCATGGAATTGGTATGAATGACCAACAGGGGGGAGAAGATGGGGGAGGAGGGGGGGAGGGGGGAGGGTGGGGGAGGGGGAGGGTGTTTTGGGAGTCGTTCTCAAACAGCAGCAGAACTAAAGCCAGCGCTAAAGCGGGTGGAATTAGCGGGAGCTAGAAATACGAATAGGACATTAAAATATTCATGAGGAGTGGAAAATATCCATTTAAAAAGAGAGGCGTTTCTATAATTCATGGGTGATACTTGTGATTAAATGAAACAGAAAAAGGGGAAAGCTTTGTAATTCACACACACGCACGATAATATAATAATATACGTGTCATTTCTTTTTTCTTTTTCACTGCAGTGACATTGTGGTTTATCATCATATTTTTACAATGATCATGAAGAATTGTTTCATTAAATTCTTAAATAAGATAGATTGAGCTAAAGTGTGAGTATATACGCCATGCATGCTCAGCTGTGAGTTAGCTAACGCTCTACAGGTTAGGTTGGATTTCTGTACTGTTTGACTGTTTACTGGACTTACCGTCTGACTGTTTACTAGACCTACTGTACTGTCTGACTGTTTATTGGACTTACTGTACTGTCTGACTGTTTACTGGACTTACTGTACTGTCTGACTGTTTATTGGACTGACTGTACTGTCTGACTGTTTATTGGACTTAATGTACTGTCTGACTGTTTAGTGGACTTACTGTACTGTCTGACTGTTTAGTGGACTTACTGTACTGTCTGACTGTTTATTGGACGTACTGTACTGTCTGACTGTTTATTGGACTTACTGTACTGTCTGACTGTTTATTGGACTTACTGTACTGTCTGACTGTTTACTAGACCTACTGTACTGTCTGACTGTTTACTGGACTGTTCTGTGTCACTACAATACTGTTCTGTTGGACTGTTCTGTGTCACTACAATACTGTACTGTTGGACTGTTACTGGACTGTTCTGTCACTACAATACTGTATTGTATCAATGCTACATTACCTAGATACATGTTACATCCCACTGCACCTTTTTGTATGGGAATACAGTCCCAATTGCACTACCGTGTCTATTGGGCGAACGCAATATGTGAATAAACGTATAAAAAGTGTCTCTCGCTCTCTCTCTCTCTCTCATTTATATATTAATATTATATTTCAATTGTTGAATTTTAAGAGACACTTTCGTTGCACAATGACAATACAGGCCTTCTGTTGTCGTGATGCTGAGGTGAAGTGCCGCGTGGTGAACCACAGCCCCCCCCCCCCCATGGGAGTAATGGGACAAAGAGACAGGGCAGCGGTACGTACCCGTGTCCAGCTTGGTCCCCTTGGCACAGGCCACCATGGCCCCCATGCTGGGCTGAGAGGTCATCCCGGCCATGGAGTCCACCTGGAGGGGGGGGGGAGAGAGGATGTACACACACACACACACACACACAAATAAAGACACCATCGCTAACACACAAAGGTTCAACAAAGGTAGGTAGAGAGACTCGTCACCAGAAGTCAAAAGTGCATTTCATTTCCTAACAAGTCTCCAAGAACTGAACCGGCGCTCAGGTAAAAGTACAATTAGTTCGGGTAAAAGTACAATAAGATCAGGTAAAAGTACAATAAGATCAGGTAAAAGTACAATAAGATCATAAGATCAGGTAAAAGTACAATAAGTTGGCCAACAATAGAACAATATCAAACTAAGTAACAAGCAAACAATGGACTTAGTACCGTGCTAGTACAGCTAGGTTCAAAAAAGTGGTAAGAGGACGTCAACACAAATTGCGTATCAGATGGGGGGTGGGGGGGGGTGGGGGGGGGGTGAGGTGAGGTGACGTACAGCCACGTCGACCACGTCCGCTCCGGCCTCGGCGCACGCCAACATGGCCGCCACCCCGGCGCCGGCGGTGTCGTGCGTGTGCACGTGGATGGGCATGTCCGGGTAGCGGTCCCTCAGAGCACCGATCAGCATCCGGCTGGGCTCAGGCTTCAGCAGGCCGGCCATGTCCTACAGAGAGAAGAAGAGAGAGAGAGAGAGAGAGAGAGAGAGATATGTATTAGGGCTATGTATTAGAGAGAGAGAGAGAGGTAGGTACACAGTTAGAAAGAGAGAGAGAGAGGTAGGCACAGAGAGAGAGAGAGAGAGAGAGAGAGAGAGAGAGAGAGAGGAGAGTAGAAGACAGAGAGAGAGAGAGAGAGAGAGAGAGAGAGAGAGAGAGAGAGAGAGAGAGAGGAATATGAATTAGGGATATGTATTAGAGAGAGAGAGGGTTAGGCACACAGTTAGACAAAGAGAGAGGGGTAGGCACACATTTAGACAGAGAAAGAGGGATATGCACACATGTAAAGAGAGAGAGAGAGGAGAGAGAGAGGAGAGGAGAGGAGGAGAGGAGAGAGAGAGAGAGAGAGAGAGAGAGAGAGAGAGTAGGGAACACAGTTAGAGAGAGAGATTTTCCTTTTCAGATTTGTAATTATTTTAATGAACCTTTATTTCACCAGGAGAGCTATTTTTTTTTTGGAGATTAAAATCACTTGCAGCAAAAAAGTGTCCTGGCACGTGATACAGCAGCGCAACACGTCACACGGTCCACACAAACTTTAAAACTGACCAGAAATAACACACTAACACAGTATAAAAACGGATGAGGAGGGGGGGGGGATTGACAAAAAAAAAAAAAAAAGAGGAAATGAGATTGGTAGCGATCGTAGACCAGGAGGAGAGTCAATACTAAAAACATCTCCATGGTTACAGAGGGGAGGGGGGGGCGTGGGTGACACACACTCTCTCTCTCTCTCTCTCTCTCTCTCTCTCTCTCTCTCTCTCTCTCTCTCTCTCTCTCTCTCTCTCTCTCTCTCTCTCTCTCTCTCTCCTCTCTCTCTCTCTCTCTCTCTCTCTCTCTCTCTCTCTCTCTCTCTCTCTCTCTCTCTCTCTCTCTCTCTCTCTCTCTCTCTCTCTCTCTCTCTCTCTCTCTCTCTCTCTCTCTCTCGGGGGGGCCGAGTCGACCCTTGATGAAAGCCCTCCAAAACATTTTTGGAGAAACGACTTCCTCCATTTCGAGGTCAATCCAAAGCAAGTTCCACGTCGTAAGGTGAGGGCAGGGGGGGGGGGGGGGGGGGGGAATAGCCACCAAAATGGGAATCTCACAAAGACTAAGGCAGATGAACACGTGGGTAGAGAAGGCCCAGACGACCTTCGTCAATAAGATAGTCGTAATAGTGATTATTCATTTGTCCTTCGGGCAATACCTTGTATACAATACCTTGTATTCATGATGTATGACTGTATGCATGACATGATGACTGTATGCATCGTCCATCAGTCACTTTATTGTTATTGTTATTTTTATTGTGTACAGTGGCTGTGGTAGTATAGTGTTGTTTATAGTATACAGTTTAGTATATAGTGTTGTTTATAGTGTACAGTATGGAATATCATAGGTAGCATATAGTGTTATTTATAGTATAGTATTGTAGTATAGTATTGTATAGTTCAGTATTGTATAGTATTGTTGTGCATTCCATTGCACTTGTTGCAAATGAAAACATCTTGACATTTAATTGACAGCGAGACCGTTTGGGGCGGGGGGAAAGGGGGAGAGAAAGGGAGAGAGAAAAACACAGAGGGGAGAGGGAGAGAATAAGAAATGTATGTTTATACGATTGATACCCAGAAAGATTGAAAAGGAGAGCAAGAGAGAGAGAGAGAGAGAAAATAAGGGGAGATTGATTGGCAGAAAGAGCGATGAAGACCGCCAAAATCTATAAAGACAGAGAAGAGAGAGAGAGAGAGAGAGAGAGAGAGAGGGGGGGGGGGGAGGATCCAGAAAGAATCCCGAAATTAGCATTGTGAAGTGACTGCATATTTATTTAAAGGACTGTTCGTACTCGGAACAAAATGCCCCAAGGTGAGTCGACGATAATTTATCTTGAAAAAACAAAAAAATAAATTCTCTTTTTCCTCACCCTAAAAAACGGCTCGTAGTGACGAGTAAGGCGGGAAAAACCAAGCAGTCGTGGCCTTTTTATATGCTTTATGCTTTAGGCTGTGGGCAGCAACCGCCCCCGCCGCCGACCAAATAACTTTGGATGGTTTATTGTTATTATTATAAGGTGTACATTTCGTCCCTCATTGATATTCAAACTGGCTGCCAGACTGGAGGCCCTAGGGCTATCCCTCAGACTTACAGCATCGCCCCCCCCCCCTCTCTCTCTCTCTCCTCCCCCCCCACGCCGCCCCCCCCTTACCCCAACCATTCATACCCGAATGCCGGCTTTTATTCCCAAAACATTTCATTTTTGAGCTATTAAAATTCATGTTCTGTTAAAGTTAGCCACAGCCCGGCGGGTGAAGATTGTAAAGGAAGGGAAGGGCAGCAAAGCGGATCTCGATCTATCTCTCTCTCTCTCTCTCTCTCTCTCTCGGTAGACGACACCATCCGGTAGTGACACGTATCGTTTCCCATCCTTACGTCCAATTATTAAAGGCCATGCCGATGAGTCATCCCACGGGTAACGAGACCACCTGCTGTGTGTGCTAGTGGCGCCGGCATCCATCTGAGGTAAGACCGTGTGAACTCCAAAAATATACATATATATATATCCATTTTAGAAGGTATTTCTGACGTGGGCTTTACCTGCCAGAAGGTGACACAACGACATACGGAGAAACTTTTTCAATCTCATTACCGAAGCCAGTGTGACTTTCCTTGCCCAAGAGTTTGTCGCCGGATCTCTCGGCGGGAGACCCTCCACGATTGGCCTTTCCGGAATATTCCCCTCGCCTGTGCTTCCTCTACGTACGAAGGGAGCGGACTTCGCCGCGGCGAGAGTACATCGCCTCGTAACGTCGTATAACTTTTGATTTTAAATTGGTATCCCATATGGTGTCCATTTGCGTCAGAGACGATGGGTTGCGAACCTCGGTTATTTAAAATAACCGGAAACAAATCTTGTGTGCGCCTCCTCAGTGTGAAAGCTCTGTGCGAAAGTTTTTCTTTCTTTCCAGATGTTTCCTTTAAGAATCCAGAAGAGAGGGCCCTCGGTTTGGAACAGCTCTCCTCAAAAAAAGCTTGTTTTTGCAACACCAGGCAGTTTAAAACAAGAGGGCGCTCGGTAGAGAACATACCATGCCAAAAAATCCGGATTCCCCCCTGGATCCAGATTCAAATCCGCTGCCAAAAATCCGAATCAACTGTTCCCTTGTTCCCATAAGTAACCGAAACCACCGAGTTTGTGTCCAATTCCATAACTTTTTGGAGTTATCTTGCCAACGGACAGACAGACAGACAGACAGACAGACAAACAAACAAACAAACCTACACAACCTACACAACCTCCTCCTCCTCCTCCCAGACTTTAATGGCAGGAGGTAGCATACACCCACCCACCCACCCCTCCCACCCTCTCCAGGGACTGACCTTGATACACAGGACGTGGGTTCCGGCCCGCACCAGCTCGTCGGCCAGCTTCATGTAGTAGTCCAGGGAGTACTTCTGCCGGGCGGGGTCGGAGACGTCGCCCGTGTACGAGATGGCGGCCTCCACCACGCCGCCCGCCGCCCCCGCCGCCTCCATGCCCAGCAGCATGTTGGGCAGGTAGTTGAGGGAATCGAACACGCGGAACACGTCCATGCCGTTCTCCTTGGCCACCTCGCAGAACCTGAGGGAGGGAGAGAGAGAGGAGAGAGAGAGAGAGAGAGAGAGTAGAGAGGAGAGAGTAGGAGACAGAGAGAGATATACGAGAGCAGAGAGACAGAGAGAGAGAGAGAGAGAGAGAGAGAGAGAGAGAGAGAGAGAGAGAGAGAGAGAGAGAGAGAGAGAGAGAGAGAGAGAGAGAGAGGTAGGCACATAGAGAGGGAGAGAGGTAGTTACACTCTTAGAGAGGTAGGCACACAGCGAGAGAGTGAGAGCGAGAGAGCGAGAGCGAGAGCGAGAGCGAGAGCGAGAGCGAGAGCGAGAGCAGAGAGCGAGAGAGAGATAGAGAATACAGAGTACACAGAAGAGTAAGAGTGCATGGTATTTACACGTGTACAAGCTAGCTTACCGCCTGTAATAGTCAAGAGACACAAAA
>CM051021.1:21217938-21222938 GCA_027704905.1 Muraenolepis orangiensis | reverse complement strand
GCGCACGCGGCTCCCCCCCCCACGCAGCATATACAGGAGGCAGGGCCCCATACTGGGCGGGTTGGCTCGGGCTCCAGGAGACTCCTCAGTGGAATAATCTCCTCAATGATTCATGGCGGAGCCTCGGAGCACTTACCAATAACTGCATGCTGTACACACATCTCTCTCTCTCTCTCTCTCTCTCTCCCTGCTCTCTCTCTCTCCCTGCTCTCTCTCTCTCTCTCTCGCTCCCCTGCTCTCCCTGCTCTCTCCCCTGCTCTCTCTCTCTCCCCCTGCTCTCTCTCTCTCTCTCTCTCTCCCCTGCTCTCTCTCTCTCTCTCCCCTGCTCTCGCTCTCTCTCTCTCTCTCCCCCTGCTCTCTCTCTCTCCCTTCTCTCTCTCTCTCTCTCTCTCTCTCTCTCTCTCTCTCTCTCTCTCTCTCTCTCTCTCTCTCTCTCTCTCTCTCTCTCTCTCTCTCTCTCTCTCTCTCTCTCTCTCTCTCTCTCTCTCTCTCTCTCTCTCTCCTCTCTCTCTCTCTCTCTCTCTCTCTCTCTCTCTCTCTCTCTCTCTCTCCCCCTGCTTTCTCTCCCCTGCTTTCTCTCTCTCTCTCTCTCTCTCTCTCTCGCTCTCTCTCCCTGCTCTCTCTCTCTCTCTCGCTCTCCCTCTCTCTCGCTCTCTCTCTCTTTCTCTCCCTGCTTCCTCTCTCCCTCTCCCCCTCTCTTTCTCCCTCTCTCTCTCTCTCTCCCTCTCTCTCTCTCTCTCTCTCCTGCTTCCTCTCTCTCCCTGCTTCCTCTCTCTCCACTTTCCCTCTCTCTCTCTCTCTCTCTCCCGCTCACACACCACATATTCAAATGTGAACACTTGGGAAGCGCGAGCGCCGTGTTTCCGCGCTGAAGTGATTTCGGATGACACACTCCGCACACCGGTCCAGGGCGACTGATCCGGGGGGCCTGATGAGGCGATGTCTCCCACCTCACACTCCACACACATCCTGCACACACACCTCCAGGAGACAGCCACTGAACAGCTCGAGACACACTCATTTTTAAACAAGCCGACTGGTTTATAACCCTACACCAATTGGGACAGGGTTACTGTACCCTTCCAGGTCTCTCTCCCCTCCCCCCCACACACACACACACACACACACACACACACACACACACACACACACACACACACACACACACACACACACACACACACACACACACACACACACACACACACACACACACCACACACACACACACACACACACACACACACACACACACACACACACACACACACACACACACACACACACACACACACACGCACACACACGGGGGGGAACTCTGTTCATGTCAACTCTGTTCAACTGTTCATGTCTCTCATATGAGTCGACGTGAAACGTTAACTTAAAAGGTTTCGAGAACGTTGCCCAATCTGGGTTTAATAGTTATTAGGTTCAGGGTTTGAACAATAGACTATTAGGGTTTAATACTGCTGCCAATTCTCCGTGGCCAGAGATTTCCCCGCGTTAAGCTGTGTGTTTTATTTGGATGGAGGTCTCTGTTTTGTCTTTGGTGTTTACCGTCCCACATCATTTATTCATGTTAAATGCATTTCTTTATTTTGTAAAATAAATATCACTATCATCTAAGTGGAATCCCTGATTTTGCACCACAAAAGGGGCCTAGAAGGTGACTTTAGATAAAGTTAAATTGGCCGGACAAATTCATATTTACAGCAGGAGAGTAGCCACAACTCAGCCTGTTGGGAGACTTCGGGCTTGAGGAACCGGAAGGTCGCCAGGGCTATAGTCGCCGAGGTGCCCTTGAGCAAGGCACCAGACCCCTACACACTGCTCCCCGGGGAAGCTGAATATATGCACAATAGCTGCCCACTGCTCCAAATACTAGGATGCAGAGAAACACATTTCACTGTGTGTGTGTGTGTGTGTGTGTGTGTGTGTGTGTGTGTGTGTGTGTGTGTGTGTGTGTGTGTGTGTGTGTGTGTGTGTGTGTGTGTGTGTGTGTGTGTGTGTGTGTGTGTGTGTGTGTGTGTGTGTGTGTGTGTGTGTGTGTGCATGTAGGTGTCCAATAAAGAGGATTCAATTCCTCCAGATTTAGATTTCGATGTTATATTAGTCATGCTCTTTGTCTATGATAGTAGTGCCCCCGTCAATAATAATCAGTAGTCCCGTTGAGGTCAGTTTAAGCCCCGCCCCTTAAACACGCTACATGCCACAAAAACGTCGACACGCCATTAAACACAACCAGCCTGAGACCACAACCTTCCTATGGATTTCATTCAGACCGGAACGGTCCGTAGGAGCGCAGGGCGAACAGTACCGTATGCATTAGGGGACGCCGGATTAGATTGAAATCGGATTTCGATTTTTTGCGCCTAGGGTTGCATGCTAGGGGCTGAACGTTTCTGGGAAAATTCCGGGAAATTTGGCCACGCCTGGGAAGTTAAGCTTGGGAATTTTTGTATTTTTTGTTACAAAACTTAGCCCAAAAAAAGTTATACTAAATAAAATAATAATACATTTTATAATAAATTGATATCTAAATTGATATATTTGATTTATATAAAAATAAAGAATAAAAAAAAATATTTGATTATTATTTTTCTCTTCAAAAATACACTCTCCTTGAGGTCTAATACACATGCTGAAGGTATTTACCGCCTCGTGAGTCGTCTGCAGTGAGTTATTTTGTGTTGGGATTTTGTGAGTGGGGGACTTAGGCTTCACGTCACTGGAGTTCCTTAGGGGGAGATTATTAATGTCCCACATTAAAGGAAACCCCACATTTAAATTAGTATTGGGAATGTTTGCATGCATGGGTGCTTATGACAAAACGTTATGTTGATATTTATGTCTGTAAAGGGGCAAGGTTAATACATAAGTATATAAATAACCCAAAAATCCACGTGTATTCCGCGTTAATTCCCATTTATTCCCGCCAATTCCCATTGGAAAGTTTCCAACTTTGAAAATTCCCGGGAATAATTCCAACCCTACCCCACGCTGTAAAGTATGAATAACGCAATAAGCTTCACCAACGCTCTCTTATGACCAGGCAGCACGCCGCTTGTGTGATGTTGGAAAAATTGTTGAATACTTCCTTTTAAACCTAGAGATGTGAAGGTACAGCCATATTCCCTGTGATATATATATATATATATCACAGGGAATATATAAATATAAAGCTAAGCCAAAGCAACCTGTAATAACAAGCCGTCCCGTCCCGGGCCAGTCAGCAGCAGCAAGGCATTGTGGGTATTATCTGCTGGACTCCCCTGCCCTCCTCAAGTCGAAAAGCACGTGTTTAGACGACTAAAAGGGGGGGGGGAGATCCATATTTGATTGACATTTACACCCCCCCCCCCCACCCCCCCACCACACACACACACACACACACACACAAAACAGCAGGGTAGCCGGCAGGTTGTGCCTTAGCTGGGGCTCCCCATTAGCATGTAGCTGGCCTCCAGTCCTCCTAGCAGAAGAAGAAGAAGAAGAGCCACTCGCTCTTGCACCGCGCCTTAAAGCGATGAATTAATTAAAGGGGAGATTAAGGGGCCAAGAGCGTGTTTCTTCCCTCCTCGACGGGCGGTGGTGGTGGTGGTAGTGGTTGTTGTTGTATAATTCCCTCTATTTTTTACCTGCTAATGAGGGAAGGGAGAAGAAAAAAATAAGAAATAGCCAACCGATTTTCTTTCTTTTGACGCTTTGAGGGTTTATCAGAAGAAAAAAAAAAGGCGGTATTGTGTCAAGAGATGAGGTCTGAATTGGCTTTTTTTTTTTTTTGGGGGATGTTTTTGTTTGAACAATGCACCTTTATTCAGAACTAAGGGCAACACAAGGACTCGGAAAACAAAAAATACAAACAGACAAAAAAGCCAGCAATTCAATTTCTATTTCAATTTCATATATATATATATATATATATATATATATATATATATATATATATATATATATATATTATCAGGAGTGGGGGATGGACAAGGCTTCAAATCGACAGCAAATTGCGAAAAGATGGCCTTGATGCCGAATCAAAACATCGGCAGTTTGGGGTTCAACTGAGAGGAGAGAGAGAGAGAAAGAGGGAAAGAGAGACAGATAGAGAGAAAGAGAGGGATAGAGACGGAAAGAAAGAGAGAGAGAGAGAGAGAGAGAGAGAGAGAGAGAGAGAGAGAGAGAGAGAGAGAGAGAGAGAGAGAGAGAGAGAGAGAGAGAGAGCGAGAGCGAGCGCGAGCGAGAATATAGACAGAGACAAAGCCAGAGAGAGAGGAGAGGTAGAGAGAGAAAGAGAGACAGAGAGGAATAAAGACAAAAAGAGCGAGAGAGAGACAGAGAGAAAGAAAGGGGGGAGAGGGGCCGAGAGCGCGAGAGAGAGAGAGAGAGAGTCGTGGCTCGTTGAGGTCTCAAGGCCCCGGTTGTCATCTGGTGAAAGATTTACTCCGCCCCTGAAATACGAGACACTCGATCACAGGTGTGGGGGGGGGGGGGGGGGGGCTGGGGGGCGTAAGAATAGGGGAAGTCGACGGGCCGGCTTCGCCTCGGACGGACACTTCCGGGGGCCGAAACGCTTTGTTCACTCCGAGACGTACTGTAGCTTTAGCTTCTCCATCCCTCGGGCCACGGAATGAGGCGGAGGGGGAAACAAACAGAATCCCGTCCCGCTACGATAAACAAAATATCGAAAATGCGGAGGCTGCACCGCCATCCCTAGGTGTTCCAGCTCCTCCTCTGTTGATTACGGATCGGCTGGATGGATGGGGGGGTGAGGGGAGGGAGGGAGGGAGTTGGAGGGAGGAGAGGGTTTCGAATGGACAGTGGGGTCACCGTCGACGACCGCAAATCGGCAAAACAGCTGCACCACAATTAGAGATGTCAGACCTCCGCCCCCCCCCTCTACCCCCCCCGACCGGCTTTCGGTGGATTTAATTGGTACTTGTGCGATGGCTGAGGCGTTGCACGGGGTTCCCCTGGCAACTCGACGACGCAGATAGCATTTTTCG
>CM051021.1:21212938-21215438 GCA_027704905.1 Muraenolepis orangiensis | reverse complement strand
GAGGAAGGGAGAGAGAGGAAGAGGGAGAGAGGAAGAGGAGAGAGGAGAGGGAGAGAGGAAGAGGGAGAGGAGAGGGAGAGGAGAGGGAGGAGAGGAGAGAGAGAGAGGAACGGAGGAGGGAGGGAAGGAAGGAAGGAAGGAAGGAAGGAAGCGTGAGCTATATGTCAACGCCAGATGAGCATCGTTCGGATACACAACCGCCGTTTATCTTGCGGCGCAATTGCCGCCATTCAGCGGACACACCGGGCTACCGCGCCGGGGCAGTTGGCAATCTCCGAGATCCTCTTTAATGGGGAAAATTAGCAATCTATCACGCAGCCATGTTGAATTAACATGAATTAACACCCCCCCCCCCCCCCACACACACACACACACACACACACACGGCCGGATGTAATGGCGTAAGAACCGAGCAAAAGTGGCCAGGGGACCCATCGCGCTTTGTTCCCGCCGTCAAATAGAACACAGAGTGTCCCCACCCATCCCCACCGCCCCCCCCCCCCTTCAGAACCCCCCCCCCCCCCCCCCCAACTCCTAGGTGCCCCGAGGCCGACGGTCTTCTCAGACTGAATGTTAAGAGGCACTACATATTTCTTGTCCTAACGGGGTGACATTTCACATTCTTTCAGCTGCAACCCGACTCAATAAACTTGTTTACGGTCGGTGGGCTTGCGTCGTTTTACACATGCCCGCCCGCCCGCACACACACACACACACACACACACGCACGCCAGCCAAGTAATGGACGCCAGCAGGTGGTGCTGTGCAGTGAACCTCACTCCCCCCCCCCCCCCCCCCGACACCTAAAAGACGTCCTAGCGATGAAGCTAGGGTTAGCCCATGGGTTTTAGCTTCTCATGTTAGAGCCCCGCCTCTCCTGTCACTCACTGTGAGAGAGAGAGAGAGACACACAACAAGACACACAGCGACAGACACAGAGACACACACAGACACACACAGCGAACGAAACTCACCTCCCCAGTTCTCCAGGCTGTAGAGGTTGCTGAAGTTGTGGCTGACGTAGGGCGAGATCTTCTTCAGGTCGTGGGTTCGGACCCGGGTGGCCAGCAGGGACTGGTGGGCGTCCCGGAAGGTGGTGTCCATAAGCAGCAGGCCCTTGTGGGCCCGGACGGCCTTGGCGAAGCCCTCAGGTCCGTCCCGGAGTAGGATGTCCCGGAAGCCAGCGGGCGGGTCACCTGGTGGGGATTGATCACCGGAGGAAGAGGTGAGACTCATGGAAATTTTTTTCGGAATTCATAGACTTCAAAATGTATTCTTAAATTCGGTCTCTAATTTCTGTACTAGACAAAGCAACCGTCCAACGAGGATCTTTAGGCGCTTTCGGAACCGCAGGCACATTTTCTTAGTACTTCCTAAGAACTATCGGTGGAACCGTCCTCTTTTTGTTGTGTTGGCACCACAGGAACCGTTGTGGTTCCCAGAACGCTGCTTTGAGGGACTTTTTTAATCTCCTATGAGCAGGTGGTGCTTTCCCCAGCAAAGAGGAACCTTTGGTAGCAGTGTAGGTGTTTGGTCGAACACAAGTCCAATACACCCACCGACGACCGGCCATTTTTTTTAAATACCCTTTCGCTGTGTTTACTGTAAACTGTCAAAAATAAAAGAAAAAGCCCTTGAAGGAACTATTCCTCCCCAGGTCTTGGTCCAAAAGCACCCACTCCTACCTACAGGTAGACTGCAAACATTGGGAATCGAACCCAGTAGCTTTCATGTGTGGGATTGTATGCCTACTAACACATATCCATATATATATATACACATATACATATATTCATAAACATTTCCGATTTCGTCATGGGCGGGGGGGGGGGGGGGGGGGGTTCCCAGTTGTATAACAGCTGTATCAATGTAATCAATCAAAACCCAACCCCAGGCCCAATTCAAACATCCCATAATACAATATATAATCTACCTAGCTACCATCCCCCCCCCCACGGGGGACCGGTGCGCGCCAGGCCTCTCTCTTTGCTTAGCGAATCCTGTACGACATTTACTTGTATTCCGTGCATCTCGGACAAATCGACTCGCCGAATACCAATTACACTCGCCAGTGCACCCCTGAGCCCTTTCCTCCTTTCCTCTCATCCTTCCCTTGCTCATCCCATCCCCCTACCCCCCCCCCCCCCCCTCTGTATCTCCAGCTCTTTTTAACGGTGAAAGAGAGAAATTGGGAGAAATTAATCGGGTTCTATTTTCACCACCGCTGTGGTCTCAGTGATCAATCCAAACCGCTGGCTAATGAGGTGCTAGCACCCCTAGCTCGCTTGTTTTCTGCTTTAATCCCTCTTTACCTCCCACCCCCCTCTCTCCCTCTCTCTCTCCCACCCCCCCCTCCCCCTTCTCCCTCTCTCTCTCCCCCTCCCCCTCCCCCCCCGCCCTCTCTATTTGAGGAGGTAAAACATAGCGTTGGGAGTGTTTCGTTCGGTTCGTGTGCCTCGCCGATAACGAAGCGCCCTAGCCGCTGTAATCATCGGTTAAG
>CM051021.1:21200438-21207938 GCA_027704905.1 Muraenolepis orangiensis | reverse complement strand
TTTCAGACTTTAGATTTTATTGGTTAATCGGATAAGGATTCCACATTCACTAGAGTTAGACTCTGGATGCGTGCAGCATTAGCTGATAGATAGCATCTCATTCATAAAACGCCTTAAGCGGTTTAGTTAAACACAGAGGGCATTTGGGCATTTGCATACAGAGGATGCAAATGAGGATGTCACAGCTATTTTCTCTAACAGTGGATATCCAACATTCACTAATTTACAATTTAGTAGTTCAGCAGGGAGGATTTCATTAATTGTAATAATGATAAATAATAAATTACTTTTATAAATTGACATGGCCATTAACAAACGTAAAGGGGTGTTAGGGTGTCCTACAGGTCGGCTGTGGACACTGTCGAGGCTGTGGACACTTCCGGAACCACCCGGAACCCGGGACTCTAAACAGCCCTCAACATTAAGACGACACGTGTGTCCGGTTCTTCTCGGCAAAGAAGAAAGAACAAAAAATAATGAATAAATAAAACTCGTCAGTGTGTCACAGACACACACTTGACGTGACGTTTACCGAAAAATGGAAATAATGAAAAACCTTTTTACACCTTTAGTCGTTTAGATTCGTCACGTCGTTTGTTTTTCGCAAGCTGAGAGGAAAATGATGTTAAATTCCATCACCAAGCAACAACACCACAGTTATTAGAGAGAGTGATTCCCCCCCTGCTCTGTAGCTCCCCCGGACGGGAGGGGGAGGGAGCCCACTGGCAAAAAAGATCGGGAAATCCAAAAAAAAAAAAAGAAAAACACCACAGCGGCATAAAACAAACTCATTAGTGAGTCGGCTACATGGGAGGAAACAGAAATGAGCTGCTGTTGGTTTTTAGTAAATTGCTTTGCCGTCGGCCGGTCGCTGGAACAATAGCAACGCCGTGGAAACCTCGGGAGGCTCCGATGGCAAGAGGGAGGGAGGGATGGGAGGGAGGGAGGGAGGGATGGGAGGGAGGGAGGGATGGGATGGGATGGGATGGGATGGGATGGGATGGGATGGGATGGGAGGGAGGGATGGGATGGGAGGGGAGGGAGGCTCTCCAGTCCTCCTGGTGTGTATTCTTAGCATGGCCGGCCCCAGGAAGGAAGGAGAGCGGGATGGAGGGAGGGAGGGAGGGAGGGAGGGAGGGAGGGAGCGACCGCTGGGGGACAGGGTTACACCCGGCCAATGCGTGACTAGCGGACCGTTTCTGGGTACCGTCACAGCCCAGGATCAGCATTCAATAGTCGTTTTCTTTCTCCAGAGAACCCCAAAATAACTCCCTTTTTGCACACACACGCACGCACGCACGCACGCACGCACGCACGCACGCACGCACGCACGCACGCACGCACGCACGCACGCACGCACGCACGCACGCACGCACAGGCTGGGTCTCACCTCTGAGACACCCTCCAAGAAACTGTAGAACGTGCAAGAACCAACGCATAAACCGCATATATATATGCGTGTGTGTGTGTATGTATATATATATATATATATATATTCATATACAAAAGGTGTATATGTGTGTGTGTAAGTCTCAGGAAAGGGGGGGGGGGGGGGCTTCAGAGAGCCCCACCTCTCACCGAGACGTACCCATGGTGGCGGGGGGGACCACGGGGTCGATGGACGAGGGCTTGGCCTTCACCGGGAGGGGCGTGGACGGGCCGTTCACCATCACATGACCTGCAATGGGGGGGGGGGGGGGGGGGAGGAGGAAGAGAGGACAAAGACGCAAAGATGAGTGCTACACACACACACACAAACACAATACACACACAAACAAGAACTCGCATATATATATATATATATATATATACATATACGTTCAATAAGGTGTGATAACCAATGCGTCTAAAACCTAAGCTTAAGAATCCGTCCATGTGGCCTCAGGATTTAGACTAAGCGATACATTCCATACTTTCTGATATCAACAACGCTTCCAGGATATAAACACGACCAATAAAATAAAATACCCAATCCAAAAATCCCATTAACTTAAAAAGAAAAACACAGACAAAAATTTAAATATTCTCACCGAGAGAGAGAGAGCGAGAGGAGAGAGAGAGAGAGAGAGAGAGAGAGAGAGCCTTCACTCTCAATTCCCAATCTCGGTTCCCAATTATGGACTTAAAGACTTAAAAGCCTCGAAAAAGCTCGATATAATTTTACGCACTTAATACATTTTGCTGACATGAAACCCGAGACCACTCAAAAAAACGGCTTTCCGACATTTGTGAAAAGTGGTGTTTTATTATATATTTTTCTTCATTCTCTCCTGGTCTGGTCTTGAAACGGAAGGTCTCTCGGTCCCTCAAGGTAAGCGATATACCTGCCCTTCACTCGGCAACGACGCACGCGCGCGCGCCGCACACACACACACACACACACACACACACACACACACACAAAGGAGAACCACAAAAGAAGGTGGCAGTGGTGCCACTGGAACCGTGCGCCGTCCTTTGCCACGTCTTTTCCAAGGGACCTTATGTTTATCCAGCCTTTTAATATTTTTCATTTTAATAGGAGCCCAGACCCTAAAGCGTGGCTTTAGGGTCTGCTGTGGTCTCACACACACGACACACACACACACACACACACACGCCTCGTCCAACTGTTCTTGTGTTTTTATTTTCTTCAGACATTGGGCACCTGGCAGTGCCCAGGTGTATCGAGGACTTGAATCGGCTGACCTTTTGGTGCCCATGCCAACCAAGTCACAACAGACTGAGCCAATGGCGCCCCTGCAAACGCATGGGTATGCAAATTAACAGGTTGGTATTGTTGCTATATTCCTGTATGGGGTCTGTTTTGTGTGTGGTTCTGTGTGTCTGTGTGTGTGGTTCTGTGTGTCTGTGTGTGTGGTTCTGTGTGTCTGTGTGTGTGGTTCTGTGTGTCTGTGTGTGTGGTTATGTGTGTCTGTGTGTGTGGTTATGTGTGTCTGTGTGTGTGGTTCTGTGTGTGGTTCTGTGTGTCTGTGTGTGTGGTTCTGTGTGTGGTTCTGTGTGTCTGTGTGTGGTTCTGTGTGTCTGTGTGTGGTTCTGTGTGTCTGTGTGTGGTTCTGTGTGTCTGTGTGTGGTTCTGTGTGTCTGTGTGTAAGTGAAGATGTGTGTGTGCGCTGACCGAGGTGCCGCTGTGCGGGTGAGGGCGTGAAACACACTTTTCCCCAATGGATACAACATTAAAAATCGCTGGCTGCTCAGAAGTACTTCCAGCAGCTTTCGCTCTCCGACTGCACTCAAACAGCGGGTCGAGAATTGCGTGACCCCAGCCCAACTCCCGCGTGGGTTTGAGTCGGGCGGGCGGACTGTAAAATACCGATTGAAGCGGACTTCCGATAAGTCTCAATTAGTGGAAAGCTTTCGCGGACGACAGAGAACGGAAAAAATAAAGAACAGCTCATACATCACGAGTATTGGAGCACTGGGGAGATTTGGAACGTGTGCTCGAATATGATTTGTTTTCTGGAATTTCTTGCATCGCTAGTGTATTAGGATGTGTGTATGAGTACTGTATGGGTGTATCCCTGTGTATGTATATGCGTCTATACGTGTGTGTGTGTGTGTCTTTGTGTGTGTGTGTGTCTGCATGCATGTGCATAGCGACCTGTCCCTGCATGTCCCTGTGTCTGTCTATGTGTGTGTGTGTGTGTGTGTGTGTGTGTGTGTGTGTGTGGCGTGTTGTGTGTGCATGCACGCACCGAGGTAGTACAGCAGCTTCTGGGCACGGTTCTGTGTGGGCTTGAGGTTGAAGAGCTCCTGGTTCTCGTCGATGAACTGGGTGTCCACGGTGGAGTGGAGGAACTGGTGGTTGGACAACACATTCTGCAGGAAGGGGATGTTGGTCTGAGGGGGGGGGAGAGAGAGAGAGGAGAGAGAGAGAGAGAGAGGAGGGGGGAGAGCGTTAATTAACCAGTCACACGCGTGCTTAGAACCACAGATCATGCAATTGATTTTGGAATAAAGAAAGACGGTGGTAATAAAACACACACACACAATTCTGTCACATACACACTCACACAGATAAAGCACATATTGATGTAACAAGACACACACACACAACATTCACAAGCATAATAATCGGAAGTACAAAACACACACACCCATACGGATAAAACAGACATATTGAAAATATGATCAACACACACACACAAGTGTCATTACTAGTGTTGATAGAGAGAGAGAGAGAGATGAGAGAGAGAGAGAGAGAGAGGAGAGAGAGAGAGAGAGAGAGAGAGAGAGAGAGAGAGAGAGTAGAGAGAGAGAGAGAGAGAGAGAGAGAGAGAGAGAGACGAGAGAGAAGAGAGAGAGAGAGAGAGAGAGAGAGAGAGAGAGAGAGAGAGAGAGAGAGAGCCTGTATTTTATTTATTTATTTCTTCTTTATTTTATTTTATTTTTTTTTTAAACCGAGACCGATTCTTGACAGCCAGTCAAGTTCGTAGTGAGTTCAGAACTCGGCCAACAGGAGAGGAAGAGGAGGAGGGGGAGGAAGAGGAGGAGGATGAGGGATAAGGAGGAGGGGGAGGAAGAGGAGGAGTATAAAAAGGGGAGAAAATACAAACATTTCTCTTCACTTTCTTTGTGAAGAGAAATGTACGGAGTTCCAATTCACTCAC
This sequence comes from Muraenolepis orangiensis, assembly GCA_027704905.1. Taxonomy (NCBI): domain Eukaryota; kingdom Metazoa; phylum Chordata; class Actinopteri; order Gadiformes; family Muraenolepididae; genus Muraenolepis; species Muraenolepis orangiensis. Next base: position 21,203,328 of record CM051021.1, on the reverse strand, counting down.
TTACACACCGATGATGGAGACCCAATGGTCTATCATGTGTAAACACACACACACACACACACACACACACACACACACACACCACACACACACACACACACACACACACACACACACACACACACACACACACACACACACACACACACACACACACACACACACACCACACACACACACACACACACACACACACACACACACACACACACGGCGTGGTGACTCCACGCGCCGAACCAAAGCCATTGCTCGGGCCTGCTGCCAGGAGTCAGGGCCCGGAATATAAAGTGATTTATTACCGAATATTGGCCTGGCTGTCGCACAGCCTGCTGGACGCAGTCGCCAAGCGTTCACTGTCTAAGTAGATAGATAGATTAGTAGATTCAGGTTTATTTGGAAAACCCAGGAGAGGGAAGAAGGGAGGAAGGGAGGGAGGAAGGGACAGATATACAGACAGACCGGCAGCCAGATATTGAGAGAGAGATGGACAGAGATGGACAGTGAGAGAGAGAGAGAGAGAGAGAGAGCGCGAGACGCGAGAGCGAGAGATTCTCATGAATGCTCTACTGAACATTACAATTTTCTCACATATTACATTGATTTTAGTTGGAGGGGGTTTAAGGCAGGAATGGGATTTAAGAGGACGGAATAAATTGTGTGAGAGCGAGGAAAAAATACATAATAATCATAGAAGCCGTGTCGGTTTTAATTTTGAATCCCGCCATAGTCCCATTTGGCACGTTGTGGAACATTCCGGGGAGACGGGCCGTTATGCGTCTGCGGCCAGGATTTAACTTGTTAGTCAGGAGACTAGGTGGACTAACCGCTGAGCTACGACCCTTTGCTGCCTGCTGCATGTGAAGAGTCATCTCTTCTCCCCCGGGAACATCCCATCCACTGACTACATGTACTACTGTGTTCTAGATTCATTCATTCATTCATTGACACGCTGTACTTGCTGTTGTGATGCACTTACTCCTGCTGGACAACAGTGAACCAGTGCTACGTGATCGGAGAACAACAGTTGGAACAACAGCCCTAGAGAACTGGTGCTACATGACCAGAGAACAACAGGTGGAACAACAGTCCTAGAGAACTGGTGCTACATGACCAGAGAACAACAGGTGGAACAACAGCCCTACAGAACTGGTGCTTGGACTTTTGCTGGCAAACTATTTAGCAAAACTGAATGTTTGTAAAATAGAGGGGAATTGATCATTGTTCATTTACATATACTACCCACATTGTTATGGTACAAATCTGGTTGAAAAACTGCAAAGTATCACTTAAACTAACTAACTTGCGAAAAAGCGAATGACGTAAATGCCATGTTCTCGTTCCTTGTTCTTTCACCGAAAGTCTTTGTATCAGACATTTTGGATTGTTCCCAGACTTCACCCCGGGCGAGTCGCGTTGAACAAAAGCGTCCGCTAAACGGCCGCATGTAAATGTCTACCTCGATACCCTGCCGAGGCGAGACGTGCCGGCCGGCAAGGAGCCCGAGAATCAGAAGTTATATATCGGCCGGCGACCGAATCAATCCGCCTTTCTTAAGACTCGGTAAAGTATCAGAGGCGGAGCGCCATCCGTCTTTCCCCCACAGGGCCGGGCGAAGGCTGCTGACAGCTACAACATGGAGCTGCTTTTACATTTACCCTGACCAGCAGCCATTATAAATCAATCTCTCTCCGACGCTCGCTCGCTCTCTATCCCTATCTCTCTCTCTCTCTCCCCCTCTTGCCGTCTGTCTGTCTCTCTCTTCACCTCTCTCCTTAGGCATTTCCCCTCCTCATTGACTCTCTTCACCATTCTCCTTCGAGGTCCCCCCCTGCCCTCTCTCTATGTCTCTTGCATCCTCTTACCGTCTCTCCCTTTCTCTATCTAGGTCTCTCTCTCTCTCTCTCTCCCTCCCTCTCCGTCTCTCTCTCTCTCTGTCTCTCTATGTCCCTCTCTTGGTATGTGTCTTGGTCCCTCATTGCATTCTCTCTCTTGCTCTGCGTCTCTATCTGTGTCTCCCATTGGCCCTCTCTCTCTCTCTCCCCATTGCTACCTCTCTCTATCGCTTTACCCATATACAATATACATAACTATGACTCTCTCACGCTCATTGTCAATTTAATTAATATCCAACACCTCATAAGCACCATGTCTCACACACACACACACACACACACACACACACACACACACACACACACACACACACACACACACACACACACACACACACACACACACACACACACACACACACACACACACACACACACACACACACACACACACACACACACAATGCGTGTTTCTCCCTGATTTGTGTTGACGCCGGCTAATGAGTGTGTTCGATCCTGGCCTCAGGAGACACAGGTCAGGGTCCTCATGGTCCATCCCTCCTCCATCGCTTTCTTCCACTGCACTGCCCACATCACCATCGCCCAAACCACCACCACCACCACCTCCTCCACCACCACCTCCACCTCCACCTCTCGGCCGACTGTGATTCTGAACGCTTTGACTTCCTATGCGCGTGTTCCTCTGAACAGTCACCTTGCGGCTGACTCACCAAGGTCGTGCTGAAGGAAGAATTACCGCAAATAAATAAATAAATAAAAATACATAACTGAACAATGACAATGCTGAAATGTCTGTTTCCTGTTGTCGATTTCTCTCTCTCTCTCTCTCTCTCCATTTATCTTTCTGCCACTATCTCTCTGCCTCTCTCTCCCCATATACATCCCTCCATCTGTATTCATCTCTCTCTCATCTCTCCCCACTTCTATCTAATGTCTTCTTCCTCTCTCCCTCTCCTCGCTCTTATATATGTATTACTACATCATTTTCTACCGCCCCATTTCTCTGTGTGTCTCTCTCTCTCTCTCTCTCTCTCTCT
>CM051021.1:21172938-21182938 GCA_027704905.1 Muraenolepis orangiensis | reverse complement strand
GAAGAAGAGGAGGAGGAGGAGGAGGAGGAGAGAGGAGGGACCACACGGAGAGGGGAGGACAAGTAATTAAGATGTTGGACAGGTTTGGTTTGGGGTTTTGATGAGCTCGACAAACATGTAATCATGGCAACCACTGGGGGGGGGGGGGGGGGGGGGCAGATGGGATGTAAGGGTTCAGTGGGGGAGGGGGTAGGGGAGGCTTAGGAAGAGAAGATGGGGGAGAGGATGGATGGAAGGGAGGAGAGGGGTCTATGCCGAGGAGGGGGGCGGGGGGCTTGAAATGATGAGGCAGGTGTGTGAGAGAGAGAGAGAGGAGAGAGAGAGGAGAGAGAGAGGAGGAGGGAGAGAGGAGAGAGAGAGAGAGAGAGAGAGAGAGAGGCAGGAGAAGTTGATAACTCTGGAAGAGGGGGGATTAGGGGGGAGAGGGGGAAGACACAAGTGGAAAATAATAGATGAGGAACAGAGTGGAGGGAAGAAGGGAATGTAAATGAGAGCTTGCTTGATGACTGGTGGTGGTGGGGGGGGGGTGGTGTGGTGTGGTGTGGCGGGGGGGGGGGGGGGGGGCAAAGGGTCTAGTGCATGCTGGGAAGAGAAGGCCACAGTTGAGGAGGCCCCTCGTTGCTGGGGGTAGAACAGACCACTGAACGAACGCCCATTGGATATTGCTGGCGTCAACTAGGCAGCGGCTGAGGCGCAAAAGCACAGGTGCCAGGCATCGCTCAATAAGAAAATATAAATCTATGTCACACCTTCATCATCATCATCATCATCATCATCATCAGGTGCATACCCAATGTCAATGATATACACAGCGCTAAGCTAGACCGCCGGTGCCTCTGCAGTCTTAACGAAAATGCACATCGTCAAGGGGAAATGTGACATTATAACCAGCACTCTGATTGCTGAGTCACAGCGCAACCGTGTGTGTGTGTGTGTGTGAGTGAGTGTGAGTGAGTGAGTTTGCCCCCACCCCTCATCCAATCGTTCCCGGTCTGTTCCCGTCTCCTCCCCCCCTTCCTCCCCCGCCTCCCCCCCCCCCCCGGTCTAATGAATGGAGGCTCGGATGAAAGGGATGAAAAGCTTACACACACGCGCAAAGGCGCGCGTGTGTGTGTGTGTGTGTGTGTGTGTGTGTGTGTGTGTGTGTGTGTGTGTATGTGTCTCTCTCTTTATACAGTAATCAATCCGACGCCTCCACCCGCCACTCAACCCCATCTTGTTGGCGTTCCGTTGACCCAGTGTGTGTGTGTGTGTGTGTGTCGAGAGCAGCCCACTGATTGGCTAATTGTTGCCGGGAAGGCGGGGGGGGGGGGGGGGAGGGGGAGCAGGGTCTATCCCGGGCACACGCCGAACCTCGTCTCGTGGGCCCGGAACCCCTGCTGAGTCATCGGAACCAGCATCCCACCGCTGCACAGCATGAGGGGGAATACATAAACACACACACACACACACACACACACACACAGAGTCTGACAGAAAGATGCACCGACACAGGCGCTCGTGGGCACACACACACACACACACACACACACACACACACACACACACACACACACACACACACACACACACACACACACACACACACACACACACCACACACACACACACACACACACACACACACACACACACACACACACACACACACACACGCGCGCGAAAGATGCAGCGGCAAACACACACAGACAGACAGCCTTAACGAATGTGCAGACGCACACACACGCTACACTACACACACTTCACTACACACAGAGGAGATACATGGTGCTGGTTCAGCCGCTCTGTTCCCTATAATTAAAGCAGCAGGGGGGAGGAGGGGGAGGAGGAGGGGGGAGTGGGGGGGGGAGGAGGAGGGGGAGGGGTTGGGGGGGGGGGGGGGGGGGGTGAGGCTGACAGCTCCGAGGAGCTGTGTAAGAGTTTTGAAAAAAAACTAACCCAAAAAACACCCCACCGCAACTTATTTGCGACCCCATTAAGAGAAAGGAACATTCCTTCATGCCGAGTAACTAACTAGGCACAGTGACAACAACAAACAAGGTACAAGGGGCCTCTGTAGATATATATATATATATATATATATATATATATATATATATATATATATATATATATATATATATATATATATATATATATATATATATATATATATATATATATATATATATATCTACAGAGGCCCCAGCAACCCGCCCCCCCCTTCCGATGCCACTGCAATAGTACTCAGAGAGGAAGAGATGTGACCAGATTTGAAAAAGAGATGGCCTTATGAAACGCAAGAGTGGTAGTCAAAGTGAGGTTGGGTGGAGAGAGAGACAGACCGAGAGAGAGAGAGAGAGAGAGAGAGAGAGACAGAGAGAGAGACACAGACCGAGACAGAGACAGAGACAGAGACAGAGAGACAGAGACAGAGACAGAGAGAGAGAGAGAGAGAGAGAGAGAGAGAGAGAGAGAGAGAGAGAGAGAGAGAGAGAGAGAGAGAGAGAGAGCAAGAGAGAGAGAGAGAGAGGGGTAGAGGGAGATCGAGAACAATGGAGGGAAAATTGCTATTAGGCCTCTGATGAGGAGGAGAGCACTTAGGCCTCGTGCATTTCAGGTCCTCCATATCTATAGTGAGTTCCCAGCGAGTGTGTAAACGTATGTGTGTGTATACATGTGTGTGTGTGTCTATACGTGTGTGCGTGTGCGTGTGTGCATGCGTGAGGGAGTCGAAGAGTCGGAGGAAAATTTGTCTGCGCAAGCGATAAAAAGCTAAGCAATGGCGGCCGCCCCATCGGCACGCCGGGCAGAGCAGGTGATTGCGTGCGGGACGGATTAGGGCAACCGTGGCAGGCAGTCAGGGGCACACACACACACAGTCAGTCAGTCAGTCAGTCAGTCAGTCAGTCAGTCAGTCAGTCAGTCAGTCAATCAGGCAGGAAGGCAGTCGGAATGGGCTCCAAAGTTATTAAGACACAATTCCCGGGCACCGTCGTCTCGAACCCCGCCATCGAGCGAGCAGGAGAGGAATGAATCAGTGCAAATGATCTTACATATATATATATATATATATATATATATATATATATCCAAAGCAGCAAAAACAAGCCGGGGAGGGGGGGGGGGGGTTTGGACCTCCCCCACCCCTCACCATTACCCTCTCCCCCATAATTACTTTCCCGCCTTTGGATACGACAGAGGGTACCGCGCGCGTTAACTCACCACTACTACTAGCATCTCACCACCAGGAGAGCGAGAACGAACAAGTGCGACTGATCAGCGACATCAGAAGGAACCATTTATAGCATAAAACCAGCTCGAGCCAATTAGAGGCAGGGGTTCCGCACCTTTATTCGTCTCAAGTCATCAACAGAAACGTCAAAAAAAACAACGGCTGCCGAGGAACGGGCTCAGCCAGACGCCTGTCCAAAAGGCATGGCCAATTAGCGTGGGGGCCGGGGGGGGGGGGCTTTCACCGTCGTCGCGTAGCGATAGCGCAAATGAGGCTAATAGCAAACCTGAACAACGCGTTTGGTTATCAAACTTATGTCTCTCTATCTTTCTATCTGTCCTTCGTCATTCAGGGATGTGTAAGTGTGAAACAAATCAAGGTAAAGATTGCTCATTTGCCCACGCTACACCCACACTCGAGACGAGAAATACATAAAACTAAGGGACCCAGCGGACAGATGTATTCATATAGACACATTAGCATTACCCTTTCATATTACGGTTTCTACGGCAAGCACTTCAAAAAACCAAAAAATTATTAAAACGCTGTCCCTTATATCCGCTTCCAACGGGGAAAAACCGGCCTCTTCTCTTTAAGGTTTCTCTGCTGTGTTTACATTCGCGCAATTAGCGTCGATATATCGGCGATTGATATCTGCCGATTGATGAAACCGAGAGACGGGATTGGAACCGCGGAAACCCAAAAGTCGTCAGAAAACTTTCGGGTTCCGCGGTTCCAATCTGTCGGGGGGGACCATGCGGACCCCCCCCCCCCCCCCCCCCCCCCCCCCAGAGGAAGCTAGACAAGACCGGCTAGACCGGAAGACGGACCGAGAGACGGAAGCTTGAACACTACACCTCCCCCCCCCCCACCACCACCACCATACCCCTCCCCCCCTCCACCCCTCCCCCTCTTGTAGTCATTACCGTCCTGTACTCGTTAGTGATGTTTGGATAAATAAAACAAAAAATTTAAAAAAAAAAGAAGGAAAACAAAAAGCCAGTGTCACCTCATTAATGTGTATCGCGGTGCGCAGAGCCGGAGGAACGATCCGGGTGGAAATGAGAACACACGGGTGGGGGTGGGTGGGTGGGTGGGAGGGAGGGAGGGTGGAATGGATGTATATATCGAGTGTGGAGTCAACACTGTTGGTCTTTGTAATGCAAAGTGAGTATAATTATGATTCCGGGCCAGGGGGCCCTTTTAAAATATATATATATATTTATATATATATATATATATTTTGCCGAATCCAAAGCAGTCGTGCTGTCGTTATTATTTTTCAGTCTCACACAAGCAGGTTTTATAAACCCCCCCCCCCCCGCCCCCCTACTGTGCGGAGAGTGTGTGTGTGTGTGTCTGTGTGTGTGGGAATTTACCGCCCTTTGAAAACGTAATCCCGAAGAGAAGAAGAAGAAGTAGAAGGAAGAAGAAATGGTTCCTTTGGTAGACCCGAGCCCCTGGCGTCGCCGGGGAAAACATTGATTTGTTGCGGTTACCGCAGGATCACACAGACGGTGTGTGTGTGTGTGTGTGTGTGTGTGTGTGTGTGTGTGTGTGTGTGTGTGTGTGTGTGTGTGTGTGTGTGTGTGTGTGTGTGTGTGTGTGTGTGTGTGTGTGTGTGTGTGTGTGTGTGTGTGTGTGTGTGTGTTGTGTGTGTGTGTGTGTGTGTGTGTGTGTGTGTGTGTGTGTGTGTGTGTGTGTGTCTTTCAGACGACCGGGTCCGAGCGAGTTAGAGCGAGACATCGGCCGGTTCACACGAGACTGCCCCGAGTGAAATTTATGTGTGTGTGTGTGTGTGTGTGTTTGTATTTTTGTTTGTTTGGGTTTTTTCACGGGGAGGGCAGATCCGTTCCGCAGTTGGGAGTAACTAAACGCGGACATAAGAAGCGCTGTCAGGATCACTCAGATGGGATTGACTGACGGGGGGGGGGAGGAGGGAGAGAGAGAGAGTGAGAGAGAGAGGCATCGACAAAACGCTACACCGATGGTGGAAGCGTGTCGAGTCATAGTGGACTACCCCTGTGTTGCCTAGTGGTTAGCGTTCCCTTTGATGGTGTGGTTGGAGATTTTCGGCTGGCCACTTACCAATAGCACCAATCGACTAAGAAGTCCTTTGGTGGTTGGTCGCTCTCTCGCTCTCTCTCTCTCTTCATCTCAATCTCTCTCCTCTGACTATAACCCACTTGTCTCTCCCTGTTCCTCCAGACTCTTAACTTGGCACTCTTCCCCTCTTCTTCCTCCTCCTGTCTGTCTGTCTGTCTGTCTGTCTGTCTGTCTGTCTGTCTGTCTGTCTGTCGTCTCTCTTCTCCTCCTATCTCTCTCTGCCTCTCCATATATCTGCCTCTCTCTCTGCTCTCTTCTCGAATCAATCCAGTCCACTCTCGTCTTCCCTCCCCTTCCCTACCTCCACCAGTGATGGATGGCAGTCTTCATTCGTTTATCGCCTTTACATATTTCTCTGTCCGTCTGCTTAACGACGCACATTCATACACTCGCTTCTCAGTGGATACCTCCTACTCCTCCTCCTCCTCCTCTCTCTCTCTCTCTCTCTCTCCCTCCCTATCTCCCTCCCTATCTCCCTCCCCCTCCCTCTCTCTCTGTGTTCGACATGTCTCTACTCCCTCTCAGCCTCATTGCAGTTTTTGGCTGTCGCAGCGGTCTCCCCAGACTCCTACTCACTTCTCTCTCCCTCCCTCCCTCCCTCGCTGTCCCTCTCTCCCTCCTCTCTCTCTCTCTCTCTCTCCCCTCCTTCAAACGCTCTTCATCCCCCTCTCTCTTCTTTACATCTCAAATGACTCCTCTCTCCATTCCTCCCCCCATCCCACCCCCATCTTCAGCTCCCTCTCTTCTATCGCTTTCCTCGTACCCCTCTCACATTTCTCCACACTCCTCTCTCAATCTTGGGCTCCTCCCCCCTCTCTCCCCCCTCTCTCTCCCTCCCTCTATTTCCAGCATCTCTCCCCGTTCTACCCATTCATTACATCCTTTCTTCTCCTCCTGTCATCTTCTGGTCGATAGCTGGGCGGACAGAGAGAGACGAGAGAGAGAGAGAGAGAGAGAGAGAGAGAGAGAGAGAGAGAGAGACGAGAGAGAGAGAGAGAGAGAGAGAGAGAGAGAGGTGGGTGGTGGTAGTTGGGAGAGAAAGAGGGAGGAAGGGAGGAAGGGGGGGGGGGGGGAGGGAGGGAGGGGGCAGTGAAAAGGACGAGTGGGCCTACGTGCACGATGCAGCGGCGTGGGCGTACTTTTGTTTCTTGCACACGTGTGTGTGTGTGTGTGTGTGTGTGTGTGTGTGTGTGTGTGTGTGTGTGTGTGTGTGTGTGTGTGTGTGTGTGTCACCTAATATAAAAGAGCTCTGATTATAGTCCTCGATACGAACACAGAGGCACGCATGCTCCGCCACTGCCGCCAACGTGCTGGAGGGTAATCAAAAGGTTGGTAGTGTAGGCATGTGTGTGTGTGTGTGTGTCCCTCCCTCCCTCCAACACTGTTTCACATCCTCACGAGTCGTGCTGCTGGAGGGCAGACTCTACCCCCCCCCCCCCCTGGCCCTGGCCCTTGGCCCGCGAAAACCAGAGACCGGGCTACTCTGATCAGGAGTGTCCTCGACTACCGGGGCTGAGAGGAGGAGGAGGAGGAGTGGGAGGAGGGGAGCTGCCCTGCAACCCCCCACCCCCAGCATTTGCATCTGATGCATGGGGGGGTGGGTTAGTGTGTCGGTAATGAGTGGCACTCTGGAGCTAATGTAAATGTGCTTGTTGGTGCACAGGGGATGGGTTTTCCCCACGGATTTCATTAGGCCAGGCTAATGGTATACCTGCAGCAGCAGCAGCAGCAGCAGGAGCGGTGGTACTCGTGGGAGAAGTACTCGTAGCAGAAGTACTCATAGCAGCAGCAGTACTCGTAGAAGCAGCAGTACTTGTGGGAGCGGTACTTGTGGGAGAAGTACTCGTAGCAGAAGTACTCATAGCAGCAGCAGTACTCATAGAAGCAGCAGTACTCGTGGGAGCGGTACTCGTGGGAGCAGTACTTGTGGCAGAAGTACTCGTGGGAGAAGTACTCGTAGTAGAGGTACTCGTAGGAGCAGTACTTGTAGCAGAAGTACTCGTGGGAGAAGTACTCCTAGTAGAGGTACTCGTAGGAGCAGTACTTGGAGCAGAAGTACTCATGGGAGAAGTACTCGTAGCAGAGGTGCTCGTAGGAGCAGTACTCGTAGGAGCAGTACTCGTAGGAGCAGTACTCGTGGGAGAAGTACTCGTAGCAGAGGTACTCGTAGGAGCAGTACTCATGGGAGAAGTACTCGTAGCAGAGGTACTCGTAGGAGCAGTACTCATGGGAGAAGTACTCGTAGCAGCAGTACTCATAGCAGAGGTACTCGTAGGAGCAGTACTCGTGGGAGAAGTACTCGTAGCAGAGGTACTCGTAGGAGCAGTACTCGTAGGAGAAGTACTCGTAGCAGAGGTACTCGTGGGAGCAGTACTCGTAGGAGCAGTACTCGTAGCAGCAGCACTTATAGCAGCAGTACTCGTAGGAGCAGTACTCGTAGGAGCAGTACTCGTCGCAGCAGCACTTGTGGCGGCAGCAGTACTTGCGGCAGCGGAGGGACAGACTGGAACACATTGGTTTAAACGGACACGCTCCCGCCAGCCGGTCGTATGCAGACGCACACACTGACTCACTCATGCATACATAAACGCACACGCACACACTTGATTATGATTAGAGTAAATCCAGTCGCCCTTCGGGAACCATTGCCGGGTCCTCGATGAGGAAAGAAAAAATAAAAAGGCTAATAACACACACACACACACACACACACACACACACACACACACACACACCACACACACACACACACACACACACACACACACACACACACACACACACACACACACACACACACACACACACACACACACACACACACACACACACACACACACACACACACACACACACACACACACTGACCGGAGGAGGAGGAGGAGGGGGGTGTGGGGTGGGGTGGGGATGTGGTGTACTGCTACTTGCTGTATGACGTTTTGATGAGTGGTGAGGATGTGGTGTTCTACTCAAAAAACCTGCTTGTCCATTTCAGGATCCATCTACCGGTATATTGACACACTGATATATATTTAAACTGTATCCGTCTATACACCAAGTCTATCTATCCATCCATCTATGTACAGTACACACGCATCTATATTTACCGTGTCCGTGTGTCCATCTGAAACCATGCCAGGAGCATTCCGCCTCTTATTGTGTTTAGCCCAAAAAAAGGGCAGCTAGTGATGGCCAACGCCTGTGATTGGCTGGGGCGAGGTTATAAACTAGGGAGCCCATCCAATGAGGGCGTGCCCGTCTGTTCTCCGGACCAGCGGTTTTGTGGTCGTCGAGGGCCAAGTTCCGGGGATGGGTGAGGGAGCCCACCGGAAAAGGTGCTGATGGTTTGGTTTTTGGTTCAGGAGGCCCAGTGTCCCTCTGGAGATCTCTTGATTAGCCCACACTCATCCCCTGGCCACCCCTCTCTCTCTCTCTCTCTCTCTCTCTCTCTCTCTCTCTCTCTCTCTGTATCTATATTCTTACTACAGTTCTCTCTCTGTATCTCTATTTTTACTACAGCTCCCTATCTCTCTGTATCTCTATTTTTACTACAGCTCTCTCTCTCCGTATCTCTATTTTTACTACAGCTCCCTCTCTCTGTATCTCTATTTTTACTACAGCTCCCTCTCTCTGTATCTCTATTTTTACTACAGCACTCTCTTTCCGTATCTCAATATTTACTACAGCTCTATCCCTCTCTCTGTATCTCTATTTTTACTACAGCTCTCTCTCTCTCGCTGTATCTTTATGCTTACTAAATATCTCTGTATCTCTCTTCTTCCTAAATATCTCTCTCTGCATCTCTATTCTAACTCAATATCTCTCTGTATCTATGTTCTTACTAAATATCTCTTTCTATTCTCTCTATCCACCCTACAACTATATTTTCCTAATGGCTCTCTCCCTATTCTATTCCATTCGTACTTCTCTCCTCTCTCCCCGTCTCTCTCCGTTTGTTCGACAGTGCTCTTTTCATTCTTACTACAACTCTCTCTCTAGTGTAACTATACAACTCTCGCTCTCCCTATGCCTACTGCACCTCTCTCTACCGGTCCATCTCCATTCCACTACCAACCTCTCCCCCTCTCTCTTTGTACTACACCTCTCTCCTCCCTATCTCTCGGTTTTGTCAGATATAGCCCTCTCCCTCTGTCCCTCTCTCCATTCGTCCTTTAGCTCTCTCTCTCCCTCTCTCTCTGTTTTCGTCCTATAGCTCTCTTCTTCTCTCCGTTTGTTATATAGCTCTCTCCATCTCTCGCTCTGGTTGTCCTTTAGCTCTCTCTCCCCCTCTCTCTCTCTCTCTCTGGTTGTCCTACAGCTCTCTCTCTCCCTCTCTGGTTGTCCTACAGCTCTCTCCCTCTCTTTCTCTGTTTCTTCCGATAGCTCTCTCTCTCTCTGGTTGTCCTATAGCTCTCTCCCTCTCCCTCTCTCTGGTTGTCCTATAGCTCTCTCCCTCTCTCTCTCTCTGGTTGTCCTACAGCTCTCTCTCTCTCTCTCTCTCTGGTTGTCCTACAGCTCTCTCTCTCCCTCTCTCCCTCTCTGGTTGTCCTATAGCTCTCTCTCCCCCTCTCTCTCTCTCTGGTTGTCCTACAGCTCTCTCTCTCCCTCTCTGGTTGTCCTACAGCTCTCTCCCTCTCTTTCTCTGTTTCTTCCGATAGCTCTCTCTCTCTCTCTGGTTGT
>CM051021.1:21155438-21167938 GCA_027704905.1 Muraenolepis orangiensis | reverse complement strand
CTCAACGGAAAACGGGCTGAAATTGGGCTGTTTTTCACACTTCCTCTGCTTCTCTCTCTCTCTCCCACTCTGACTCCCCCGCCCCTCTGTCTCTCTGTCTCTCCATCACACTCCCTCTCCCTTTCTCTCGGTCTGTCTCCCTCTACCTCTCTTTCTGTTTCTCTCTAGGTCTGTGGATAGCCAGGCATTGCACCATGCCTGTCCCCCTATCCCTCGACCCCAGCCGACCACACCGCCTCTCGCCGCCGCCACCGCCGCCACGTCCGGGCGCCGCCTTCTCCCCCTCGCCCTCTCCCCCGCCCTCCTATCCCTCTTCGCCGCCATCGAATCCCTGTTGCCGCAGGACTACCAAGCGAAGGCTGCCGGCGCCGTACCACTGGCTGGCCCTGGTCACGTGCTGTCTGCTGCCCTCGCTGAGCGTCGCCGGGGAGACCTGGGGCATGGTGTCCGCCTGCCCCGTCCACTGCGTGTGCCGCAACCTCTCCGAGTCCCTGAGCACGCTGTGCGCCGACAAGGGGCTGCTGTTCGTGCCGCCGCACGTGGACCGCCGCACCGTGGAGCTGCGGCTGGCCGACAACTTCATCACGGAGGTGGCGGGCGTGGACTTCGGCAACATGTCGGGCCTGGTGGACCTGACGCTGTCGCGGAACACCATCCACACCATCCGGCCCATGGCGTTCGGGGACCTGGAGAGCCTGCGCTCGCTGCATCTGGACGGTGAGTCAGTGGCTTCTCCGAGAGAGCGCCAAAAATCACATTTTAAGATGTGTTGTAAGTTAACATTTACTTTAGCAGGATTACATTTCTAAAATTCGATGAATATTGATTCAGGAGGGAGAAAGGATGCTTACACAAGGGACTAGACGGGGGGGATCTTGGTAATAACACACGAATCTCAATGTCTCATGTCTTCGTATTCTCTTGGTATGGTGTTATCGTCTAGGTAACCGCCTGACGACAGTGGGGCCGCGGGACCTGGCGGGACTGGTCAACCTGCAGCACCTGATCATCAACAACAACCAACTGGTGAAGGTCTCCACCGAGGCCTTCGACGACTTCCTGCAGACGCTGGAGGACCTGGACATGTCCTACAACAACCTGCGACGGTAAACCGCGATTACGCTTTTTTTTTTTTTACCCCCACAGGTTTTTCATCCCCATTGAAAGAAAACACAGAAACTGTGAAAACACAGAAACTGTGAAAACACAGAAACTGCGCCGCTATACTTTAACCGTTAACGGTTAAGAATACCGTCGGTTGTACCAGCAGCGGAACGTTGTGACGTTGCCGAAGAGATTAAGCTGTGCTCTAAAAGTCAAAAGGCGAAATGACGTGGCCAGGCCTGGTTTGTGTGAAGGTGATTAAAAGGATGACACATTTTTCCAGCAGCCGGGTGCTAGATGACTCTGACATTCAGGATTCAGGGCAGTGAGAGTGGGGGGTGGGGGCGGGAGAAAAGGGGTTGGAGGACCAGTGTACATACAAACCAATTAAAAACACAATAATTCAATCAAGTCAGCTGGAACATAAAAAAAGGCCACAAGTCAACGAGGCGCCCGCCGCTTCTGAACCGACAAATTGATCACCGCGGGGGTGGGTGGGGGGTGGGGGGGGTTCCAAACGACCAATCGGTTCACCCCGAGAGCCCGCCTCCCCTACCTTCCACCCCTCCCCTTTTGCTCCTGCGCAAATGCCAGTGGCCTCAATCGGCAGAAGTCATCGCTGTGAAAAGGACAACATTCCCCTCCGCTTCAGTGTGCCGTCGATTGATTCCTGATGAAGATGTGTGCCCGTTTGTCTCCGCAACAGGGTGGGGGAGGGTGGTGGTGGGGGGGCTGGGGTTTGGGGCTCAGCGGCTGTTCTCTATCCTCTACTGAAAGCATGTCGAGAACTGATGCTGATTTTTACTGTGGAACAACACGAGGGAAAGGGGGGGGGGGGGGGGGGGTGGGTGGAGGAGGAAAAGGGCGTTCGGACATGATCGATGCCTTCTGCGCTTTTCATCACCCCACAAGTATGAGTCGGGGAGACGAGCAAAGTCGATTGCGACCACGCCACAGCGGAATCTAATTAGCAACCCCTGTGGATAAACCGGTGGGGGTGTTCAAATATGGGCTGCCGTCACCGAAACTCCAAATTTGGACATATTGCCCGTTAATTGGGCGCCAACCACCTGGTTGTGTGTGCGGAATAAAGAAATAATTGCGGCCGGGTGTCGAGAGTCCCCCACACGCCTTTCTGCATTTGTAAAAAACCGAGAGAGGGACTTGCGCGCGTGTCTTCTCATGAATATGAATACCACGTTGTAATTATTATGTTAGCTATTGATTCATTACAATACATTCATTAGAAGTTTCCCTCTCCTCTCCCTCTGTTCGGTCTTTAGTGTGCGCCGTGATGGGTTCAAACAAAGCCCAGAGAGAAAGTGCCTCGCGACGGCTGGTGACGCAAGTTCGGAAGTTTGCTCGTCTGCGAATAATTCCAACTAATAATAAAAAGGGGGTCAAGATATCTGTAGAGGAACTGAAAATACAATTATAATAACCACTGCTGGTTATTCGAAATGCAGGTGCACTTTGCTCCCGAAACTCGAAAGTGAAGATAAACAGAAGTTTTTTCGAAACAGAGCCGCCCGCCCGCGCTGGTTCGACGTTGAGGGAAAACGTTGTGAGCATTAGGGCCGCACGGACGGCGGGGAGGCGAGCCACAGAAGGGGCGCGTGGGCGGACGATTTAAAAGACAAAAAGACGGGGGGGGGGTAGCGAAATGAGCAGCTGCCACGGAAGTCGGTCGGCTGCCGCTCCCCAGGCTGTCACCATTAATTAGCTCGGACCGTGTCCCGTTACCGGGCGCGCCGGGGGGGGGGGGGGTGGGGGGGAAAGGCAATCTGAATGTTGAGTGGTGGGACTGATGGATCTTGGCACAACGCCGACAAGCTTGACGGTGATGGGAAGTGTCGTGGCGGGAAAATCAAGTTTTTCTTTTTCTTTTTTTTTTACGACTTCTGTACCGCCGTATCGCCCGTTAAAAGCGATGCTAGCGGCGGACGAATCAGCGTTATCGCGTATCGGTCGACACCTTCATGAAATGTTTCGGTTGGAATGGAGGAATTAATGAAGTGTTTAGCGCACGCTGCACTGGCTTTGTGATTATAAATAACCACTTGAATCTACTTTTGAGTCAATCGTCAGGAGTACACATAGTAGACAAAATGGATAAACCATTAAGTCAAGCATTAAAGCTCTTGGGTTTGCTCTTCTCGTAACACCCACAACAGGGTGCCGTGGGAGTCCATTCAGAACATGGCCAGCCTCCACACGCTGAACCTGGACCACAACCTCATAGACCACATCGCAGAGGGCGTCTTCGGCGAGCTATACAAGCTGGCGAGGCTGGACATGACCTCCAACCGGCTACGCACTCTACCCCCGGACCCCCTCTTCGCCAGGTAGGACGCAACCCGCATTGTAGGTAACATTACATTACCTGTCATTTAGCAGACGCTTTTATCCAGGGGGCGACTTACAAGTGTGCGTTCAACAAAGGTAGGCGAAGAGAAACAACTCGTCACCAGAAGTCAAAAGTGCATTTCATTCCCTAAAAAAGTCTTCCGAGAAATGGGTAGGAGTACAATAAGTTCAGGCAGAAGTACAATAGGCTGAAAAGTACAAAAGACCGGATCATCCCTCGATTGTCGATTGTCCACGTATCAAAGGCGCTTTACCCAGAAATACTTCCCAACGTGGAACTATACCCCCCCCCCCGTGCTTCCACAGACGCCGGGGGTCGTGGATGTATTGTGTTTCTTTCTTATGGCCCATCTCCATTTCACCTCACCCCTTCTCCTCCATTGTCACCGTAAAGTGGCACAAACCACACATGCTAATGGGGGAGGTCTTTGACGCACGGATGGAAGGAAATAGCTTGGCTTATGTCTGCCGAGGCTTATTTCTTATTCCCTCGCTATTTTTCTTCCCTTTCCCCTTCTCCCTCCCCTCCCCTCCGTGGCGAATACAGCTTTGCAAAAGACTTAAAGTGACCCAGCTGTGTCTTTCCCGCAAGCTCAGTAGTAGCCATTGAAGTGGATGGTTTAAGGGGCCCCGGCGGTTTCTCCTCGTCGTCTATAGCATGCAGTTGGGATTGGGGTATTCTGTATTTACTCGCCACTGTGGCGTTGGGTCCCCCGGCGTTCGACGCTTTTCTGAATCTAAATATGGAGGATTGAAATCCTCTTTCTTGATCACATACGCGTAAACACACAGTCAAATGTGTTTCTCTGCAATTAACCCATCCTAGTATTAGCAGCAGTGGGGCAGCTATTGTATATACAGCTGCCCTAGGGGGGGGGGAGAGCAGTGTAGGGTATCTCGGTTGTGGATCAGGTGTTTTCGGGGCACTTGAACCGGCGACCTTTCTCGCTCTCAAGCCAGGCCAGAGTCCCAGTAGACTGAGCTATCCTGCCGCCCCCGGAAGTGTTTCTGGAAGTGGGCTGCGAAACCCCGACCGAACAGGCGAGCCGAGCACAGGTTCGATAATATAAATCAGCCGGTAAAAACTCTTTCAGCCTACAGCTTATGTTAACGATAATACATTGAGGCCCATATGTTTGATTACTTCGCTCAGGCTAAAACCGTAAGTGCCTAAATAGGGGTTCAGATATTATAAATGATACAATGTAATACGAAAATGCATAAATGCAAAACACTCTGATGAGGTTTGACCTAGGTCAATTTAGTGTTTGTTTTTCTTCCCCGCTTTATAAATTTATATAAATTTATAAATTACGAATTTCAAACACAATCGGGCCAACGGGGCTAATGAAAAAAGCAAAACTCCCGTTTAACTGATGCAGTGGGAATATTTTCAACAGCTTCTCTCTCTCTCTCTCTCGCACTCCGTGTGTGACCCTTGTTTAAATTAGTCGGCAAACTGCCAACAAAAAAACCGAGAGAAAGAAAGGCACATTAAAAATGAACAAATACGAGAGAGAGAGAGAGAGAAAGAGAGAGAGAAAGAGAGAGAGAGAGAGATTTCTGTTTTTAAAGCGTGATGTGCATAATAGTGCCATTGTGTGTGTGTGTGGTGTGTACAGCTTGTGTTCTTTTCTTTTTTTTTGGGGTGGGGGGGGCCTTTTTTTTTTAAGCAGATTGCTTTGGGAAATTTGGACAATCATTTGTTTATTTCATTTGAGACGGCAAGCTGTTTGGAGAGCACATGGCTGCCAAAACATTGTCTGTTGGCGAGGGGCGAACTGTTTGTTCCTCCTGCCTTTACCCGCCCAGCGACGCTTCAAATCTTCAGCGGTTTGAACGGTGTGTGCGGACATATAGAAAATGGGGCCAACTTTGACAACTGAAAACTGTGAAACTGGACCTTTAATTGTAGCGGCCAAATTCAACGAAGCCCCGAAACCCGGCTTTGCCGATCGGGAAAACATTTCGTCACGTTGTGCGTCATTGTGATCGCTTGTCGCCCCCCCCCCCCGTCCGTCCCCCCCCCCCTCAATGCAGGTCCCAGACGGGCGCCATAAGCCCCACCCCTTACAACACCGTGATCAGCCTGAACTTCGGCGGGAACCCGCTGCACTGCAACTGTGAGTTGCTGTGGTTGCGGCGGCTGACGCGCGGGGACGACATGGAGACGTGTGCCACGCCCCCCCACCTCGCCAGCAGGTAAGGGCCGAGTCGTGCGAGTCTGAGAACGCCAGATTGCCCTCCCCCCCGACGACGACTGCTCCTTTTTTTGATGGAAACAGACGCTTACGGAGGTTAATTAACGGGGGCCGCTATTCGGGATCAGAGGTACAGCTGGGCATCTGTTGTGTCGGCCTTTCGACCGCATGTATGATATTAAGACGTGTCGTGAGTGCACGCCACCGGGGACTCGGCAAGGCAAGTCTTAATAGGAGATGCTCAGAAAACCCACTCTGTCCTTTGCTCTTCCTCATGTTCTTCTCTCTCTCTACCTCTCCATCTCTCCATCCCTCTACCTACCCCTCTCCCTCTCTATTATTCTCTCTCTCTCTACCTCTCTCCCCTCTACCTCTCCCTCCCCCTCCATTCCTCTCTCCCTCTACATCCCCCTCTCTTGCCCTCCCTTTACACCCCTCTCCCCCCTCTCATCCTCCAGGTACTTCTGGTCCATCCCGGAGGAGGAGTTCACCTGCGAGCCGCCCCTCATCACCCGCCACACCCACAAGCTGTGGGTGCTGGAGGGCCAGCGGGCCACCCTCAAGTGCCGCTCCATCGGGGACCCCGAGCCGGTGGTCCACTGGGTGTCCCCCGACGACCGCATCGTGGCCAACTCCTCCCGCACCACCTCCTTCAGCAACGGCACGCTGGACGTCCTGGTGACGGTGGCCCGCGACGACGGCACCTACACCTGCATCGCCATCAACGCGGCGGGGGAGGCCACCGCCGCCGTGGACCTGAAGATCATCCCGCTGCCGCACAGGGGCGGCGGGGGCGGGCCCGGGGGCGCGATTCACCCGGGGAGCGCCGGAAACGCCCGGGGCAGCGGGAACGCCACCGGCGGGATTATACGTGCCGACCCGGGCTCGTCGGATATCAGCACGGGGAGGAACGGCGGCGGGATTAATCATAACAACGGGGCCGACGGCAGCCGGACGACGGGCGAAGGCAACGGCGCGGGCCGAGGGAGGCCCGGGAGCGCGGAGGGGGACGAGGAGCAGGGGGTGGGCGGGGACGAGGAGGACGAGGAGGGGAGGATGGTGGGGGTGCAGGCCGTCACAGCCACCTCGGCTCAGGTGCGTTGGGATTTAGGACGCTCGTCGGGCGCCTACGTGGTGTGGATGTACCAGATACAGTACAACTGCACCGTGGACGAGACCCTCATCTACAGGTCAGTCGAAATGTTTAACAATCATCGCAATCAATTTGAGAGAACTCGAGGGCCCTCAGTAGAGCGCATACCTGTCCGCCGCGCCGCACCAAAAAGTCCCCTGGATCCGGATTCGGATCTGTGACAAAATCCAACCAACTGTCTCTTGGGCCATGAGTAATGTTACCACCAAGTTTTGTCCAATTCCATACATAACTTTAACTTGCTAACAGACAAACAAACAAAGGGTCGACCGCAAAACCTCCACCGGGTTAAAATAATGTAATGGCAGTTACACTTTTTCCTCACGGCAGTTTTTTTTGCGTGATGTCTTCGTGAATAAAAAAACCACGAGACAAACATGGGAAAATATATCCTGCCGGGGTTTTTCCTTTTCAGCCAATGCACTTCAGAGGTTAGCGGGTTAACTTGACATCCTGTGTTGGTCGGGGAATAAATTGATGGAGGACTCCGTCCATTCAACCCATCACAACAACATGTGCCGCTAAGCTACATGCATTGATCACCGCGATGCGATACACACCCCCTTCATCACGGCTTGGCTTGGCTTCTCTTCAGTCTATTTTTGCAGGGAGAGACACACACACACACACACACACACACACACACACACACACACACACACCACACACAAAAGGCAGGCAGGTGGCTGTCAGAACGCGTTCCTCTGTTATATTAGATAGAGGGTAGTCGTGGAGGTAACGTCGCTCACATCTCACCTACAAATAACGGAGGCGCCACCGCACGACTCAAGGTTCCCGCAGGACCGGAGACTGCGGAGACCTCAGACACGCAAATGTCTTGTTTATCAGAACGGTGGCGGTGGTGGCGGTGGTGGCGGTGGGCGTGCGGCGGTGGCGGCGGTGCGCGGTGGCGGCGGTGGCGGCGGTGTAGGGGAGCATTTGGCGCAAATTGCCTCAATTATTCATTGGTAAACACAAGGCTCTTTCGTGTGCTTAGTAGTGGAGATATGATGTGCGCTCCGAGAGCGAAGCAATCTGATGATGAAATATAAATATAAAAAGAGCGAGTGAGAGAGAGAGAGAGAGATCAATAGAGTGATAGATTGTTGGATATATGCTGCCATGCAAAAGGATACGTGGATAAACACCCAGGCTCTAGCAAGTTGTGTCCTATATCAAATAGTGGATGTCGTTTTTGCCGTAACTTTGAAAAAGCTGAAGGTAAGCCAAATTAAAAAGGTGCCACTTGAGTTCCATTTCACTGCCCCTCACTGTACATTTATCCGTCTGAAGATTCCAGATAATGTTCAAATGTAATGACAGTTTAGCTCTTTATTGGTCATGGAACAAGCAATGCTCTTTTGATGACATTTGCATAGGGGATCGCAAGAGACAGAGTCTATATAGAGTCGATAGGCTCCGCCCATCTGACTAGGGCGGAGCCTATAGGGGCGGGGCAAGCACCACTGTTTGCACCTGTGCCCCTTATTAGACGATGCAAACTACAAATCTTGTTAGAGCTTGCAATTTTAAGGCGTAGGAGAGACTATATTGTTATATTCTCATTACAAACTTGCCGACTAGGCGACTTGGTAATGTACACTCAATGGGGCTTCCTACATATTTATGATTCATCTATTCTATTTCATATTATATGAGTGGACAGTCTCATTATACACCACCGGATTTAATCTAGATATTATTATTATTATCATAAGAGAGAGAGAGAGAGAGCGAGAGAGAGGATATATTGAAACATACTTTGATTGATTGATAGACAAGAGATTGAAAGAGAGAGAGAGAGAGAGACGAGAGAGAGGAGAGAGAGAGAGAGAGAGAGAGAGAGAGAGAGAGAGAGATAGAGAGAGAGAGAGAGAGAGAGAGAGAGAGAGGATGGGAAGATATATAGAAACATACTTGATTGATAGACAAGAGATTGAAAGAGAGAGATTAATAGAGATGGACAGCAGAGAGAGAGAGACATAGATAGATGGATAAGGAGACAGAGACAGAGAGACAGACAGAGACAGAGACAGAGAGAGAGAGAGAGAGAGCGAGAGAGCATTTGAAGGGCGAGTCAATATTTAAGACAGCCATACAAAGGCGGATGACTAAAGTTGAGGTTTACTTGAGGTAGCCGTCGGCTTACACCGTACTCCCAGAGTTATCTGACAGGTAAAAACACACAGTCGAGCCAACACTGAATTAGAGATACGTTTGCCGAGGCAGGTCTTAAGGGGGGAGAATAGTGAATAGTGAATAGGGGGGAGGGGTGGGGGGGGGGCGGAGGGAGGAGAGGAAGGAGGCAGAAACACAATGAGGGAGAGACACTGACTCGGTGTTAACACTGAGACACTGACCCGGTGTTAAGACTCTGTGTTGATTCAACGTCGGGTTTCTCAACCGAGTTGAGTCACTGACACTCTTAACACGCTTTACAGCAGGGATACAATTGTTTAAAAACAATTGCATGGATATCATATCATATGGAGAAAACCAGAGGGGCCCCCTCAGTAGAGTCTGCACCAACATGGAATCCACCGTTCCTTGTTCCCCAATACGTAATCTAAAACCACCGCCAAAGTTGTGTCGAATTTGGTACATCACTTTTTGAGTCGTCTTGCTAACAGACAGACAAACGAACAGGGGCGAAAGTGTACCCCATGCCCCATCTTAATCTAAACCTGAAGGATTGAATCCTCTTTATTGGTCACACACACACACACACACACACACACACACACACACACACACACACACACACACACACACACACCACACACACACACACACACACACACACACACACACACACACACACACACACACACACACACACACACACACACACACAGTGAAATGTGTTTCTCTGCATTTAACCCATCCTAGTATTAGCAGCAGTGGGGCAGCTATTGTATATACAGCTGCCTGTAGGGGGTCTGGGGGCTTCGGCAGTGCCCAGGTGTTTCGGGGACTTGAACCGGCAACCTTCCGGTTCCCAAGCCCCAAGTCCTAACTACTGCCGTCCCCCCAGCGAATAACCTCGAGGTTAATAGGGATAGATAATGTAAGGCGTCATATAGAATGAAGAGAGATCATATGGAACGAAAGAGATCACATGGAACGAAATAGATCATATAGAACGAAAGAGATCACATAGAACGAAAGAGATCACACAGAACGAAAGAGATCACATAGAACGAAAGAGATCACATAGCATTAACAGAGCGACGAAGGCGTGAAGCAGTAAGCACGAGGACAGGGTTGAAGCAGCTACAGGCAGGGATACCACAGTGAGGCACTGATTCCACGGCCGCAAGGAGAGCAGCAGGCGAGTTAGAGGACTGGAATGAGGCCTTAGGGGTATTTCGCCATCGCAAAAGCGAGTGCAAGAGAGGAGGGAGGGAGGGAGGGAGGGAGGGAGGGAGGGAGGGCAGGGATAATGGAGTGAGGGAGATGAGTCCATAGTACTGGCACATCTCAGTGCCTCCCCCTCAACCCTGAACCAACCCCCCACGGGACAGATCCCAGAGACAGCGGCACAGAAGCTGGTCTCATTTTAATCCACTGGTGGAATGTGCCGGCTGTGTGTGTGTGTGTGTGTGGTGTGTGTGTGTTGTGTGTGTGTGTGTGTGGTGTGTGTCCTCCAAGAGGAGCTAAAGGGAGGATGCAGTGAGAGGGGTTTGCAGCACACACCTCTCTTTGCATCTGCAGAAAAGAAGCTGTAGAGATGTAGGCTCCGAGGGGGGGCGGGGTGATGGAGGGGGAGATGAAAAAAGGGGGTGGGGGGGGAGGAGGGGGAAGGAAGGGCACGCCGTCCTGTGAGAAGGGCGTGCGGCTTTGACAGCAAGCAGCAGCACAGCAGGGGAGAGAGAGAGAGAGAGAGAGAGAGAGAGAGGAGAGAGAGAGAGAGAGAGAGAGAGAGAGAGAGAGAGAGAGAGAGAGAGAGAGAGAGAGAGAGAGAGAGAGAGGAGAGGAGAGAGCGAGAGAGAGAGAGAGCATATTGAAAATAGAGAGAGAGAGAGGTTAAAGGAGAGACGAAAGAAAGTGAGGATGGGGTAAAGCGGAACAAGAACAAGAGCCAGGATAACCACCGTCATGGGAGGTGGGGGCGGGGTCTCAATACAGAGACAGGAGTTTGAATCTGTTACTACGCTCCCCATCACCCACCCTGGGAGAATGAACCCCTTCACACAGTGCTGGGGATTCTGGGTAAGGAGGACAGAGCGGTCCCAGAAGGCGGGGAAAGCTAGCTTTGAGGCATTTACACCAGGCATGTCTCGGAGAGAGAGAGAGAGAGAGAGAGAGAGAGAGAGAGAGAGAGAGAGAGAGAGAGAGAGAGAGAGAGAGAGAGAGAGAGAGAGAGAGACCACACAATCTACCATCTCTGTGAGGAGGTAGTACACATGGTTAGGAATTCAGGGAGACGAGAGACAACTAGGCAGCATGCATATGAGAGAGAGAGAGAGAGAGAGCAGAGATAGAGAGAGGAGAGAGAGAGGAGGGCGGGCGTCGGAAAATTCAGTCTCTGAGGAGAGATGGAAGAAACTAGACAAGGAGAGAGCGAGCGAGAGAGAGAGAGAGAGAGGAAACCGAAAGCGAGAGAGGCAGATAAAGGGGTCTCAGAGGAGATGGAAAAGCAGGGAGAAGGACACGCGACTACTTCTGAGGGACAGATAGGATGTGTGTGTGTGTGTGTGTGTGTATGAACATGGAAGCAGGAAGGAACCACGACACAATACCACACACAAGAGAGAGACAACACAATATACAAGGAGGGGCGGGGAAGAGAGAGAGAGAGAGAGAGAGAGAGAGAGAGAGAGAGAGAGAGAGAGAGAGAGAGAGAGAGAGAGAGAGAGAGAGAGAGAGAGAGAAGAGAGAGAGAGAGAGAGAGAGAGAGAGAGAGAGAGAGAGAGAGAAATTAGAATATTATTTTCAAGGGCCCTTTATTTGTCAGGTTCAGATGTCGCACCTATGCAGCATGACACCAAAACAACTTTGAGAGGATATTAATAGGCTATTGATACACGACAGGGAGAGAGAGAGAGAGAGAGCGAGAGCGAGAGCGAGAGCGAGAGGAGAGACGCAGTGGAAAACAAGAGGCCAAGCATCTCAGAGACAAGCTTACAGTATATATGAGCTGAGGGGGCAGGAAGCCAGGATTCAGAGTGAAAAGAATGGAGGATGAATATTGAATTGATGTATTTCTCCCCCCCCCCCCCCATCTCACAATTTTGGTTATTTTCTTTTGTAGTCATTGCTCGCTGCTGAACGCTTGCTTTTGGCGGGAGCGGGGGAAAAAGTCACATCAAGCACAACGACGTCAATTGAATTGTTGTGTGTGTGTGTGTGTGTGTGTGTGTGTGTGGTAGTAGGGAGAGAGACGTTGTCTGTCTGTCAGTGTGAGAGAGAGATGCGAGAGAGATGTGAGAGGGGTTCTGAAAGGTAGGGAATTGAGAGGGCAGCAGGGGTGGGTGGGTGAGAGAGAGAGAGAGAGAGAGAGAGAGAGAGAGAGAGAGAGAGAGAGAGAGAGAGAGAGAGAGAGCAGAGAGAGAGAGAGAGAGAGAGAGAGAGAGCAAACGCGGATGGAGAGAACGCTCGAGGGACACAGAGGCATCGAGAGAGAGAGAGAGAGAGAGAGAGAGAGAGAGAGAGAGAGAGAGAGGGAGGAAACC
>CM051021.1:21147938-21150438 GCA_027704905.1 Muraenolepis orangiensis | reverse complement strand
GCCAGAGTAGATTGTATATTCTCTCTCTCTCTCTCTCTCTCTCTCTCTCTCTCTCTCTCTCTCCCCCTCCACACTCTCTACCCCCCCCGGCCCTCGCTCTAAAGGACATTTTTGTACAGAAACCTGAACACTGCCGCCCATATATTAAACCCAGTCAGACTTGCCGGTGTGCTTTGTGTATTCAGGCCAGTCCTGTGTGGGAATACGGGAATTGAACAGATGTGCATTTGAGAAAGTGGGAGAGAGAGAGTGGGAGAGAGAGAGAGAGAGAGAGAGAGAGAGAGAGAGAGAGAAGAGAGAGAGAGAGAGAGAGAGAGAGCTGGATGCAGTCTTCTACAAATTAGCCCCATGTGCCACAGAGAAGGTTAAGAGATAAAGAAGCTTAAAAAAAAAATGAACAAATGAATACTAATTAGCCAATAAAAGCAAAAGTAGGACAGAAGTTAGTCCAAAAAAAACGAAATTATCAATAAAAGGCATCAACTTCAATAGTGCCACTGAGGGAGAGAGTGTTGTGGCAAGTCAAACAAACACACACCTAGGCAGCAGACACACACACACACACACACAGGAAGCAGACACACACACACTTACAACACACCCACGCTATTCGCCCTCCCATGACACTCACACACATGCTGTACTGACGCTGTCAGGTAAACACACAGTGTGTCTCTCTGCTGTGATACTCCAACGTGAGGCACAGATGAAGAGGTGCCCTACTTGACTGTGGCAATGGACGCAGACACACGCACATAGAACACTAACACACACACCACTGATACAACACACCTTACAGACACAAAACTCACACACATTCAACACTGATATTGTTAGGCAGCCTCTACCTACCTGACATCTGTCCCTCCTCCCCTCCCTCCCTCATCTCCCCCCCCTGCATCCCTCGTTATTCTCTCTCTCTCTCTCTCTCTCTCTCTCTCTCTCTCTCTCTCTCTCTCTCTCTCTCTCTCTCTCTCTCTCTCTCTCTCTCTCTCTCTCTCTCTCTCTCTCTCTCTCTCTCTCTCTCTCTCTCTCTCTCTCTCTCTCTCCTCTCTCTCTCTCTCTCTCTCTCTCTCTCTCTCTCTCTCTCTCTCTCTCTCTCTCTCTAGCTGCTGCTCGGTGAAAAAAAACAAAAACCAGGACACATCTCACATCTCACTCTTCATTATATTTCACCGGTGCTCACAGATTATGCACACGCACACACAACATGCTGGAGGATAGAAGAAAGGAAGACAAACACAAAAGGAATGAGGCCGTGTTGTTCAATTTGAGATGCCCGTTTTTATGTCTCGTCGGAGGAGGAGGAGTCTTGCCTTCCGCCTCTCTTGAAGCAGAGAGGTCGGATCTCGAGGGTGGACTCAGACCGAATTAGACTTAATGGTGTCCAGGGGGGGTGGGGGGGAGGGAGGGAGGGAGGGAGGGCGGATGAGGGGAGGGAGAGGAATAGCGATGCAGCCAAGCCGCTTCTTCCCCCCCCCCCCCCCCTACTCCCATTTTAGTCCGTCTCCACTGCACCGTCGACTCTGCGCGTCTCTCCCTTTTCCGACTGCAGTGCTCCCTTCCTCTCCTCCTCCTCCTCCTCCTCCTCCCCATCCTTCACCTGACCCTGTCCCCTTCCCTAACGTCCAGGCCGGGTTTTGGGTTTCACGCAGTTAGCCTCTGCAGCAGACTGGGTCTGGGTCTCGCTCTGTGTGTGTGTGTGTGTGTGTGTGTGTGTGTGTGTGTGTGTGTGTGTGTGTGTGTGTGTGTGTGTGTGTGTGTGTGTGTGTGTGTGTGTGTGTGTGTGTGTGTGTGTGTGTGTGTGTGTGTGTGTGTGTGTGTGTGTGTGTGTAATGTCAGCGTGGGGGAGGGGACCCAGACTCCGCCATATTGACCCACGTTTACCCTCTCTTCTATTTCTCCTCCCCCCCCCTCTCCTCTCCTCTCCCCCCTAGGATCCTGCCGTCGTCGGCGGACCGCTTCCTGCTGAAGAACCTGGTGTCGGGCGTGGACTACAGCCTGTGCGTGCTCGCCATCCTGGACGACGGCGTGGCCCCGCTGGCCGCCACCCGGGTGCTGGGCTGCGCCACCTTCGCCACGCGGGACGTGTACCCGGCGTGCCGCTCGCTGCAGGCGCACTTCCTGGGCGGCACGCTGACCGTGCTGGCGGGCGGCGTGGTGGTGGTGGTGACGCTGCTGGTGTTCACCGTGGCCCTGATGCTGCGCCACCGGGCGTGCCGCCACGGCGAACACCCGTCGTGCCGCGAGGAGGGGGCGGGCGGCGCGTGCTGCAGGGAGGCGGGAGGAGGCGGCGGCGGCAGCGGGGACAAGGACGGGAACTGCTGCGGCGGGTTCTACCAATCGGGCGGCTCCGGGGACGTGATGACGGTGGTGCTGCCCAACGGGCTGCAGTCCAGCGGAGGTGCCGGCGGCGGCGGCGGGGACAAGCAGAAGGACCAGGAGGGCGCGGGGGCCGCCTCGCCGCAGCCCCCCAGGCTGCCCCCCAAGCCCCGGCCCA
>CM051021.1:21132938-21137938 GCA_027704905.1 Muraenolepis orangiensis | reverse complement strand
CGGGATAGGGCTGCTGCAGCAGAGAGAGGAGGCGGCGGCTCTGTGTGTGTGTGTGTGTGTGTGTGTGTGTGTGTGTGTGTGTGTGTGTGTGTGTGTGTGTGTGTGTGTGTGTGTGTGTGTGGTGTGTGTGTGTGTGTGTGTGTTGTAGTGTGTGTGTGTGTGCCGACGGACATCGTCGCAATTCTTCCTTGTATCTCCTTCTTGAGCTCCTAATTCACGATTGGGAATGATTGTGTGTGTAAGTGTGAATTCCTTTCCCCCTCTCATCATACTGTCAATTGCCAGCATCCCCATAATTTTCTCCTCCTCCTCCTCCTCCTCCTCCTCTTCCCCCCTCCTGCTCCTCCTCCTCCTCCTCCTCCCCTGCTGTGTCAGTGTCCGTTTCTCCTCCTAGTTTCGTACAATCTTTGTTCGTTCATTTCCCCTTTCCCCCCTCAGCCTCCGCTCCCCCTCCTGCCCTACCTCCCTCCCTCCCTCCCGCCCTTCCTCCTCTCAGCATGGAGTCCCTCCGCCCCTTGATCGTCTGCCCGTTCTGGTTCACCCCACCCTCTTGTCTTGGTTGTCTCCTCCTCCTCCTCCTCCTCCTTGGGGGGGGGGGGTGGGGGGTGGGGGGGAAATCACAAACCACACCCTCTGGTCCTAACAGGGTCCTCAGGGTGCGACCCCCTTGTACCCTCAAGTAGTACAATGGAATGCTTACTCCCCATTCCCTCCCTCATCATGCATTCCCTACAATTTAACACGATATACTATGTGCTATACTTAAACTATAACACTCTCGCTACTAAACACTACACTATAACAATACTGTACACAATAAAAAAATAACAATAAAGTGACCGAGTGATGGATAATATATACTAATATATACTATACTAAGGTGTTGAATTGTGCAAAAAAGCGTTTTAAAAAGCGTTTTAAAGTGCCAGTAGTGCAGCAGCATCATGAATGCAGTGCCAGTGAAGTGCAGCAGCATCATGAATGCAGTGCCAGTGAAGTGCCGTGACTGCAATCAGTCCGGGAAAGTTGGACTAATGATAGCGTAACTATTGTGATGCGGGACGACAGTGTTGCCATAGTGACAGCACTCCTAACGCACGGACGCTGCGGAAAAAAACCGGTGACCGGAAGAAGTACGCTTATTTAAAAAAAAAAAAAAAAAGAGAACTCTGAATGTCTTTCCTGAAGCTCGTCGTCTCGCGCTGAGCTGAGACGACGAGCTTCAGGAAATCTCAAATCAAGGGTATTGGCCCCCGGGGGGAACAGAGTTGATCCCCGGGGGACGGGGACTTCAATTTGGACGGTGCCAAAAAGTCACTTCCACACATGGGAGCCGCACAGGCGTCAGGCGCTGAACTCTGAATAGGCGGGTAATATCCTGTAATGTGGAGATGAGCCAGGAGGCGAGAGAGTCCCATTTTCCTAATTTCACGGTGTGTTTGAAGGAGGGGATGAGGGGGGTGGAGGTAGCACCAGCCAGGGGTGGAGGTAGCACCTGCCAGGTTGTACTGGAGGAAGACCGAGGAAGGTTTTCGAGCTCTCCTCCAACATACATGGGGTGGGTACACAGATAAATGGACCCCCTTTGAATCTACAATACGCCTAATGAAATCACAGCCTAGCCCCCCCCCCCCCCCCGTTAGGACTGTAATTACCCCCCCCCTGAAATGTAACCAGCCAATCTCTCTCTGGCAATGTTCTCTATGCAACTAATGCCCAGTGGAGGCTAACGACTGGGCCGCTAGAGACTTCCTAAGATCCGTGCAATACAAACTCTATGCTAACACACGCCGCCAACTGACAAACACACTACTTTGTAAGTGGCTCACGCATGTTGTTGTTGTCGTTGTTCGCGGCTGGCTCCATTAGCAATGCTCAAGCGCCCCGCGAATCCTCTCGCAGCTTCACCCTCGCCCGCTGACATGTACGTTAGCCCAGGTTACAGCGGCATCTACGCGACCTGCGGCCAATTAGCGATGCTAGCACGCACACGAGCGCTCGTCATCCTCCCCTTACCGGAAGGGTAGAACGCACGGAAAGCAAGCGCCTACGGTACTCACACACAGGCAAGCTGGTTGACCGCTTGATAATCTGCCCTTGGGCCTCGCCGCTCGTGCCGTCGGCACAAACCAGGAAAGTGCGGGAGAGACGTACGTCGAAACCCGTATTTAGCTTGTGAACCGGCGACCCCCCCCGGGGCCCTCACGGAAACATAATAACGCTCGGGGGCTCCGATGAGAGACCCAATTTGGTCGGCGGTTGCAGTTAACGAACACCGGATAGCCGAGGGACTCGCCCCCTTCCTCCCTTCCCCTTCCCCCCCCCCCCCCAGCCCTGACCGGAGGACATAGTGCTGAGGGAGAGGAAACCTAGCCCCGCCAAACACAAGTGTAAGCGCTTTTTTATTTTTTTTTTCATTAGATTTTATTTTTTTTTTAACCGAGAGAGGGCTCTTTTTTCGCAGAAGCCCCGGCTCCACCGGAGGCCCATGCCGGTTATTAGCGGATGATTCCGCGGTGTGTTTCTGTTGCAGAGTTTTCCGGGCACAAAAACGCTCTTTACTGGGAAGTACTTTGCCGAGCATGGGGGATGGGGGAGAGCAGAGGACGGTTAAACAAGGGGAGGCTGAGGGATTGAGGGAGGGAGGGGAAGGGAGGGAGGGAGGGAGAACTTCAGAGCCTCTTTTGAAGTCATTCGTTATTATTGTTATTTAAGCGAGTCACTTTGTCAGTGTCTCGTGTATTTTAAGGCACAATTATTCATGGCCTTCCCCAAAAAAAAGAAAGAGAAAGAGTCCAATAAAAACCAACATGTCGGATGTTATGATAACGGAAACGCCATCGGTACCTCCATCGGTAATTAACACACCTTCCTGGTGTTAATTGCCCAAGTAGCGCCGTGGGACTGACAGAAAAGCTCCACATTGTCGGGTGCGATAATTGAAGGATACCACGTTTAGCGGGGGGGGGGGGGGGGGGGGCATTGTGAAGCACAATCGCCAGGTGGGTTTGACAAGCTAGCGCCGGCAGGAAGACGGCGACGTCGACAAGACGGGACTCGGCGGTCCTGAGATGTGACCTTAAGATAAACGACTGACCGGGGGAAAAAGTCGTCATTTCAGAAGCCCTCCAACAATGGGCTTTCTGCAAATGTTATCATGAATAATAAATCACAATCCCAGTGACTTACTGTAAAAAAGGAGAAGTGCAGACTGCGAGAAGAGAAAACGTACAGTTCTGTGCAAATCTTTTCGCCAGACTTGTCACCGCGATTCAGGCACAACGGTAATGCTAATCGCCAGCCTCTCGACAGGCGCTGCGCTTTTGACCCCGGGCAGCTGGTCAGCGGGGCGACAGAGCGCCGTTTAAAATGAGACACACCCCCTCACACACTGCGCAACTGTAGTTCTGGAGTGGACACCAAAACCACACTGCCGAAACAGAAATCCAAAAGGTAGTTCAGGTTCAAGGGGGTTTCCGAGGCAGGCAGGTTAGGCGGGCATACAAGGTAGGTATGGGCAAGAACTGGCAATGAAACAGGAGTGCAGACGAGGCTTTTGTAGAGAGAGTTCGAATGATAATTGGAATCAGGTGCGGTGTTGAGGAACGGGGTGTCGTCGTTCACTGCCGAGCGCGCCCCCTGCAGCGAGCGGCGATGTGTCAGGTTACCATGTAGAGTGGGGTTACGCGAAGGCAGGGGGGGGTTGGGGGGGTGGGGGGGGGGGGGGAGGAGTCCCAGTAGCCGTAACAGCAACCTTGCTAACTCTACCGCTGAACATCCACTGTCAAATAACCTGGCGGGAGGGAAGGGAGATGAGGTGGTGGTGGGGAAGGGGGGTGGGGAAGGGGGTTGGGTGACCTTGATCCAGTGGGCGGCTTGGCAGAAGATTGGACCTGTTTGCCGCGGCAGAGCCATACTGAATACAATTAAACCTTTCAACTGTGCAGATGGCACAGTGTGAGTGCTCACACGCTCACACGCACACATCCACCCACGCACACACACACACACACACACACACACACACACACTTCCTTATAACTCAATGCAGTCCTGAAGATTTGCGGGATAACACATACATAGAACCACATGGGCTGTAAGGATTAGCATGGGCTCCTCGCAATCACAGGGCTGGGGCCCGGGTAATGCGCTGCAATGTATTGACGACATGGCAGTGACTCATGAATTGGAATTACATACATGCATATATCTAGATATAGATATAGACAGAGATATATATATATATATATATATGTATATATATATATAGATAGATATATAGATAGCCCAGTGGAGATTACATCCAAAAATAGGGCCGTTGCTTCAACGACGGCATGATCACATGCCTTCTGACCAGAATTACGTTCCAGCCAGGAACCTGCATTACGTCGCCATGGCCACAGGCGATGGGCATCGGCGCAGCATTAGCATCGGCACACGGCTATGGCTACGGCTACGGCGGCTGACCAGCGAGCCAACGAATTGCTTCGCGGCCGGCGGCACATTTAATTACACAGTATGCGCGGGAAAATAATAGAAGGCCATCGAGCAGAGGAATGAACGACGTTAGAGAAATGAACCATTGATGCAGAGAGAGAGAGAGAGAGAGAGAGAGAGAGAGAGAGAGAGCGAGAGCGAGAGCGAGAGAGAGACAGCAGGAGGAGATTTTTTTAGAGGGGAAGAGATTGAGAGAGAGAGAGAGAGAGAGAGAGAGAGAGAGAGAGAGAGAGAGAGAGAGAGAGAGAGAGAGAGAGAGAGAGAGAGAGAGAGAGAGAGAGAGAGAGAGAGAGAGACAAAAGGTAGGACGATATTTAGAGAGGAGGGATTGAGAGGAGAGGTGAGAGAGAGAAAGGTGTAGAGAGAGAGGCGAGGGCATGTAGAGAGGTAGAGGGGCGAGAGAGAAAGACACAGAAAGGTGTAGAGAGAGGTCGAGGGGAGGGGGGAAAGAGGGGGGAGAGAGCGAGAGAGCGAGAGAGCGAGAGAGAGAGAGAGAGCGAGAG
>CM051021.1:21112938-21130438 GCA_027704905.1 Muraenolepis orangiensis | reverse complement strand
GCTGGACCAGGACCAGGACCAGATCAGAGCTGGACCAGGACCAGACCAGAGCTGGACCAGGACCGGACCAGAGCTGGACCAGGACCGGACCAGAGCTGGACCAGGACCGGACCAGGACCAAGGGAGGAACAAGGGGAAGGGATAGCGGCAAAGTGAGCACCTGCTCACCTACAAGTGACATGCAGCCAAAACCACACAAGCACAAAACAATATAAGCAATCACAAGCAAGCAATATGCAATATGATAATAATAAAAATAATAATAATAATACACAAACAGACACGGAAACGGAGACCGAGAGAGCCGACGGTTGCCGAGTGTCTCAGCGAACAGTGAGGCCACAGTTTCAAGATTGCAACAGAGCACCACCCAATACTCATGTATTACTGTGTGTATGTACACCTAATCTAATGTTGTGCTTAACCACACGTGTGTGTGTGTGTGTGTGTGTGTGTGTGTGTGTGTGTGTGTGTGTGTGTGTGTGTTTTAAGTGAGAGCCCCTCGGAACTTCCCGTGTGAGTGTGAGCAAGCATTGAGAGTCATCAATTAGTCAGTGTGTGTATTGCACACTTAATTAAAGCGCCAAACTCCCCCTTGGACCACTCCACTGTGTGTGTGTGTGTGTGTGTGTGTGTGTGTGTGTGTGTGTGTGTGTGTGTGTCTACATTCATACTACCGACGATATTTCAAACAAGTTTGCACGGGAACCCGCACCGCTTCTAATAGCGATAGACAAAAAAAAAATCACAAAACCGGTTCCGAATCAACAGCTATTTAGTTTTTCCCTCCGTTAATTACATTGCTTCATAAACGCCGTAGCCGACATCCGACAAATCCCAACAGCGAGAAACATCCTCGCCGTGTGGAACGTCGCGCTGCTTTCTAAATAAAAGGCGCTGCGACAAAGACGGAATCTGTCAGTATAATAATAATAATAATAATAAAGAAATAGACGCTAGACACGCTAGGCTAATGTTTCCATGCTCACTGTACATCAATAAACCGCCACCAGCCGACACAACATGCTAGGCTTGACAAATGGTTAGCATGATAAAGTAGTACTTTACTCGGGGGGGGGGGGGGGGGTCGTCGTCCTCTCTCTCTCTCTCTCTCTCTCTCTCTCTCTCTCTCTCCTCTCTCTCTCTCTCTCTCTCTCTCTCTCTCTCTCTCTCTCTCTCTCTCTCTCTCTCTCTCTCTCTCTCTCTCTCTCTCTCTCTCTCTCTCTCTCTCTCTCTCTCTCTCCTCTCTCTCTCTCTCTCTCTCTCTCTCTCTCTCTCATCAAACATTCATGCTCTGAGACGTACTCCGGGGCCACGGGGGGGGGGGGGGGTGTGGGGGGGTTGGGAAGGGGGGGGGGGGGGAGGGGGAAGGAGAGACCCCCCCCCACTCCCCCGATCGTTTAATTATCCACCCCTGGCCCACAGCAGTGCACCCCCCAGTACACGCTAGTCACACAGACACTTTACGTAATCTATCAAGAGATGCCCGGAACTGAAATAAAGCCTCTGATTAACCAATTGAAACAAAAAGCCACAATAGTTCAACAGTCTCACTGTGGGTCACACCGTAGCCAGGCACAGAGACGGGTAGCTGCCGGTCGGTCTGAGGCTGGGCTTCGCGGCGTCTCTCTTGTGGCACTAGCTGTGGCGTAGCTGGCATCCCGATCGTCACCAGGAGGGGGGGGGGGGGGGGGGGGGGGCACGGCTCTTATTCATCATAATAATAAAACAATAATCCTCGCACAGGTATGATGACAATGATATGACAGAGAGAGAGAGAGAGAGAGAGAGAGAGAGAGAGAGAGAGAGAGAGAGAGAGAGAGAGAGAGGAGAGAGAGAGAGAGAGAGAGAGAGAGAGAGAGAGAGAGAGAGAGAGAGAGAGATAAGATGGGGAGAGAGAGGAAATAGCAGATGACAGAGAGAGAAGAGAGGATGAGAGAGAGAAAAGAGGATAAAAGAGGATGAGAGAGATGAGAGGAAAGAGGATGAGCGAGAGAGGGAGAGAGAGAGAGAGATAAGATGGGGAGGGAGAGAGGAAATAGCAGATGACAGAGAGAGAAGAGAGGATGAGAGAGAGAAAAGAGGATGAGAGAGAAAGAGATGAGAGGAAAGAGGATGAGAGAGAGAGAGAGAGAGAGAGAGAGAGAGAGAGAGAGAGAGAGAGAGAACGCAAGATCGAGAGCGAGAGGCAGGGGGGGGGGGGGGGGGGGGGGGAATAAGAGATGAATAGAGATGGGGGTAAAAGAGATGACCAGAGAGAGAGAGCAGGCGTGATGAAGACGAATGAGCAACAACAGAAGATCCAATACATGGAACAACACCGTCCGTGTATGATGCTTTTGATGTGCGTTTATCCTCCTGGGGTCCGTCTTATGTGCATTTTGTCTTATGTGTCGCTGTTGCTTTGTTTGGAGAGGGCAGGGAACACAAACAACAAATCATGAACAGAGTGCGCGCGCGCGCGCGCACACACACACACACACACACACACACACACACACACACACACACCACACACACACCCCCCTAGAAGACACAGTAGCAAGCCTCACATTTCTTGGCTTGGCCTCCGCTTATTAGTCATTGTATATTGTGCGTCTGCGTGCCAATCCCTCCTCCTCCTCCTCCTTCCACTTCCTTTGGATCTTTCGGTTCCGCACAATCGTTCTCCCTTTCCAATGCCTCCCCCATTCTCCGTTCTGCAGTTCTACCGTTCTTGCCAATCTCCTCCACATCCGCCCACTCTCCCTCCCTCTCTCTCTCTCTCTCTCCCTCACGCTCTCTCTCATCTCTGGTCTAGGATCCATGATTGTCTTACTTAGTGCCTTCCTTTGAATTTCCAAAGCTCACCATGTCTCTCCGTCTCTCTCTCACTCTCTCCCCCCCTCTCTCTTATCTGTTAGCACCCCCACTCCCACCACAGACACATGAGCACCCACGAGAACACACGCCATCTCAAAACGTTTAGTACCGTTTGTGCCATCAAAGTCCTCGCTGACACCCTTCAACCCAAACACGTGTGTGTGTGTGTGTGTGTGTGTGTGTGTGTGTGTGTGTGTGTATGTATGTATTTCATTATGTGTGTGTGTGTATGTGTGTATTTCATTATGTGTGTGTGTGTGTGTGTGTGTGTGTGTGTGTGTGTGTGTGTGTGTGTGTGTGTGTGTGTGTGTGTGTGTGTGTGTGTGTGTGTGTGTGTGTGTGTGTGTGTGTGTGTGTGTGTGTGTGTGTGTGTGTAGATCCGCCAGATCGGAGAAGGAAGAGAACTCAAAAGATGTTGGAACCTGGAACTAATCTCCAAATTGTGTGTGAGATGCACTGAGACACTTGGTTATTCTTTCTGTGTGTGTGTGTGTGTGTGTGTGTGTGTGTGTGTGTGTGTGTGTGTGTGGTGTGTGTGTGTGTGTGTGTGTGTGTGTGTGTGTGTGTGTGTGTGTGTGTGTGTGTGTGTGTGTGTGTGTGTGTTGATTGTGACGGTGGGAAAACGAGAGAGAAAGAAACCAGAGAGAGAGAGAGAGGGAGATTGCTGCTGCATTAAAAAATAAACTTATTTTGCAGGTGTCCCTCAGGGTGTGTGTGTGTGTGTGGTGTGTGTGTGTGCGTGTGTGTGTGTGTGTAGTTCTCCACTGGCTGACTATGTTATAGTGGGCTTAACAATCTCTCTGTCACTTCTACAAGCCGAGAGAAGCTATTCCAGTGGCCAGACGTCAGCTTGGCCCCAGCCATGCATTTCAACAGCCAAACACAACAACCTCCCCCAAGCATCTCTCTCTCTCCCCTCTCTCTCTCTCTCTCTCTCTCTCTCTCTCTCTCTCTCTCTCTCTCTCTCTCCCCTCTCTCTCCCCCTCACTCTCCTCCTCCTCTCTCTCCTCTCTCTCTCTCTCCTCTCTCTCTCTCTCTCTCTCCTCTCTCTCTCTCTCTCTCTCTCTCCCTCTCTCTCTCTCCCCTCTCCCCGCTCCCTACTCTCCCTCTCTCCTCTCCCCGCCTCCCTCCTCACCTCACCCCTCTCCTCTCTCCTCCCTCTCCCTCCTCCTCCTCACCCTCGCCTCCCTCTCTCTCTCCTCCCTCCTTCCCCCCTCCCTCCCTCCCTCCCTCCTCGACTTCCTGTGCTTCTGAAATACTGGGAGTGTCTAAAGCAGCTGTCCCATGTCACCACGGCTGCTTCTATTCTTCGTCTTCCTACTCCCTCTATGAATAGCATTAAAGAGCCATGAAGGAAAAAAACACACACACACACACACACGCACGCATGCACGCACACACACACACACACGCACGCGCACACACACACAGCCACCAGACACATAATGACTTCAAGGTTAATTGTGGGCCTGAGGAGCGTGGCACCGTGTGCAATTAGATATGCAAGATATAAACAGAGCAGCACACCTTGGACACGCGTTAACCCGCCTGTGTGACCACGGATAGTATTAAAGTAGTATGGCAGTTAAGTAGTATGGTAGTTTAGAAGTATAGCATTATAGTACTTTAGTAATAGTTCAATAGTAGTATGGTAGTATACAATTATTGGAGTATAGTACTATAGTTGTATTGTACAACTATATTATAGTACGATAGTATACAATTTGTGGTAATAAAGTAGTATATTTGCATTGTATTATTGTTATTATAGAAGCATCGTATTATAGTAGCATAGTAGTAGAATAGTATATAGTATGATTGTAGTATAGCAGTGTAATAGTAAAGTATTATTGTAGTATTGTATTACTGTAGTATAATAGTATTGCATTAAAGTACCATAGTATAATAGCAGTATAGTATTATTGTAGTATAGTAATATAGTAGTATAATAGTATGATTATAGTATAGCAGTGTAATAGTATAACAGTATAATTGTAGTATAGTATTATATCAGTATAGTAGTATAGTATTATTGTAGTATAGTATTATAGTAGTATAATATGATTGTAGTATAGTACTAGTGTAGTATAGTTTTATCGCGGCATAGTATGATTGTAGTATAGTATTATAGCAGCATTGCAGTATTGTCGTATAGTATTATTGAAGTTTGTAGCGAACCATCGTTGCCAGGCGTTAAGCCAAGCCGCAAAGAGCGCCCAGAACTAAAATAAAGCCTAATTACCCATTGAAACAAAAAGCCACAATAGTTCAACAGTCTCACTGGGTCACACTGTAGCCAAGTACAGAGACGGGTAGCTCCCGGTTGGTCTGAGGCTGGGCTTCACATCTCTTTGTGGCACTAGCTGTGGCGTAGCTGGCATCCGGATCGTCACCGGGAGGGGGGGACGGGGGGACGGCACAGCTCTTATTATAATAATAATAGTAACATTAATCCAGATTACGGATAGACGCGCCCGCCCCCCCTCACAAAAGAGGATTTCGAGCTAGTACCGTCCGTGAGCTACAGCTACCGCCGCTGCCACCGCGAGTGTGGCTTAGCGCCCATCTCCCGGTCGACGCCTCTTTTGTCGCCGCTGTCAACCGTCCCTTTCAGCCGGAGATCATCTCGTCTCAGAGCCTCCGCGTTTCAGAGAGACCCCTCGTGAAGACGGGAATACACGGGAGGGTGTGTCACCAGCCGGGGGCAAGATGTTGTGGAGCAGTTTGTAGCTGTATGCGTGTGCACGTGTGTGTGTGTGTGTGCATGTGTGTGTGCATGTGTGTGTGTGTGTGTATTTGTGTGTGTGTGCGCGTGTGCAGGGGGCATATGTGCAGGTGGTACTGTATTAACTGATTAACTGATAACTCGTTCTTGCTAATAA
Source organism: Muraenolepis orangiensis (assembly GCA_027704905.1). Taxonomy (NCBI): domain Eukaryota; kingdom Metazoa; phylum Chordata; class Actinopteri; order Gadiformes; family Muraenolepididae; genus Muraenolepis; species Muraenolepis orangiensis. The sequence continues at coordinate 21,124,694 of CM051021.1, read as the reverse complement.
GCAACCAGATGGGAAGATTAATTCATTTTCCCTTCATAGCTCATTACTTTTTTTGTTTGCCGTCTTCCACAGACACCCACACACCCACACACCGACACACACACACACACACACCGACAAACACACACACACCGACAAACCCACAGCAGATCAATGACTTAACTCTGTGTTTCTACCGTTCCCCTGTTCCCTTCCCTATTATTTATTGTGCTCCCTCCCTCGCCTCTCCCTATATCCCATCCCGCGATATCCATCTCCCTCTCTCCCTCCCTCCCTCTCTCGCCCCATCCCCTTCTATCCCTCCCCCCCCCCCCCCCACTCCCTCTCTTTCCATGTATCCCTCCTTCTCGCTCTATCTCTCTTTATATCCACCCCCTCCCCTCCTCCTCCTCCTCCTCCTCTATACCCCTCTCTCGATCTCCCTATGTATCCCCCGTGCCCCCTCTAACACTTCGGACCAAGTGAAGGTCGTTGCACACGACTGCCGGACACGCAGAAGTTTTCCCAAACCCAGAGAAGAGAGGACGAGAAGAAGGAGATGAAGACAAAAGGGAAAACAGAGAGAGAGAACCAACAACAAACAAAATAAACACCCTTAAGACGGATGGACTCCAGATGAAGTTATATGTGTCGCAACTTGACCGGACCACCAGCGGATAACCTTGTCCTTGGCAGGCGAGATCACCTGACCCCCCCCCCCCCCCCCCTCTGATCACCGGACACCGCAGCATCGCCAGCACCGCCGGCTGTGATGTGAGCGTGCACGCTGCCCGGTGGGAGCGTGCACGCTGCCGCCCGGCGTGAGCGTGCACGCTGCCCGGTGTGAGCGTGCACGGCGCCGCCCGGCGTGAGCGTGCACGGCGCCGCCCGGTGTGAGCGTGCACGAGGGTGCCGCCCGGTGTGAGCGTGCACGGTTGCCGCCCGGTGTGAGCGTGCACGAGGGTGCAACCCAACGCTGTACCGCGATGAGGAAATAAATGAATTAATGAGCGATAACAACCCGGTCTCCCCTTCAGGTGAGCGTGTACGTACGCCAGATAAGGATAAGCCGAGATAAAAGCAGCCAGGCGAGCAAATTGTACCGAACATGCGTGCGAGGGGGGGGGGGGGCAGGGTTAGCAGATCAGATCGAAAGCAAACAAAGGGGTCGCTAATACAGATCATTGGGTGAACGACTCCTCCATTATCCGCCGAGCGGCATTAGCATGAATAACTGACGGCGGGAATCCTTGCCGGGTCGGTGGAGCGGAAAGCAGAGACAGAGAGCTTTTTTTTCACTGGAAGGTAGAGATCGAGATAAAGTGCCAGAGAGGAGAGGAGAGGAGGAGGGGGGGGGGGGTGAGGGACAGAGAAAGAGGTTGAGAGATTCAAAAAAAAAGTATGAGAGAGTGAGGAAGAAAAAGTAGAGGGAGGGAGAGAGAGACAGACAGACAGAGAGAGAGACGGACAGGCAGACAAGGAGACGGTGAGTTCTTGCCACACGGCTCGGAAAGAGAGAGGGAGCGGAAGGAGGAATCAAAGAAAAGCGGGATGAAAGTAAGAGAGATCAGAGACTCTTGGGAGGAGGGGAAGGAGAGCGAAAGAGAGCGAGGATGCCTGTTGCTATGTCGTTTGCCCCCGGGGGGGGGGGGGGGAGGGATGGGAGGAGTGGATTGGGAAATGAGAGTTCTGGGCCAGACAGATGTCTTAGTGAGTTACCCAGTAAAGCATGAAGAATGAGTGGACACACACACACACACACACACACACACACACACACACACACACACACACACACACACACACACACACACACACACACACACACACACACACACACACCACACACACACACACACACACACACACACACACACACACACACACACACACACACACACACACACACACACACACACTTAAAGTGACCAAAGGCGAAGAAAGCTGATCTGAATGTTGGCCGTTAATGATAAAGTATTCTCGAACACACATTAAACCGGACAAACTGACAAAATAAATTTGTTTCTAAAAATATTGAATCCGAATCCAGAAATTTGCTGCAGAAGAACAAAACAAACTAAAAAGCAAACGCACGAAAGACACCTACAATCATCGGACTCATTCACTCCAATGCGTTTCTATAGTAAGTGAATTACTGGGTGTGAGTGAGTGTGTGAGTGAGTGTGTGAGTGAGTGAGTGAGTGAGTGTGTGAGTGTGTGAGAGTGTGAGAGTGTGAGAGTGTGTGAGTGTGTGAGTGAGTGAGTGTGTGAGTGTGAGTGAGAGAGTGAGTGTGAGTGAGAGAGTGTGAGAGAGTGTGAGAGAGTGTGAGTGTGTGAGTGAGTGAGTGAGTGAGTGAGTGAGTGAGTGAGTGAGTGAGTGAGTGAGTGAGAGAGAGAGGGGGGGGGGGGGCGGGGGGTGGGGGGGGGGTTGAAGCGGAGACTCTCAAGCTTCAAAGAGAGATTGGCCTGGAGAGATTGGAAATCACACACACCTCACCTTGACCCGACTGATTGGAGGTGGAGAGAGGACCACCCAAGGCTACTACAGGTTAGCTCGAGTTGCGACGCATGCAAACGCACACACGTGTGTGTGTGTGTGTGTGTGTGTGTGTGTGTGTGTGTGTGTGTGTGTGTGTGTGTGTGTGTGTGTGTGTGTGTGTGTGTGTGTTTGAACATATGACTTATAGGAAGAGACAGCAAACACACAAATGAGAAATTGAGACTAAGAGCAGAGACACACACGCACGCACACACACACACACACAAATAAACTCTGTAAAATAAACTGAAGCTCAGAAGCTCATGTGCCTGCATTGAAACCCTCATCACAGTTCCAGTGTGTGTGTGAGTGTGTGTGTGTGAATCGTGACTTCACACAATCTACTCACATTTCAATTCTTGTCCTCAAACCCTATGGCTGACACACACACACACACACACATGGGTGAGACTCACTAAAAGGCTGTGACGCCTAACTTGTCATTTTCCGTTACACCCGGTCTATTGCCAGTGACCTTTATGGTGTCTCTCCCTCTCTCCTCTCTCTCTCTCCACTGTTGGCAGTTCTGTCGCACTGCTGCCCATCTCATTTTCTCCTCTGTTCAGTGCCGGACTCATGACATTTTCACACACACACACACACACACACACACACACACACACACACACACACACACACACACACACACACACACACACACACACACACACACACACACACACACACACACACACACACACACACACACACACACACACACACACACACACACACACACACACACACACACACACACACACACACACACACGTGACAGGACCCGTCTGCTAAATAAATGCTAGACTGAATCCCACACAAGAGGAGAAGGAGCCGTGCACTACATGCCTGGCGACCATGGTGGCGCCATCATGTACTGTATGTGTAAAGAGGATCGCCAAGGTGGCCGTGTGTGTGTACGTGTGTGTGTGTGTGTACATGTGTGTGTGTGTGTGTGTACGTGCCCAAGCATGTGTGTGCACACGTGCATGCAATGGCAGCATCCTCCATAAATACACCCTATATACCTTATATAGGGGTCCAGGCACAGGCCGTGTGCAAACAAGATTGCGTGGCGTCGTGTTGTGTGTGTATGTGTGTGTGTGTGTGTGTGTGTGTGTGGGGGGGTGGGTGTTAGTGTGTGTTGGTGTGGTGTGAGTTGATGTGAACACCCAACAACAAGCCTGCTATGAGAGAGCAGCTAAAGAACACTCATAAAAACACCACCGCTGGAGCTAGCCATCACTGCATATTTTTCACAGGGGCCACGGGTGGATTTCCCCGCGCATGGAGACGACAGGCAACACGCCACGGATACCCGTGTTACATCCACCTCGCAATTTTGGCTCACGCTCACTGTCAATGACGGTGTCATTTAAAATGTGTGGGTTTTCACCCTGATTTACGGGGATTTTTTTTTATTATGGAATGTATTTGAATTTAAAGCAGAATCTGCCCTGGGACTTATAGTGTCCTCTGTGTGTGTGCGTGTGCGTGTGCGTGTGTGTGTGTGTGCGTGCGTGGGGGGGGAGGATTTGAGCAGCTGTTGACGGTGGATCAGGAAAACGGGGGAGGAGAAAATATTGAAATGTGTGAAAATATTTTCAAAATGAGCTGGACTGAATAGCACCGTTGATAACACGACATCCCCTCTGCTGGTGGGCCGATCTTCTTAAAACATATTTTTTTAGTTTTCCCCAAATTTTGCCGAAAGTCGGCAAAATAAAAGGGGAAAAACACGAAATGCGTGTTAAAAGCAAAAAGCCCCCAGCGCAATTGTTAATAATAATAATAATAATAATAATAATAATAATCACAGACATATTACAAACGTGTATTTAATTGGGATGTGCACGGATATTTGACAAATCGGATAACCGTTTCGAGGCATGACTATTTCAATACCGGTGTATCCCAATTCGGTTATTCTACTACTACTGCACGAAGTCATGGGAAAATTCATCAGAAAATATGACCAAAAAAAAAAAAAAAGCTGAGTTTGGAGAACAACTCGAAACCTTCCCGGTAAGGAGAGAATTCAGCATATCGATGAATAGATGAATCAACGAATGAATTGATTGCAGCTGCACGACGGCGCGCAAAACTCTCCTCCTCTCATAACAACCACGTGCGTGTGCGAGTTGCCCATCAGACGGATGTAGAGAAGCGGCCCCCCCCAACCCCCCCCCCCACCCAGGGGGGGAAAACGTATAACATTATAGGCTATTTATGTGTGAATTACGCCCTGACTTTAATATCCATTTGGACATTATACGGCCACGGGCGCTCCGACTGCTGGTCACCACTGGTCAATAAAATGAATCAATTATATTCAACAAGCTCAGAAATGATCCAAGCACTGTTCTAAATTAAATTCATGAAAGTCAATGAAAGGGGAAAAAAAAAAAATCAACAAAATACAAAAGGGTTAGAACAATGGTCAAAAGATTCAATTAAACTGCCCAACTTTAAGTGACAAACAGAGGTGTGTGTGTGTGTGTGTATATATATATATATATATATATATATATATATATATATATATATATATATATATATATATATATATATATATATATATATATATATATAACACAGTGGTGTATCTCTTATTGGTCTCTTATTGGTTTCACAATGTTTGTTAAATCGCCGTCACAATAAACAGTGGATCCCCATCCCTTTAGCATTTACTAGGCTACTTTAGGTTTACTGTGAGCTACGCTCGTTTGTTTACTGTACTCTTGTCACACCGGATAACTGTCAGTTATACGGCTATGTATGGAAAATGGTCTGTTTGCACATCCCCATTAATTAATTGAACCAAAAATATATAAAATGTATCTCGCCCAGCAGCGATGCTGAGGTGTGTCAGGTGCACTATGTTGATGTGAGCGTGCACGCTGCAGCTGTGAGCGTGCACGCTGCAGCTGTGAGCGTGCACGGTGCAGCTGTGAGCGTGCACGGTGCAGCTGTGAGCGTGCACGCTGCAGCTGTGAGCGTGCACGGTGCAGCTGTGAGCGTGCACGGTGCTGATGTGAGCGTGCACGGTGCTGATGTGAGCGTGCACGGTGCTGATGTAAGCGTGCACGGTGCAGCTGTGAGCGTGCACCCTGCAGCTGTGAGCGTGCACCCTGCAGCTGTGAGCGTGCACCCTGCAGCTGTGAGCGTGCACCCTGCAGCTGTGAGCGTGCACGCTGCAGCTGTGAGCGTGCACGCTGCAGCTGTGAGCGTGCACGCTGCAGCTGTGAGCGTGCACGGTGCAGCTGTGCAGCTTTTAGTGTGATCGCTGATGCCAGGAGGGCCCTGGTGAATTCCAACATAAACAGTTCCATACTACAGAACACAACAAAACACAACAGGAAATAGGGTGTGAGTGCACCGTGTGCACAAGACACATTTTTCCTGGCTTTGGCGCAAAGACACAGTTTTCAGTCCATTTGCGATTTGTAGCTTTTCCCCTTTTTGAGTCCGAGGTTTAAGACGGTTGCTTCTCTTCTACACAATCGAGGAAGTAGGGCAAATTTAAATGATTACTTGTCACTTGTTCCCGTTTCTCTCTATGCATCCTAGTCTCAGTCTAAAGCCATGCACGAGCTGATGCCACCTAAAGTATCATCATGTGTTACATATTCTTCTTCAGCAATACACTATTTGCTATGTTGCTATGAGGAAAAAAACTATCTTGGACAATAATGATGATGTAACAATTGCAGTAGAGGGCAGCTAAGATACGTTTCTAAATAAAACTCATTTCATTCGGGCGCCCAACAGAATTCCGCACACACACACACACACACACACACACACACACACACACACACACACACACACACACACACACACACACACACACACACACACACACACACACACACACACACACACACACACACACACACACACACACACACACACACACACACACACACACACACTCCCCTATCCTTGAGTATCAAATGACGAACGGCACATGGCCGACATTCGAAAAGGGAGACAATTAAAATGGCGGCTCAGCCAAGGACATCGGCATTGTGGTTGCCGTTATTATGGGATGAAATGGTGCTCTCTGTCGTCTTCTCCTCCTCCTTCGATTCCCATCTACATCTGACACGTTCCGCTTCATCTCGTTCCTCAACCGTGGGGTTATTTTGGTGTGTTCAAGTGTTTCAGGACAGAGAATCTTTGCTCAAGTCTCTCCGTCTCGCTCCTTCCCACCCTCTCTCTCTCTCTCTCTCTCTCTCTCTCTCTCTCTCTCTCTCTCTCTCTCTCGGCTATTTGTGCGCTGCCATCCCCTCCGTGATAAACAAACAGGATCAGCCTTCTCTGCCTTCGTGGGACACGCATGTGTTTGGACAATGGCTGCCAACACGGATCCCCCTCTGCCCGACGGCCATTGTGGAGTGAAAGGAAAAGGGTGGCCATGGCGACAACACAACACAACCCACCCTACCACACCACACCTGGGGCAAGAGCAGTGTCGCAGTGTTGGAACGCCAAGGATGTGGCGGGAACACGACACACACACACACACGCACACACACCTATTTGAAAGTTGAATAGTCTTCTTTCTCGCCAACTTGCCTGCAAGGTCTATTTTGTCAAATAGACGTATTCGATAATTTATTTATTAAACACAACTATACATGTATACATACACACACACACACACACACACACAGAATACCTTACGCAAAGTTCAGTGCACCATTGATCTCAGAGATCAATGGTGGCATTCACTACCGCCACCGTAGGCGCATATTGACGTGGAATAAGCTAGCGTGACATACACAAGCACACACGCTACCGCAACATGCACCAATACAACACGACACGACATTAGTCAATTAAGCAGACGCTTTTGATCAAAATTGGGACTTACAATAAGTGCGTTCAACCAAGGTAGGTGAGAGAACCACTCGTCACTAGAATGCCAAAAGTGCATTTCATGCCTAACAAGTCTCACAAGAACTGAGGCAGTGCTCAGGGTAGAAGTACAATAAGTTCAGGTCAAAGAAATTGAAAGTACAATGAGTTGGGCACACAAGAACTAAAATAACAAACACGCAAAGCGTCTACTCAGTAGGACACTAGTGAAAAGTGATAAAGAGAATGTGCTAGGAGGAAGCACCACCGTGCACTGCCAGACAGACAGACAGACAGACGCCTAGCCACTAGCGCACACAAAAATACATATTAGACGCGGCGTGGCCGTCGGTGGGCCCCTCACCTTGACGCCGCGGACTCGGAACTCTGCCAGGGCGCGGTTCATCTTGGTGGCGGCGGTCTGCAGGTCCTTGCCGCTGGCGATCACCTTGACCAGCAGGGAGTCGTAGTGGGGCGAGATGATGGCGCCCTGGAAGGCCGACGCGCTGTCCAGACGGATGCCCATGCCCTCGCCGCTGCGGAACACCTGAGAGGCGGGGGGGGGGGGGGGGGGGGGAAAGGAAATAGGTCAAGAGAGGCGGCCATTTTGAGCGAGGCGCAGAGGGGAAAAATAATGTTACTCGTGTACGTCTAGCGATGTACTTCGTACGTCGAGCGCAGATTCAAAAATGGGAAGCGTTCTAATGGCACGACTTTTGTTTTTGGTGTAAAAAGTCGGTGTCGGTCAATGTTTGAGGGTTTGTTTTTTGGTACACGCCCGCTACGGAAAAGTCCATCCCGTGTGAATTGTGGATGTGTCATGGTCGCACTCGTCAAGAAGACAGACGGACGGACGGAAGGGAGAGAGAGATGAGAGATGAGAGAGCGAGAGCGAGAGCGAGAGAGGACGGAGATTGCGTGTGACCAAACCATTACCATGTGCGAACAAACATAAAAAATATATATATATTGAAAACGGCAAGAATTGATAGAATCACAGAGACAGCCAAACAACCCCCGTCTCCAATGACACCCGTCGTGACGGCGCCCGCCATCGCCCCGAACCGCCGCCATCGTGGTGGTGGTCGGCACATCAAAGCGAGCGCCAAGGGCGGCGTTAAAAGAAAACCCTGTTACGCAGAGCGTTCTTCAGGACGGGGGTGAGGGCGTGCGCCCCCTGGTGGCGGCGTGTAACGTTACCGTGACCCCGACGGAAAAGGAGCATCCCACCATGCTTGTTTTTATTGTGTACAGTGCGGTTATAGTGTAGTTTATAGTATATAGTATAGTTCATAGTATAAAGTGTTGTTTATAGTATATCGTACACAGTATAGCATAAAGTGCTGTTTATAGTATAGTACACAGTATAGTATAAAGTGTTGTTTATAGTATATAGTATAGTACACAGTATAGCATAAAGTGTTGTTTATAGTATATAGTATAGCACACAGTATAGTATATAGGGTTGTTTATAGTATATAGTATAGTTCATAGTATAGTATATAGGGTTGTTTATAGTGTATCGTACATAGTATAGTATATAGGGTTGTTTATAGTATATTGTACATAGTATAGTGTAGTTTACAGTATATAGTATAGTTCATAGTATAGTATATAGGGTTGTTTATAGTATATAGTATAGTACACAGTATAGCATAAAGTGTTGTTTATAGTATATAGTATAGTACACAGTATAGCATAAAGTGTTGTTTATACCATACTGTGTACTATACGATATACTACAAAGTGCTGTTTATAGTATATAGTACACCGTATAGTATATAGGGTTGTTTATAGTATTGTATTGTATGGTTTAGTATAGTATAGTATGGTTCTAGGAATGTCCTACTGCGGGGGGGGGGGGGGGGATGGGGAGTAAGCGTTCTATTGGACATCTTGAATCTCCAATTCCCATAACTTGCCGTCGGCGCAAAGATGAGCCAACATTTTAAGCTGACAGGGACCACCCACCCACTGCAACCCCACAATAAATGCCAAATAAGTTAGCAACAGTTTATTGTATACTATATATATATATATATATATATATTTATTTATTTTTTTACAAGTGGTCAGTCACGCACGGCATGGTGGTGGCGAGGAAGCGCGACACACACACGCAGCGCGCGCGCACACACACACACGCACACACACGGTCAGTCCAAGCCATGTCTTCTGAGTGGCAGGCGGCCGTGGACAGAGTCGACGACACACCTCGTTCCATCAGAGTTCCATCAAACGGCGCTAATCAAAGTCCTCGACGGAGTCGAAGGGGACTGTTAACTAGTGATGTGTCGGTCGCGAACGAGCCGGCTCTTTGAGCCGGCTCGTTCGCGACGGGAACGACGTAGTGAACGACGGGAGCCGGCTCGCACCCGCGAACGAGCCGTTATTTATTTTTTTACGGGTGCTCCGCGTACATGCAGTGACTGAATGTCACTGTCATGACTGCATGTCATGCTGTGCATCACGTGAGGATAGATAAGGAGGGAGGGGCGGCGTGTGCTGATAGCTGAACAGAGGGAGAGGTGACACTTCACACGGTGAAGTGTCAGTTTGCGTCGCGCAAATAAGATGAGTGAAAGTAGGAAAAGAAGCTGCATTTTAACAATTGTGCAAACACAAAGGCAGAATGCAGAATTTGAAACATGAAGCTCTCATATAGAGCAGGGTCCACAAACCACCTCCACAGGCACTTGAGAACTGTGCATCCAACAGTTCAGTTGGAAGAAAAAAGGCAGGCCAGACTGCCTGCTTCTGCTTCTGTGGGTCTACTCCACCTGTTGTTGCTGCAGCTACAGGATCTACCACCCATGCATCAGGTACCCAAAAACCAACAGCTACACAGACCTCAATAAGCCAATTTATATGCAATGAATGGCAATGGCAAAGGCAATGAATGACCCCAGCTAGACAGAACATAGTGGATGAAGAATTGGCCAAAATGATTGCAAGTGATTTCCAACCATTTTCCATTGTGGAGGACAAGGGATTCCGAAGCTTCACACAGGCTCTCAATCCAATGTATTTTCCTCCAAGCAGGAAAACACTCTCAAAAAAACCATTCCGAGACTGTATGATAGAGAACGTGCTTCACAGCAGGCCAGGGTTAAGGAAGCTACTGCAGTTTGCCTTACCACTGATTGCTGGACATCAAGAACCATCACCTCTTTCATGTAAATAAAAGGTATATGTGGTAAAATAGAAGAGCCGTTTGGGAGCCGAAAGAGCCGGCTCTTCTTGGTGAGCCGAGCCAAATGAGCCGGCTCACTCAAAAGAGCCGGAATTCCCATCACTACTGTTAACGGCGCTCGGCGGATGAATCCGTTCCGCCGTCGCGGAGAGAGCGGGGGAGGGAGGGAGGGGGGGAGGGGACAGCGATAGGATGGGGCGGGAAATTGCCACACAGGCGACTGGCGCTCTCTCTCTCTCTCTCTCTCTCTCTCTCTCTCTCTATCTCTCAAACGCACCTATTTCCATAGAACAGGTCCTCTCTCTACCTCTCTCGCTCTCTCTCAACTATTCAGGTTAATGATTCAGAGCCAACTTCTTCACAGGTCTTGATCTTCCCACACACACACCCCTTGTGATTTGAAGGACGTGTGCGTGTGTGTGTGTGTGTGTGTGTGTGTGTGTGTGTGTGTGTGTGTGTTCCCCCAGCCACCTCCGCTCGTAAAAAAAAAAAGATATATATAATAATAAATAATAAAGGTCTGCCAAGGCCTCCCGGCACGCAGCGAGGGGCCGACTGATGTTTTGCTCCGATAACTACATTATTGATGGATTTTTGTCCCCCCGCTTGACATCGACTCGTGTTTCATAAGGTTTTGAAAAAAAATATCCAAAAAAAAATATTAAATAAAAATAGAAATGGCAGCCCGAGGGCCATCTTATATCCTTGTATGTCCTTTAATCGCTCGGCCTAAGAAGCGGCTTGTCTTTTGTGCGGGGGGGGGGGGGGGGGGGGGGGGGGGGAAACCCCCGGTGGAAAAGTTTCCGGAACATTCCGGAAGAGTTTATTTTCCTAGTCGATAGTTCTGAGAAGAAACTTCTTAAGGAGGTTCCGATTTTCGGGAGACCTCGTTTCTCGTGTTCGTGTGTTTGTCGTGTGTTGAAACTTATTTTTTTCCCTTTTTAACTTTTACATCATTAAAAGATTTTTTTTTTATCCTTGGTGTAATTTTTGTAACAACAACAAATAAAAAAAAACACATTGAAGCTCAAACCCTAATACTTCTTCTCTTGACATGCGATCCCTTACTGCAAATTGTGTGTGTGCGTGCGCGTGCGTGCGTGCGTGTGCGTGCGTGCGTGTGTGTGTGTCAGTCAGTGAGATGTGGTCATGTCAACCTCGGTTCTATGGGGAGTTCAGCAAAAT
>CM051021.1:21095438-21110438 GCA_027704905.1 Muraenolepis orangiensis | reverse complement strand
ATACACCAACCCCACACACACACACACACTGTGTTTCAACTCCCAGCTGAACGGTTATGGGTTCAAGACCCCCCCCCCCCGGTGGCAAGAGTCCACCTATAGGAATCTACCTATAGTCTCTCTCTCTCCCTCTCTCCCTCTCTCCCTCTCTCTCTCCCTCAGCCACGGAGAAACAAACAGCTGGCGTGTCTCGGTTCATCTGTGCCGCCGCCGCTCACAGGATGAAAAGGACCGCCGCTTTCGCCTCCCCGTTTACCGGCTTGTTTGGTAACCACGGGATACGCAGGGGGGGAAAAAAAAGAAAAAGGGGCCTGGGTTTGTGGATGTGGGTGTTGTTGTTGTGGGGGTGAGTCCTTGGCGTAGCAACGGCATGCGTGCGTGTGTGTGCGCGCGCGCGTGCGCGTGTGTGTGCTCTTGCAAATTTGCATATGCACATTTGTCTGTTTGCCGTGTGCAAAATATAGAATATGCCTCATCTCCTCCTACTCCACGTGTGTGTGTGTGTGTGTGTGTGTGTGTGTGTGTTGTGTGTGTGTGTGTGTGTGTGTGTGTGTGTGTGTGTGTGTGTGTGTGTGTGTGTGTGTCGAACATTCAAACTGGCTGCAGGCTATATAGATATGAGATGAACGCTGCAACAATATGGCCACACAACGGAGTCGACGAGATACTGCCTTCCTCGTTCTCTTCTCCGTGGTGTCACTCTCTCGCTCTCTCTCTCTCACACGCACACCCCCCCCCCCCACATCCACAAAAAGAGAACTGCCAGAGAACATGGGGCAGACGAAAGGGCTGAGCGAGGGAGTGTGCGAAAGAGCGAGAGCGAGAGAGAGAGCGAGAGAGAGAGAGAGAGAAAGTGAGACTCAGACCCCAAGAGTCCTCTTGAAGACTCTGGAGACGAGTGTCCGCAATTAATAATGGAGGTCAAGATGTCCGCCTCTTTGGGGCTCCTCTAATAAGACGCTGCTTGTATCTCTGCGTCTGCCTCTCCCCTGTGACGCCTCTGTCTCTATGCCTCTCCATCTCTTTCTCTCTGCCTTTCCCTCTTTCCCTATGCCTCTCCCTATCTCTATGCCTCTCTATGTCTCTATACCTCTCTCTCTTTCCCTATGCCTCTCCCTTTCTCTGTGCCTCTCTATGTCTCTCCCTCTTTCCCTATGCCTCTCTATGTCTATATGCCTCTCCGCCTCTCCATCTCTTTCTCTATGCCTATCCCTCTTTCCCTATAATTCTCCCTCCTTCCCTATGCCTCTCTGTCTCTATGCCTCTCTGTCTCTATGCCTCTCCATCTCTTTCTCTATGCATATCCCTCTTTCCCTATGCCTCTCCCTCTCTCTATGCCTCTCTATGCCTATCCCTCTTTCCCTATGCCTCTCCCTCTCTATGCCTCTCCCTCTCTCTATGCCTCTCCCTATCTCTATATCTCTTTCACCATGCCTCTGCATCCCCTTCTCTATGCCTCTTTATCTCCGTCTCTATTTCCCCATGCCTCTGCCTCTCCTCCTTTGTCACTCTTCTCTATGTCTCTCTCTCCCTTTCTCTACGACTCTCTCTCTCCTTTTCTCTACACCTATCCCTCTCTCCAGGTCTCTCATTCTCTGTCTCTGAGCCTCCCTCTTTCTCCATCTCTTGCTCTACGTGTCTTGTCTCTCTCCATCTCTCAGGCCCTCTCTCCCCTCCCTCCCTCTCATCACCAGAGTGTCTACCCCATATGACCCCTGTCTCCCCCCCCTCCCTCTCTCTTTCTCTCCGTCTGTCCGTCAGTGTCAGGGGGGGGGGGGGGGCTTCCATTAGCGGCTAATAGCTGCAGGAGAACGATGGCCAATTGGACTCGATGAGGAGGGGAACACAGATCTCTGTGATGGACCCAGTTATGTCTTGGGGGGGCGGCGGGGGGGGGAGGGGTTGGTAGCCATTTCTTGTTCTTCCTCGTCAGCTCCTCCAGCACTGAAACCCGAGTGCCAAAGTGCCTCAGTCACACACACACACACACACACACACACACACACACACACACACACACACACACACACACACACACACACAACACACACACACACACACACACACACACACACACACACACACACACACACACACACACACACACACACACACACACACACACACACACACACAGTGTGTCATGTCACCAAAAATAAAAAAGTACGGCGAGAAAAGGAACTGCCACAGATGTTATTAAAAGTCAGTAATGGGTTTCCAGAGCTCCGGCAGAGGTGTGAGTATTAACTCCCATGATGCAACAGTGCCGCCACGACAGTTGGCTCTCACTTCTGACGAGGGTGCGCTATTTATGCACCACTCGTATATAAAAAAGAAAAGAAAAAACAACGATATATAAACCATCATTTACAGCTTACAACTGACAGCTTCCTCCGGTCCAATTATTTCTTGTTATCTTTCGGTAACTTTTTGGCAGTTGAACCAACGTTGTTTTGCGTGCTCTGATTGTTCTCCCCCCCCCCCCCCCCCCCCCCCCACCCCCTCGCTCGTCCCTTTGGGTACGAGAGTGCCCGCCCAAATGACCTTGTGTATCCTCCCCCCCCCCCCCCCACCTCCCTGCACACACGCCAGCCTGCCGGCCCCGGGACGTCAACCCCTCCCCCTTTTGTCTTCCGACGCCACGTTCTCCGCCCCTTGCCATGTCTTATCATCTCGTCTCGCACTGCCTTCTTCCCCCCCCTCTCTCCCCCTTAATGACACGCTGAAGACACACACCCCCCCACCCCCCTCTCCTGTCCGGTGTTCCTATAGGCAATTTGCATATATATATATACATATATATATATATATACATATATATATATATATATACATATATATATATATATATATACATATATATATATATACATATATATATATATACATATATATATATATACATATATATATATATATATATATATATATATATATATATATATATATATATATATATATATACACACACACACACACACACACACAACAAATGGGGCCATCAAACACACACACACCATTGTTTGAAGCGGGTTTTACGTTCCCGGCTGTACGGCGTGTTGTAGTGTTGCCACTGAATGATGTCATCTGAAGGGAAACAAAGCAACGCAAAACACACACACACACACACACACACACACACACTGCCTAGCGTGGTGAGCGTTGGCAAGGCCATATGTTGCAGAGAGTATCAAGGTACTATCGCTGGTTATCTTATTATATTATAACCGGAGAGAGGGAGTGGGGGGGGGTGGACTGTTTTTTGTTGCTGCTGCTGCTGCTGTTGTTGGCAACGCCATTTCACAGACCATTAATTAGCCAATCATAACCACTAACTGAATTGAACTCACTGCAACAACTCGCAGCAATGGTACAGATAAAAGGCATCGATGAAACGAATGCCGTTAATTAGGTATGTTGATGCGTGATGATGATGATGATGATTGGGAGACGTTGTTTCGCGTGTGTGTTTCGACTCAAAAAAATCAAAATAAATAAATAAATAAAGGAAAAAGGTACTGGCTTCGATTCCCTGAAGTCTGTAGGCTACCTGCAAGGGTGAGCCTAACCTTGATTTCCCCCTCCGAAAACATCCAGGCAGGTCATTTTTGCATTCATTTAACACAGTTTCGAAAGAACGGCAATTTGCCATCAGGCCTATTGAGTTATAGAGAGAGAGAGAGAGAGGGAGGGGGAGGGAGGGAATGGGGAGGAAGCAGTCCATTGTACTTGTTGCATATGGCAAATCAAAACATCTTGAATCTTAAATAACACTAAACGACATATGGCACACCTGTGTCAAGCGTGCAAAAGCACAGCGGGCATTTCCAGCTCCGAAACCCCGGATCAGAACAGCGGACTTGTGCATCTTAAGCCGGGAAGCTTAATACTTACGAGACATTTCGATTGCAAATCAGCACCGGCTCTGTTCCCATAAAATGAAGCATGGTCGCTAATAAAATGGAGCTAATATGGATCGCCGGTTCTAAAAAAGAGCCGTTTTATTTTAACGGCCGGTGGGCATAGGCTACTTGAGCGTAATTGGCTGTAATATAAGCCTGCTAATAATCACCATTGTTTTTCTTGTTAAATCAATAGCACTACACCCGTTCTACTCTCGACTTTCCCCGGGGAAGCTTGTTGTGTGGTGTGTGTGTGTGTGTGTGTGTGTGTGAACATTAAAGGGTCCAATCCCACAATTGCTCAGGTGTCGTGCGTGTCTCTTCCGCAAACAATTCCGCGGAGTAAAGAAACGGTAAAAAAAAAGAATAATAAAAAGAATAATCGTTATTTTCCCGAAGAGAGAAATGTGTTCGAATAAACTAATGATGCAACCTCGCAGTCACGCACACTTTAACGCGCCCGTGTTGTAATGCGATTCATCTGCGAAGCCGTTATACTTCATTTGGACGTTATGCCTTTTTTTTTTTTCATAACAACATAATTCTACGCTGTAACATATGACGGTAGGCTAACATCATTAAATGAATCGTCTGGCATTCATGCATTAAAAAAAAAATAAATGCCTTTCTTTTACCGTATGCCCGGCAAACCGCTATCATTCCAGAACATTCCGGCCGGCCAGTCTCAAATGCTGATCATTTAACGACACACTGAATGTGTGTGTGTGTGTGTGTGTGTGTGTGTGTGTGTGTGTGTGTGTGTGTGTGTGTGTGTGTGTGTGTGTGTGTGTGTGTGTGTGTGTGTGTGTGTGTGTGTGTGTGTGTGTGTGTGTGTGTGTGTGTGTGTGTGTGGAGAGAGACAGAAAGATACACGGAGAGACAGAAAGAGAGAGAGAGAGAAAGAGAAAGAGAAAGAGAGAGAGAGAGAGAGAGAGAGAGAGACCGTGTGAGGGAAAATTGACAGCTCCCGTGTCTTCCAGATCCGGAGGAGAACAAAGACAGCCCGGCTCAAGGTGCAACCATGACGAACAGATAGATGGACGGACGGACGGACAGACGGACAGTGTGTGGGGGGGGGGGGGGGGGGGTGGGGAGGGGGGGGTGGGGGGGGTAGTAATCGCCAGTCTTGGCCCCGTAACGGAGGATGACATATGACGAACGTCCGTCCTAGTCTACCGGGTTTCCCCCCCCCTCGGAGATGCTCCGTCATCACACCATGTCTGGTCCACTCCTCCTCCTCCTCTCCTCCTCCTCCTCCTCCTCCTCCCTCCTCCTCCCTCCTCCCCTCCTCCTCCTCCTCCTCCCTCCTCTCCTCCCCTCCTCCTCCCCTCCTCCTCCTCCTCCTCCTCCTCCTCCCCTCCTCCTCCTCCTCCTCCTCCTCCTCCTCCTCCTCCTCCTCCTCCTCCTCCTCCTCTCCTCCTCCTCTCCTCCTCCTCCTCCTCCTCCTCCTCCTCCTCCTCCTCCTCCTCCTCCTCCCTCCTCCTCCTCCCTCATCCCCGCCTTCGGCTGTCTCTAGAATGTCCCGGAACGTCTTTTCACCCGCCGAGGGGGTCAGACTTCGGGAAATAACCCAAATGTCGGTTAAGGTGGCACTTCCTTCACGGGAGGTTAATAGCGAGGGGGGGCGAGGGAGGGGGGTATGGGGGTTTAATTTTTTTTTATTGCCACTAAAGAGCGGCCATGAATCTTCCGTTTTTTCGATGCGGGTCAGAGCTCTCCGGTGGTCAAAGTCAACCAAAGTTGACTCTGTCTCGGCAGTCATTGGAATGATTTAAATAGTGTGTGTGTGTGTGTGTGTCTGTGTCTCTGTGTGTGTCTGTCTGTCTGTCTGTGTGCACACGTGCGTGCGTGCGCGACTAAGCCGAGCGCATAGCCAAGGCCATGGGGCACTTTACCATGAACCATAAAATATACATGGCACAACACAAGATCAAAAGAACCCCACAGGGGGGTGGGGGAAGAGAGAGAGAGAGAGAGAGAGAGAGAGAGAGAGAGAGAGTTGTTGTAGAACACACGTGAGACGTACTGCCCCAAGGTAATAATGCCCTCCTCCGATCTATATCTGAGCCCCATGAGGTAAGCCCCCGGCCCCGGGGTCGCCCCTGGTCCAGAAGGAAGGTTGCTGGACGGCGGACGCGTATCTCCGGCTACGCTATCGACTGGCTAATTCACAAAGTCAACCAAAAAAAAAACGTTGATAAACGTTCATATCCATTGCATTTATCATGTCAATTTCCCATTGTTTTATACATAAAAACATCTCAACAACGGCGAATAAACCAGAAATGAATAAAGAAAGAAATAATTCGAGAAGTTTCCCGCAGGGACAAAAACAAGACGGTAAACTAACGGCGCCAAAAATGTATCAAGCCGCCCGTCGAGCGAATTAAATGAACACAAGTGCTTTGGATTCTAAAGGGGAGAACGCTAAGAGAAAGAGAGATTTCTAACGTCGGGTTAGAACGGCAGCCAGCCTGTGTGTGTGTGTGTGTGTGTGTGTGTGTGTGTGTGTGTGTGTGTGTGTGTGTGTGTGTATGTGTGTGTATGTGTGTGCGCTGTGCACACGCACGCACACACACACACACACACACGCACACACAGGGTGTAATTGAAAGGAATTCGTGCCACCCTGCCAGCATCTTGTTAGACAGAAGTGGAGAGGTGTCGGCATGTGGCTGTCTGGGAAGACGAGAAAGAAAGAGAGAGAGAGAGAGAGAGAGAGAACGAGAGAGGAGAGAGAGAACGAGACCGAAAGAACGAGACAGACAGAGACGGAGAGAGAAAGACAGACAGAACTGAGAGAGACAGAACAAGACAGACAGAGACAGAGGCGCGAGACACAGACAGACAGACAGACAGACAGAGAGACAGACAGAGAGACAGATTGTGATGACGAAGGGGCCTCTTTTCTACTTCTGTCAATTTCCCTCCTAATCTCTGGCTGGGTCTGGCATGCCTGTGTGTGTGTGTCTCAGTGTGTGTGTGTGTGTGTGTCTCTCCTCTGAGGTTCAAATGGGACACGAGACCCAAGCAAAAGACCCATTTTAATTGGCACACGTGGAGAGACACACACACACACACACACACACACACACGGCCTCCTTTCAGAAGCCCCTGATTCCTTTCATCAAAAGACCTTTTTTGGATAACCGACTAAATTGCCATCTTCCCCCAATGCCCTCATTATGTGAGACACTGGGAGTGTGTGTGTGTGTGTGTATACATGCGTTATAATGAACCTAATGAGTGAGCTTTCACTTGCCTCTCCTTTTTTCTCCCCCCTCCCCCCCCCCTTTCTCCCCTCCCCCGCTTCTATTTTACTCCCCGACCCTGAATCTCTCCCATCAATTACCGTTCTCTCCCCTGCCTGGCGTGTGCGTGTCTGACACACACACACACACACACACACACACACACACACACACACACACACACACACACACACACACACACACACACACACACACACACACACACACACACACACACACACACACACACACACACACACACACACACACACACACACACACACACACACACACACACACACACACACACACACTTCAGATCCCATGCTCTGCTTCCCACCCCGTCTCTCTCTCTCTCTCCCTCACTCACTCCACTCACCTCATTCCATCTCCCATTCCCTCACCCATCCCTCCCTCCCTCCCTCCCTCCCTCCCTCCCTCCCTCCCTCCCCCGTCTGCTCGGGCGCCCTGAAAGGTTAGTCATTAAAAAAACAGCTACAAACACTTCAGGAGGAGCACGTTGCGTAATCACCACACACACACACACACACACACACACACACACACACACACACACACACACACACACACACACACACACCACACACACACACACACACACACACACACACACACACACACACACACACACACACACACACACACACACACACACACACACACACACACACACACACACACACACACACACACGTCGGCACACTCGGCACGTCTCTTCTCTTTCAATCGTTTTGGAAAAAGATGAGAACTAAACACTTGCGTAATTATCCAGTACTGTGCGCACACATCTCTGCCGCCGTTAGCAGACTTTATTCTTTTTTTTTTTAAATATGTGTGGGCCGGGGGTTGGGGGGGGGTGGGGGGTGTGGGGGTGTGGATGTATCACACACATCTGGAGATGCTCATCTCTCTGACGCAACACCGATCAGACACCGGCCGCCACTTCTCCAGATGTCCACCGGGCCGGGAATCGCGCGCCTGCGCGTGTGTGTGTGTGTGTGTGTGCGTTTGTGTGCGTGTGTGTTGTCAAACAGATCAGGTCCGAGTTCAAGTTGCAGTTCAATTTAATAAAAAATCCGGGGAGCCAGAAAAAGAGAAATAAAAGAGAGGTGTGTGTGTGTGTGTGGTGTGTGTGTGTGTGTGTGTGTGTGTGTTAGTGTGCGCACACTAACCCCGTTGACACGCTGTCCACATTGCGGATGAATGTCAAAGCTGAAGTTTCGATCCGGCAGAACTATCCGGAACTTTTGTCACCTTTAGAATGGCGTTTTTTAAAAATGTTTGAAATAGGCCAATCCCGTCAAGTGTCTTCCCCCCCCAGCCCAACACATAAATGTCTCCGTAATGTCCGCCTCGGCCTTCTCAAATATAAAACTGACTGAATGTGGACTGAGGCCGTGCTACATCCCAATGCGACCGCAATGGTTGCCATCCTCATCATAACTTGGTGATACCAACACATACACATTCACACACACCAAACACTGGTCTAACAGCCGCCAGATGTGGGCCAGACGGCACATGGACTGCATTAATATTGTGCTTTTTGTTATCCAAAGCGCTTTTTAAAAGTCATGCCTCACATTCACCACCCATTCTCACACACACACACACACACCCACCCCCCCCCCCCGCCGGCAGCCATGCAAGGAGACAGCCAGCAGGGGCTGGGGGGGGGGTGTCTTGCTCAGGGAAACGTCGACCGAGGACGAGCCGGGGGAATCGAACCAGCAACCGTCCGGTTGTCAAGACGACCGACCCGCTCTACCTCCCTGTGCTACTGTCGGGTAGAAAGAAGAAAGAAAAAAATCGCCGAGTGGTCGACCGCCCAGAGAGACTGAAAGGTGCCCGTTAGGAAACACCAGGTCATCATCTAGATGGAACGTCAGACGTAAATACTAAATATGTAAACAACGACCAAAACTAAAACTACTCGGCGCGCGTCTCTCTCTCTCTCTCTCTCTCTCTCTCTCTCCTCTCTCTCTCTCTCTCTCTCTCTCTCTCTCTCTCTCTCTCTCTCTCTCTCTCTCTCTCTCTCTCTCTCTCTCCTCTCTCTCTCTCTCTCTCTCTCTCTCTCTCTCTCTCTCTCTCTCTCTCTCTCTCTTCTCTCTCTCTCTCTCTCTCTCTCTCTCTCTCTCTCTCTCTCTCTCTCTCTCTCTCTCTCTCTCTCTCTCTCTCTCTCTCTCTCTCTCTCTCTCTCTCTCTCTCTCTCTCACTCTCACTCTCACTCTCACTCTCTCACTCTCAAAGGATCACTGGCCGCCTTGGCTTCCATTACTACGATTCACCCCAGCTACAACACCGAAAACAGATGGGGGCTTTCTTTTCAAGATAAAACTGAAAAAATTGACTATCAGAATGCAATTTACTGCCAAGAAGGTGAACCATCCATTCTCAAGCACACACACACACACACACACCGATACAAAAATATTAATCGAGAAATACACAGGGAAAAACAACCCGTAGCGCCAGGCAGAAATATCATACATCATACATACAGCATAATATAAGCCATGAAGCTAGAATAATCCATATAAAACATAATAAAGTTAAAACTCCTGGATTAGCCGTGCCATTCGTTGCCACGCTTCCCCGGTGTGTGTACTCAATAGGAACCCACTTACTACACACCCATGTAATCACAGGGTCCTCTCCTATTGGTGCAGAGGCCCAGACATCCCTAATGATAACACTCGAGTGTGACTCATTGAGCACACACACACCTCTAAAACACACAGATAAAACACACACACACACAGAGATAAAGCACACACACAAACATACACAAAACTCACACACACCTCTCTCACACAGATACAACACACAACACCTCTCACACAACACACCTCGCACAACACCTCTCACACAACACACAACACCTCTCACGCAACACACCTCGCACCACACCTCTCACACAACACACAACACCTCTCACACACAACACCTCTCGCACAACACACACCTCGCACAACACACCTCGCACAACACACCTCGCACAACACACCTCGCACAACACCTCTCACACAGCACCTCTCACACAGCACCTCTCACACACAGATATAACACACAACACCTCTCGCACACACATAAAACACACACACACACACACACAACACCTCACACACACCCCCCCCCCCCCCCCCCACCACACACACACCCCCCCCAACAGCCCAGCTCTTCATTACACACACACATTTGCATACGTTAAGTACTTAATTTTTTTATACACACACACACACACCACACACACACTCACTTATGCGAGAAAAACACCCTGAAAATCCACGTGGGCACGAGGAGGATCGGAAGGAAGGGGGGGAGTGGGGGAGGAGGAGGGTGGGGAGTGGGGGGGTGGAGGAGGAGGTGGGGAGTGGGGGGTGGAGGTGGAGGGGGGGGGGGGAGGAGCGTAAAGCGGGGGCTTAAGCGGGACAATTAGAGAGTGGATTAGCGGAAGGTATGAAAGGCTTGTCGTCAACCGCCACGCCTCCACCAGGCTATAGCGTTACGGAGCTTTCCCCACCTCCCACCTCCTCCCCCTGCACCACCCCCACCACCACCCCGAGTCGGAATGTCATGAATTATGCAGGTTATTGTAGGCGGGAACAAGAAGAAGAAGAAGAAGAAGAAGAAGAATTATAATACAGTGTTTACCTGGCAGGGCGACGTAAACAGGATATTAACGGGCGCCCGCGTCCGGGGGTTGATTTGTGCGAGGCGGTGGGGGGGAGGGAGGGAGGGGGGGGGGGATGAAGTGGGATGATGATGGAGGGGGGGGGGGGGATGGAGAAGGACCAGAGACTCCGGTGGCTCAGCTCAGCTGAACTCCGACGCCGCCGTTAAATCAACGGACCCCTCCGGGCAGGAGCGGCAGGCCTTAAAAGGCCCCGGTTAGGGGACATTAGCTCGGTAAGAGACGAGGAGGGAGGCCGTTTATTATATATATATATAAATATTCGACACCGACGAACCGCTCCGCCGACCAGGGGGGGCCGGCGGGCGGGGGGGGGGGGGGGGTCGTAAGTGTCAATTTACGCCATCGCGTCTACGGCCGTCGAGTGTAGTCGTCATATAGTAAAGTATAAATGTTGCATGGTTTTCTCACACGCGCACACACATGATGGGCCGAGCTCATTTGTATTATTTACACGACGATGAATATATATCGCCCGACACGTATTCCATCTATTCTATTATTTAAAGCCAGGGCTCGCCGGCGACTTCAATCTCATAAAGCCGTCAACTTACGAGGCTTCGTTTTAAGGATACATCATCATCATCTTCCTCATCATCTTCTTCCTCATGATAATGAATGAACCTCATTAAAGCTTCATTAACCCATTGGCCTTTATCCACACCCTAGCAGACATCTTGGTTCCATCTTGGTTTTAAACGCCGTCTAAACACGGTCGTATTCGCTTGGCGGGGGAGGGGCCACTTTTGTTCTAGACCCGGCGAGCGTTTGGAACCAAGATGGCCGACAGGCGAATAAGGCCCACAGGAGAACCGGGGACAGATTATCATCATGAATGATTCAGTCCTAATCCATCTGAGGCATAGCCAATGAGAGAGGGGGGGGGGGGGGCATACCCAAGGCATAACCCTCGGTGGCAGAGAGATACTGTGTGAGAGCGAGATACTGTGTGTGCGCGTGTGTCAGAGAGCGAGTGAGAGCGAGAGAGAGAGAGAGCGAGAGAGAGAGAGAGAGAGAGAGAGCGAGAGAGAGAGAGAAGGCAACATAGAGGAAGAGAGGAGAGGGGGAAGTGAAAGAGAGAGAGAGAGGAGAGAGAGAGAGCGAGAAGCAGGGAGCAGAGGACCGGCCCTCAGCCAGAGGGAGATAATAGGGCGCATCATAAGCGGACTGATTATTTAACAGCAGCTTGTTTGGAAGGCGCCTAGCGGGGGGGGGGGGGGGGGGTGACACGCAGGCTGCCCCCTGGCTACAACAGCCAGACACGTGTGTGTGTGTGTGGGTGTGGGTGTGTGTGTGTGCCCTGCAGCCATCTCTAATCCTCTCACTCAACCTCTCTCTATCTCTCTCTTCCTCCCTCGCCGTCATTGATCAGTTGTCATCCCTCACCTCACCACTCACCTCTGCGTTAGCCTCTGCCCATGTGCAAGGCACTAGTATGAGGGATGGTGGGGGGGGGGGGGGGGGTGTGTTGGGAAACGACAACCGCATTCACATTTCACAGGTGCTTTCGCACGATCCATAGTAAGGCAAAGAAAGAAAGAATATACAAAGAAATGTATGTATAAATAATATTGCCACCTGCCAGAATACGCTCGCACACGGTTGGTTACCCGTCACACAACCTCTCTCTCGTGTGTGTTCCTCGCCCTTTCCCAAAGTAATGTTGATGCAAGTGTGTGTGTGTGTGTGTGTGTGTGTGTGTGTGTGTGTGTGTGTGTGTGTTGTGTGTGTGTGTGTGTGTGTGTGTGTGTGTGTGTGTGTGTGTGTGTGTGTGTGTGTGTGTGTGTGTGTGTGTGTGTAGGAACGCAAATTGTACATTTAGAAGGAAAAGGAAAGCTGGAACAAAGTACCGAGACAAGAATAACAGTAAAAGAGAGAGAGAGAGAGAGAGAGAGAGAGAGAGAGAGAAAGAGAGAAACACACACACACACACACCGAGACAGAGACCGAGAGAGAGAGAGAGAGCATAGGATGAGTTTGCTCAATTGTGCCGATTTTCGGATGCATCAGAAACCCAATTGAGTGAAAGGAAACATCGCAGTTATTACCACTGCTCAGCGATAAAAATGACATTACATAGCTCCCCTCAAAGACTAGCAGTTGCCACAGCCACCTCCCTGCCCCCTCCCTCCTCCTCCTCCTCCTCCTCCTCCTCCTCCTCCTCCTCCCCCTTCATCTGCAAACACCAAATATTCCTGCTCAGCACACACACCCCTCTCTTTCCACCATTTCAGGGGAATTGAGAACGCATGGCGCCGGGGAATCTGGTTCACGCTGCAAGCCCTTCAATGAAGCTCCTCCACCACACCCACCACCACCACCACCACCGTAAGGGTGGGAGGTGAGAAACAGAGGAGCTTGGGTTGGGAGAGACAGAAGCAGAGAGAGAGTCTCTTTAGTATGCAGCGGAAACACTCCCTCCTCCACCACCGCGGAGGAGGAGGAGGAGGAGAGGAGGAGGAGGAGGAGGAGGAGGAGGAGGAGAGGAGGAGGAGGAGGAGCGAGGAGGAGGGATATTAGAAACACACCAGTCATGCTTAAAGGGGAACAACACAACAGGCTAGGTTGATTCACCAGCGGGGGAGCTAAAGGTAACGGCGGGTATAGCATCGACGGTTGCCGCTAAAGGAGTCGGGGGGGGGGGGGGGGGGGGGGGGGGTATGAAGCATACATTACTTTGTAGAACATACAATATAAATATCTCTCTCTCCCTCTCCTCCCCTCTACCCTTCTTCAGTCGTTGAGCCGGTGAGAAACCAGGAGAACCGAATATATAGATCTATATATAGATATAGACCTATATATAGATCTAGATCTATATATAGATCTATATATAGATATAGACCTATATATAGATCTAGATCTATATATAGATCTATATATAGATATAGACCTATATATAGATCTAGATCTATATATAGATCTATATCTAGATCTAGACCTATATATAGATCTAGATCTATATCTATATCTATATATAGATATAGACCTATATATAGATCTAGATCTATATCTATATCTATATCTAGATATAGATATATCTATATCGATAGATATATATCTATCTATATCTATACATAAATCTCTCTTTCCCCTCTCCTCTCTCTCTTTCCCCCCCCCCTTCTCTCTCTCTCTCTCTCACCAAATTAGAAATGTATTTCGGTACAAAAGGTGCACTGTAACGTACCATGTGACTAGGTATGTTGTGACCTGGTCAAGTTCAGCAAGTTCACGCATTCTTCCTCATTTCAAAGCCTAATAAATAAGACCCGAGTCTCAGCCTCGTTACGTCACAGTCCCACCATATGGGAACCAAAATGGCGCCTTGCAAAATATTTGTCGGTTGAAACGTTTTTTCTTAATACATATTTTTTATTTATTCTTTGTTTTTGGTTTTGCCCACATCCAGGTGGTAAATTGAGAATTACGATGCGTATCCCACAAGACACATTATGCATAATACCCTCTGCTCTCTCTCTCTCTCTCTGCCTCTCTCTGCCTCTCTCTCATCATCCATCGTCACCGCCGCTCCCTGGTTTCTAGACTTTTAAGGACGTTGTGTCCGAGGCTCCCGTAGACCTGGGCTCTTTATCATCTCCCCTGCTTTGGCTGTGATTTGTTCCCCCGGAAAAAAAAAGATGGTCTCCCACGTATCCTGTGGTCTTACCGCTCCATCTACACCCCCCCCACACACACACACACACACACACCCCCCGATAGGGTTCCATTAGCCTCAGATCCACCATTTTGTCAAACTTCACTTGTTTTTTGGTTGTGAGATATCTCTCTCCCTGCCTCTCTCCCCATGCCTCTCTCTCTCTCTCTCTCTCTCTCTCCTCCCCCCCCCCCCTCTCCCCTTCTCTCTCTCTCTCTCTCTCCCCCCCCTCACCCCCCTCTCTGCGTCCCCCCCCCACTCTCTCTCCCTCGTCTCTCCTCTCTCTCTCTCCCCCTCTCTCCCTTGCAATTACGATGTGTGTGCAACTTCCATAACCCCCCCCACACACACACACACACACACACACACACACACACACACTTCTCTTAGAGTTGCTTTTTCCTTTTATTTTCACCCCACATTTCACCAAGCACCCCCTCCCCCCCCCCCACCCACCCCTATCCCCATCCCAACCCA
>CM051021.1:21085438-21090438 GCA_027704905.1 Muraenolepis orangiensis | reverse complement strand
AGAAGCATATTAGTATTAAATAGGATGTGAATAACTTAACGGGCTGTGTCAACAACATCGCAGCAGACTTCGGTGACATTTCAGCGACAACAACCACGGTATACAAATGACTCCCCCCGCAAAATCATTGAGGAGTAATTAGACTTCCATTTCACCGTCGGCCAATCGGGGGCCGATTACAACATCGGGAAAACAACCAATCGGGTGAAGCCAAATCCAAACGGTGCGGAAAACAGACGGAAAGAAAATTCGGCACAAAAATTCTCCTCGCTAGAAACGTCTTAGTTTGCCGGCACATCTCCGTCAGTCCTAAAAACTCATATGGTCCCCGTGACCCCCCCAGGGGTCATCGACTGATATACCCGTGTATGGAAAAATGGATCAGCCTCACTACGAATGGGGATCCAACCACAGGTGGGCGAGATGGGTCTCTAGCCCAGTGGTTCTCAACCGGTGGGTCGCGACCCCAAAAAACATGTCGCGGGCAATTAAGGAGGAACAAAAATAAAAGTCGAGGGACATAATTGCCGATGCTTTTTTTGATTTTTTTTTTTAAACCCGATTTTTCGAGCATCACCAGTTCAAACTGGTTTAAAAAGCACGTATGCCTGTAATTCAAGGTAAGTGTTCCTCTTTTTTTTGCCCTGGCTGCACTTTTGTTGCACTTCTTTTGTTTAATTTACCATTTTGACCGTTTGACGGCATTGTGAATTATTATAATTTTTTTAAGAAAGAGTGGTTCAGAAATTTGGGTCGCGACTTAACGGCGAAAATGTGGGTCCTGAAGCGTTGGAATCCGTTGAGAGCCACTGGTCTAGCAGTTTTTGGGGTGTTCGACCCAAAACCCCAAAAAAGGTTCTCAAGGTTGGAAATGCCGCCATATCCACAGACCCTTAGCCGCTGCTCAGCAGCTTGTATCCCGGATCTCGCCGCCGGCCGCGCGGGATAAACGGTTCCTTTTGAAGTCACACCTAATCCACTGACACCGCACCACCCGGAGCGTCACAACAAGCACTCGGTGTGTCGACGCGTCTTAATGTCAAGCCTGTACAGCGCCACTCAAAGACTATAACATCTAATCTATCATCCGGTGACACCCGAGACACCCACACACACTCCCTCCCTCCCTCCCTCTCCCAACCCCTACCGGACCACCCGTTGTCAAGGCGACCAGCGATTCTCCTCCATAACACTCGCCTCCACCCGGCTGTGCTGTCCAATCAGAGGGCCGTCACCTTTGACGACGCCCCGGTTACCGCGGGGACCAGCTGTGACAGCGGGTGACGGGTTGGTACACAAATGTGTCACGCGCGCACGCACGCACACACACACACACACACACACACACAAAGACACACACACTATAATGTGTGTGCACAAGTATGGTGTTCCAGAGTAAGTGCAAAACACATGGTGACTAGTCGGTCACATTTCCAAACCAACACCACAAAAATTATTTATATATATATATTTATTTATTATATATATATTATTATTTAAAAGATAATATTCACAAAACGTGAAAAGTGATTACAAGTGGTCTTTCTCTGTGCGTGTCTCTCCCCCCCCCCCCCCCCCTCTCTCTCTCTCTCTCTCTCTCTCTCTCTCTCCCCATCTCTCTCTCTCTCACACACACAAATATACACAAACACACACACATCAATAAAACCAACTCAGACAGTCACGCACATGCACTGTCAGCAGATCATCTGGTCTTGTCTGGGGACAATGTGTAATGAATCACCACTCTGACACCGGTGGAGCGAGAGGGGGAGGGAGGGAGGGAGACAGGAGAGAAGATGGGGAGGGAGAATGGAGGAGATGGGAGGGAAGAATAGAGTTTGGGGGGGGGGGGGAGGGGTGGTAGGGTTGGGGGGCGTAAGGGAGATGGGAGGGAGGAAGAGAGGATGGAGGAGACAGTAGGGAGAGGGTAGAAGGGGGGGGGGGACGAAGAGAAGAGGGGTGGACATGAAGGGAGAGGAGACCAGAGTGTAAAGTGAGGCTCCATCTCAGTTTCGGGCTCCTTTCTTCTGTTTGTGCTCCATCTGCCTCACCCCCCTCCTCTGTGTCTCTGCAGACTGCTAGATTTATGACTTGAGTCTGTCCCCCGCTTTCTGTCTCGTCGGTTGCCGTGGAAGTACACACGTGCGAAGTGCACACACACACACACACACACACACACACACACACACACACACACACACACACACACACACACCACACACACACACACACACACACACACACACACACACACACACACACACACACACACCACACACACACACACACACACACACACACACACACACACACACACACACACACACACACACACACACACACACACGGGGTTAGGCGCAATCTCACACCAAGGAGGCCGGGATTACAGGTTGAAGAAGGCCGATTCGGGGATTGAACTCGGGGACCTTTCGCAGGGGAGCGGAGTGGGATGAGCAGAGATGCCGATGCCAGAGATCGGGCCGTCTTGTAATCTCGTAATCTGACACCCCAGGGAGCAATGCGTCGCTTAACGGACGCTGAGTCACACTCGGCCCGCGGCATTAGTGAACATTAAATACACGAAGGCCCTTAGAGGGTTCAGCCAGGTTTAGTAATTGAAAAACAGCAGGCAACTATCTTAACCGTGCCAGAACAGGCAGGAGGGGGACGGGACGGGACGGGACAGGACTGCATGATGCCTTCAAACCTGAGACGACCTGCTGCGCGTGTGCGTGCGTGTCCTATACTTTATTTTATTTGTATTTTGATTTCACACTTTCAAAAGCGGCTCAGGTGCATGACTGTGTCAATTATGTGTGTGTGTGTGCGTGCGTTTGTGTGTGTGTGTGTGTTTAGGGGCACTCTTAAATGTCGGTAAAATGTCATACAGACTGTGTGTGTGTGTGTGTGTGTGTGTGTGTGTGTGTGTGTGTGTGTGTGTGTGTGTGTGTGTGTGTGTGTGTGTGTGTGTGTGTGTGTGTGTGTGTGTGTGTGTGTGTGTGTGTGTGTGCATACATGTACATGTATGTGACCAATAAAGAAGACTCAAATCCTCCAGATTTAGACAATTCTTGCCCCCCCCCCCCCCCCAACTCCTTACCCTCTCGCTCCTAAACGACGTCCTAAACGTTCCTCATCTTTGGCTAAAAGAGTCTCCTTCATACCTCAACAGTACGTTCAAATAACCATGTCTTCCCTCCACCGAGTGGACAAACTTTCGAATTCAACACGGAAGAAAAATCTCTTTCTCAGATTAAAAACAGGTTTTCATGGTGAAGTTCGGCGAAACGTCCTTTTCACACTTTTTTTCCCACCCCCAGAAGTCAACCGAACGATTTTACGAGGGAAGAGAAACAACATACTTTTTTCCCTACACTCGGCGGCCATTTATTTTTGACATTCACTCTGGTTGTTGTTTTGGGCGGGAAAACGAACACCCCCCATGTACCGCAAACACCGGCGTTATGACGACGGCGTTCGAGGAACAGACAAGAGAACAACAACCAAAAAGAGCAAAGATGAAACCAACTCCTTCCTGAGCTCTGTGATGTAAAAAAAAATCCATAAGTAGCTTTAATTGATCATTTCTCGGTTTTCATATGAATTAGCCCCCTTCTTTAACTCAGGGACTTAAACCGACTAAAACCTGGTAAAGAGCGGTGGGCAGAGAGAGGGGGAGATGCTTGCAGCTGCGAGTCGTGAAGATAAGCAGAGGAACTGAACCGTCGGTTTGAGTGGTCTCTCAATGCTTTGGTTGCTCCACTCATGTACACCGTCCTTAATCTCAGTAAAGGGCGGGAAAACACCGGCGATTAAAAGAACTCCATGTTACTCCATGTTTGGGGCTCACTCTACTAGAGAGGAGACTGCTGTATGTATGCATACATACATACATACATCCATCGTTGTATCCTACAACGATTGTGTGAGTAACTTCACTTTTAGAAGTGTCTTCTGTCCTAGACTGTCCTAGTCCAATTTCTCATGAGGATATTGCTGCGAAGAGCGGAAAAACAAAATTTCGGGAGATTTTCTTCAATCTGGTCGATGACATCAAACACCCCCCCCCCACCCCCCTCCCCCCAATGGCTTTCTGCATGCATGGCCTTAGATGCCTGCGCATGACACCAATATCCTTCTAATTTCCCCCAATGAGCTTTTTCTAATTGACTTTGCGTTCCCATGTGGGCGCCGCATTAGAGTCTATTAGCCCTCTTAGATACCAGCAGTAATCCAGCGCAGTGAGAGAGAGAGAGAGAGAGAGGGGAGGAGAGGCCGTCCCGGGCCTTCCTTAAATGCTTCCAAAAGTTCTGGACGTTATCCCCGAGTCATTATTCAGCTTTTGGTAAAAAAAAAAAAAAACCGGCCTCAGTGGAGCTCTGGAAAAGACCGCAGCCTTATCTCTCTCTCTCTCCATTTTCTTACGTCGTTGCTCTGAATTTACGTTTTTTTTTTGCCGGTGAGATCGGCGGTTCTCTAAAGGATGTTGTTTTTGGGGAATTAGATATATGAGAGAGAGAGAGAGCGAGAGAGCGAGAGAGAGCGAGAGAGGTAGGAGAGATGTAGAGAGAGAGAGAGATGTAGAGAGCGAGAACGAGAGAGAGAGATGTAGAGAGAGCGAGAACGAGAGAGAGAGAGATGTAGAGAGAGAGAGAACGAGAGAGAGAGATGATACGACCACAGGCTGGAATCGAAACCAGGGGTCGACTACGAGGAGTCTTTGCCCGATAATGTGGTTTGATGACGGGCTTACAGGATGATAAGCGATGATGACCAAGCAAGCCGCGCCCCGATAGAGATCAACGGTTCTCAAAGACGCCTACTGAACTGCTAGGAGTGCTGCCACCATCATAACATTGTCATTTACATACATTACATTACATTTACACTATCATACTTATGCTGGACTTTCTGGACTCATTTCAGTGACTGCACTGTATTCATGATGCTGCTGCACTACTGGCACTTTAAAATGCTTTTTAAATGCGTTTTGCATT
>CM051021.1:21075438-21080438 GCA_027704905.1 Muraenolepis orangiensis | reverse complement strand
CCTCTCACTCTGATTGGATTAACGCACAAAGCGGGGTTCTTCTCTGGAGCTGGTGGTGTGTGTGTGTGTGTGTGTGTGTGTGTGTGTGTGTGTGTGTGTGTGTGTGTGTGTGTGTGTGTGTGTGTGAAGTCACAAAAAAATTTGCCATTCTCAATGAGGGCAAAGGAAGGAACCACAAAGACATTGTCTAATACTTTTTTTTTTTTGTTGGGTGCAAAAACCGTATTAAGCTACGAATGAATACAATCTTAATGTATTTTTTTTTTGGGGGGGGGGGGTTGGTGTGAATTTGGCCGCGGTCGTGTTTCGTCTGGCGTTGTTTCGGACGTGCACAAATTGAACGTCAAAATGATGACAAAAACAAGCAGCTGTCCCGAGGATTTATTTGTTTTTTGTTATACGCAGCGCGAGTCGCGAGTCGCGGCCGCCCCCCCGTCCCCGTCCCCCCCCCCGTCCATCTTGAGAACGGGCCAATTCCCAGTAATCATCCCACAGGGCGAGAGGCGGAGAGCGACAGAGAGAGAGCGAGAGAGCCACACAGCACCAAATAATTAATCAACAGTCGGCGGTGTCTTACACAGGCCAGTCTGTAAGAGTCGTGGCCGGAACAATTTGGCCAGATTGCAAAGAACTTCAGATTCTCTCTCTCTCTCTCTCTCTCTCTCTCTCTCTCTCTCTCTCTCTCCTCTCTCTCTCTCTCTCTCTCTCTCTCTCTCTCTCTCTCTCTCTCTCTCTCTCTCTCTCTCTCTCTCTCTCTCTCTCTCTCTCTCTCTCTCTCTCTCTCTCTCTCTCTCTCTCTCTCTCTCTCTCTCTCTCTCTCTCTCTCTCTCTCTCTCTCTCTCTCTCCTCTCTCTCTCTCTCTCTCTCTCTCTCTCTCTCTCTCTCTCTCTCTCTCTCTCTCTCTCTCTCTCGTTGAGCGATAATGGCTCTTTGATAACCGTGATCAGAGTGGTGCTTTCGGCGAGCGTCTCAAACTCAAACGGACCAAATAAAAAATAATAATAAGGAAATAGAAAAAAAGTTCTGGGAACCAAAGCGGTTCCTTCTCTCGGTGAGAGAGACCGGATCCACCCTTTGTTCTTGTGTCAGTTAACCCTGTGTGTAAAAAAAGGGGGGAGCTATCATAGAGTATAAACGTACACCCAAGAAAAAGGGCACAATCCAACACATGACCATATCATCCTTCAGTTTTATGTTCATTTAAATTGTGTGCAGTATTTTTTTTTACAGTATCGTGTTTTACAAACGCTCTTACGGCGGGAGGGAACGAGGGGGGAGGGAACGGCGGGAGGGAACGGGGGGAGAGTGAGCGGTCACGTTGGACTTGTTTGGCGTACGGCCAATACAAATCTCGAATCTTGTTTAATCCGTCTCCCCTGGCGATAGCGTCAGCCCGCCTCTACCGCCTTGACCCATGAAACGGACACCCGCCGGCAACGTGTTAACAGACGCCACACACACACACACACACACACACACACACACACACACACACACACACACACACACACACACACACACACACACACACACACACACACACACACACACACACACACACCACACACACACACACACACACACACACACACACACACACACACACACACACACACACACACACACACACACACACACGTTCAGAAACACCCAAAGCGATTCATCACGAAACCCCCGGAGGGGAATTCCAAAACAGCTCATTCAACACTCAACCCGCAGGCCGATCACCAAGGAGGTGGTAGAGGTGGAGGAGGTAGAGGTGGAGGAGGAGGAGGTAGAGGTGGAGGAAGAGGTGGAGGAGGAGGTGGAGGTAGAGGTAGAGGTAGAGGTAGAGGTGGAGGAGGTGGAGGTGGAGGTAGAGGTAGAGGTGGAGGAGGTGGAGGAGGTAGAGGTAGAGGTGGAGGAGGTGGAGGAGGTAGAGGTAGAGGTGGAGGAGGTAGAGGAGGAAGAAGTAGAGGAGGAGGAGGAGGAAGAGGAAGAGGAAGAGGAGAGGAGGAGGTGGAGGAGGAGGAGGAGGAGGAGGAGGAGGGTGATTGGCAGAGGATGGGGAGCTGGTTAGATGACAAAATAACTGAAGACTTTAAAATGTAACACGGAGGTGTGTGTATGAGAGAGAGAGAGAGGGCGAGAGAGAGGGAGAGGGAGAGGGGGAGGGAGAGGGAGGGAGAGAGAGTACTAATGTACTAATGGAAGTGTGCATAAATGTCACTAAGCGAAAGCGTGCTAATTTGGTTCCATAATTACCATCGCAATGAGTGACGGGCACAGGCGGTATACGAGGTGAGAGAGAGAGTTCGGTTTGAGAGCAAAGGGTTTAGTGACACAAGAACAAACAAACCTACGCGTACGGTACGTCGACAAAGCACTTCCAAGACACGTCAAAGTGTGTCTGTGTGTGTAAAAACGTGTGTGTGTGTGTGTGTGTGTGTGTGTGTGTGTGTGTGTGTGTGTGTGTGTGTGTGTGTGTGTGTGTGTGTGTGTGTGTGTGTGTGTGTGTTGTGTGTGTGTGTGTGTGTGTGTGTGTGTGTGTGTGTGTGTGTGTGTGTGTGTGTGTGTGTGTGTGTGTGTGTGTGTGTGTGTGTGTGTGTGTGTGTGTGTGTGTGTGTGTGTGTGTGTGGTGTGTGTGTGTGTGTGTGTGTGTGTGTGTGTGTGTGTGTGTGTGTGTGTGTGTGTGTGTGTGTGTAACCCTGCATGCTGTGCGTGCAAAGGAGGACCCAAGGCCAAACTCTGCCGGACCTTCGACGCAGATGGCCAGAAACTAAACATTAAAGTAACTCTGAGGAATTCAATTAAAGAGCCATTTGTGTGTGTGTGTGTGCGTGTGTGTGCGTGATGATAATAAGGGGGGGGGGGGGGCAAGGAGGAGGAGTAGAGGCAGCGGGGGGGGGAGGGGGAGGGAGGTTAATTGGTTTTAAGTCAATTTGTGGCGACAATAACCAAACGCAATCACTGGTCGCCGGGAACGAGGGGGCAGACGTCAGCGGTGTCTGGTTCCATTGTTTTCCGTTGGAACTCAAACACCCCGTGGCAGCCGAGGGTTCGGTTGGGAGGGGGGGGGGGGGGGGGACGGGACGACGACTCATCATCTCGGGTCACAGCTGCCCAGCCACCCCCCCCCCCCCCCTCGTCTCCTCCTGGACGAGCCACGAATGACTGATTGCCCCGCCATCCGGATGATGGCGGCGGCAGTGACCGGCGACCAATTGCGTCCTACAGAAAATCTGAAAAATACACCTTGTGCACATGCATCTGAGATTCACAGGTCCACACACACACACACACACACACACACACACTCTCTCTCTCTTTCTCGGTATTTACAGTCGCGGTGTGTGCCGGCTGAGCGACCCGACAAACAAACAAGAGCCACGATGCTAATGAGCACTCAAGCTATTTTTCGATGCACTCTCCTTTTCTCTAAATGGATAACAAGTCGCACAGGGGGACACATTATGTGTGTGTGTGTGTGTGTATATATATTTTTATGTATATAGGGGATGTGTGAATCTAACAACAACAACCATAATAGCACTGCATCTGCGGAGATGCCAGGTTAAGGTTTCTTCTCACCGACCACCACCCGTACAAGTGACACCCACCCACCCACACCCACCCTCCCTACGAGGACCTGGGCTATTATAAAATGCGTAGGCCTATCTTGTTCTCCTAATCAAATGAAAATACAACGTGCGTGGGATCTAAGCCATAGTCAAGTAAAAAAAGATGATCGTCACTTGGGATTTCGTCGGAGAGTCTATAATGCAGGATTGAAGGATAGCCGATGCAACATATATCGAATTTGAACGTAATAATCAGAATGGCACACACACACACACACGAACGAGGCTCACACAGTCCGAGGCATCCCAGATCGCCCTCAATCACACCCATTCCGTTCATGTAAAGACTCACTGGTGTACAACCCTCTGACAATCCAACCGCATAGCAGGTCGTTGGATTGGCATCCTCAGGTTCTGATCTTAATAAGCACGGAGTCCTCGGGTTCTGACCTTATATTGATCTTAATTTCAAGTCAATCGGACCAACGGTTTCAGAGAAAGGGCTGAAAAAGGTGATTATTTGGCAATCTGCCAGCATAAAGCTTCACCCGGTGGCAAACTAATGACCTACTTCGACCTACAGTTCCAGAGGTAACGGCCAAAAGTGTCCTTGGCCACTCCAGCTGTGAAGTGGCCGATCTCTAAATCCTAAAACCCCCTGAAATGGGGGGGGGGGGGGGGACAGCCGTCTCCTCCGGTAGGAGTTAATAGTCATTCAAGATTCAAGATGACTTTATTTATCCCGAGGGAAATTAAGGTGCAACAGTTGAAACAGGAGGGAATAAATGCACACAAAAATATACTAATACCTAAAAACTAAATAACAACAAACTAAACTAAACTAGTATAAACAAAATATAACTAAATGAAATCTAAATGTATTGATAGATGAATAGATGAATTGCACAATTTACAGTATTATTACAGTAATACGTAGGTATATACAATACACAACAATATGTATAGTGCACGTATAGGTTGTGGGTTGTGTGATGTGTGCGTTTCTTTCCCCCCCCTCCCCTCCATTTTTTCATTGTGGTGCTTTTCTCTTTGTGTTGTTTATTTGTGTCGCGATTGTGCCGTCGTGATTTCCTCGTTGTAGTCAATGTAGTCACGTGCGCCAATTACGCAATACGCACATCTCTCATGCACCCACACACACACACACACACATGAAAATACACACACACACACACACAATCAAAACAAAGAGCGGGGGGGGGGGGGGGGTGAAATATAAATATAATTGTGTTATGAAGACACTGACTGACACATGCAAATGTGCACCGGCAACATGGAAAACAATCACGAGCAGAGGGGGAGGGAGGGAGGGGAGGGAGGGAGGGAGGGAGGGAGAGCGAGAGAGAGAGAGAACGAGAGAGAGAACAAGAATGAAAATGAGAGAGATGGAGAGAGCGTGAGAGGGAGAGAGAGAAGAGA
>CM051021.1:21040438-21070438 GCA_027704905.1 Muraenolepis orangiensis | reverse complement strand
GAGGGAGGGTTGAGGGGAAGGAGAGATAGAGGGAA
Source organism: Muraenolepis orangiensis (assembly GCA_027704905.1). Classification (NCBI taxonomy): domain Eukaryota; kingdom Metazoa; phylum Chordata; class Actinopteri; order Gadiformes; family Muraenolepididae; genus Muraenolepis; species Muraenolepis orangiensis. Next base: position 21,070,403 of record CM051021.1, on the reverse strand, counting down.
TACACAATGGCAGGAAGACACCTAAAGACCAACACAAAGACAAGGAATGACACAGGAAGACATGACGAGCGAAGAGTGAAAAAACAAGACGGACAAGGATGTGTACACACGGAGACACACACGCAGACGTACACACGCAGACGTACACACGCAGATGTACACACGCAGAGACGTGCACACAGACGTACACACACACAGACATACACACACAGACACACACACAGGCACACACACAAAAGTACACAAGCAGACGTACACACGCAAGACGTGCACACAGAAACGTACACACAGAAACGTACACGCAGAAACGTACGCAAGCAGACGCGCAAGCAGAGACGTACACACACACGTACACACACACAAGACATGCACACAGATGTACACACCACAGTGGTGTTCACTGATATGAGAGCGCAGCTGAGACAACAAGGAAATACAGTATAAGAATAACAGAATAACAGAATAAATGTCTTTCCCTCTAAAACGAAAGGGGACGGGGGTCTGCCGTGTTGAGTTGTTGGTTCAGCACGTTCATCAAAAATAGATGGACAAATAGATGGGTAAACTACAAATTGAGGGAAGGGGGAGGTGTGTAACATATTTTGGTTAGTGTGCCATTTCCTGTTTACCATCGGAGATATCGAGTAAGATGTTTTAACGTGTTAAAAAAAAAATCCAAAGCCAGTTACGGAATCCTTAAGTCACATTAACAGTAAGGCGTCGTCTCGCTCTAAATCTAAATCTGGAGGATTGAATCCTCTTCATCGGTCACACACACACACACACACACACACACACACACACCACAGTGAAATGTGTTTCTCTGCATTTAACCCATCCTAGTATATTAGGAGCAGTGATGCAGCTATTGTATATAAACGGCTGCTCGGTGAGCAGTGTCGGGGGCCTTGCTCAAGGGCGGGCGGGCGGCGCGGGCACGCAAACAAACCAAACACAAACACAAACACACACACACACACACACACACACACAACACACACCTCGAGAACTATTCTATTTCATTTGACACGCTTGAGGGCTCTGACGAAAAAGTGCATTCCGAGACTGGGGGCATCTATTTTGCTTTTTCTCTCTTCTTCTTCTTCTTCTTCTTTCCACCGTTTCTCGAAAGATTCTTCCCCCAACAACAAAAACAAAACAAAACAAACCAAAAAAAGTGTGTGTGTGTGTGTGTTTGTTGTCGTGTGCGTCAGCGGAAATCGACTAGGGAACAGACGGAGCGAGAGAGCCGAGAAAATGACTCTTTGCCGGTGACCCGTGATAGGTAGAAAGTACATCGGTCACTCAGGACCTGAAGCTTCCCTGGCTGCCCCCCCCTCCTCCTCCTCCTCCCTCCCCCCTCCCTCAGAGTTTCACTGAACTACCGAAAAAAACAACAACCGCAACCACAACCACCACCACAACAACAAGCTGGCTTTGAAAACTCCCCCCCCCTGCCCCCGGCTTTCTGCGAGCGATAAATAGGCACTTTAAAAAATATATATATAAAAGCGTGTGAAAACGCAGTGTCCCCGTCGCTCGGCTGATCGCTTTGAGCTACGACTCGGCGTTTGTCGGTTAGCGGTTGAGCACACGGCCAAACACAGTGGCCTGTCGCCGCACAAACACTAAGTCGCCTGATCCGGAATCCGGAGGTTTATGTTTTGAGATCATATGGTGTGCCTTTGCGCGCGCGCGTGTGTGTGTGTGTGTGTGACTGTGACGGCAAAGCACTGACCATCCACTGCAAACGCGAGTACAAAACGCTACAAGGAGAAACACAAGTCAGTTTCACGCACTAAAACAACCCCTACAGGCCGATTCTCAGGGCCAGAGTTCCCTCAAAACCGCCAACGGTAGACAACCACGCAAGGATTGCCAGTTCCCAAGCAGAGCAAGGAAAATAGAGGCCAAACAATCACACACACACACACACACACACACACACACACACACACACACACACACACACACACCCACCCCCCCCCCCCCCCCTATGGGGAATGTCTGATGGTATGACGGAGGATGAAGCATGTGATCCTGAAAAAGCAGCTGTATGTCGCAGGAATGCGGCGAACCCCAGGGCACGTTACCGAGCACTTGCAACAATGGGCCTGACACACCTAGCGGCCATCTTGGTGTGCTAAGCGTTAGCCCGGGCTAGCGCTTAGATGCACCAAGATGGTCGGCGGCCATTTATTTTACCGCCGCTATGACGGATAAGGTTCAAAATAGTTTCACAGCGAGCCCAAAACGGTTCATCTCTCCGGCTTTTCTTATTGCCTGGTACCAAAACCCGTTCTACAGTGCAGCCCGGGGAACTGAGCATTGTAGTACATAGTCCCCCGAGGGAGGGGAAAAACTGTACACTTCTCCGTCAAAGCGTCAGATTTCAGTTGGGAGAGGACCCAGAAGACCTTGAATGGCAGTGTTACACACACACACACACACACACACACACACACATACATCTCCCCCCCCCCCCCCCCCTTCCCTTCCCTCCCCCCCCCCCCCCCCCCCACACACACACACACACATCTCCCCCCCCCCCCCCCCCCCCTTCCCTCCCACACACACACCTCCCAGGTAATAAAGACGTCCTACATGCAATAATATACCGACGTAATAACAAGGTTAGCGCGCAGCCGGCTGGTGTTTAAACAGTAATATGGAGGCAGACAGGGGAGGGGGGGGCGGGGGGCGGAGGGGGGGTGGTGTTTGTATGGATTTGGGTTGTTTGGTTTGCCTTCCGTATCGCCCGCCAGCCTCATGTTTAATACATGAGGCCACGAGGCTGGGCCTCCGGCAGTGGAGATCTCCAGGAGCGGTGTGGAGTGTGGAGTGCGCGGTCACACTCCACAGCTGAAGTTATATAGAAGACTTTTTAAAGACTTTTTCCTCCCCCCCCCCCCCCCCCCCCCCCCCCCCCACCCCCCCCGCCCAAACTTTTTGAAAAACAATAACGATCAATAAATGAGGTTTTGATTTCCCCCCTCCCCCCAAAATGTGTATTGTAACATAAAACGTGACCATAATATGAGTGTGATGTGTGTTGATGCGGGAGGCCTTTTGCCGTTATCCCAAAACACATGTGATGGGGTGGGGCTTGGTGAGCTCATCATCACCCACACAACATATACCGTGTTCACACTGGGCTTAAGTACGGTATTTGCGGCGCTGCGAAACTAGTTTCGCTTCGCTTTTGCTTTCACACTGCATGGCAAGTAATGCGCATTCGCTAACCCAACTAGCGCGCATTCACTAATCCACCTTGGGGGGGTAGGTGGTTTCGATCCCGAAGTAACTAGTTCGGGTTTCACTTCCCCTGTGTGTGTGTGTGTGTGTGACCAGAATCTGAACAAAAACCTGGTATGGAGTGCGCGAATTAGAATAGAGAGTGTGAACATGAAGTGTATTCGATGCGCACTAACTAATACGGTATGGACTCCCGTATTAACTAATAGGGGTGTCGATACCGTATGCAGTGTGAAAACGGTGTCAGAGGGCCAAGACGCCTGGTAGCAACCCCTGGTTCCATCCTAGCCCTGTGTGGTTCTCTCTCTCTCTCCTCTCTCTCGCTCTCTCTCGCCCTCTCGCTCTCGCTCTCTCTCTCGCTCTCTCTCCCTCTCTCTCCTCTCTCTCGCTCTCTCTCCGCTCTCTCTCCGCTCTCTCTCCGCTCTCTCGCTCTCTCTCCCGCTCCTCTCCTCTCCCATAGGCAAGGCAAAAATGACTCAAACTAATAAAAAAATATGTGACCAGTCTGAATGGAATTTCGAGATTTTTACAGTTGCTATGTCCTCACAAAAATCCTTCTCCTCATGTCTCGGGCATTTTAAAAGATGAATTGAATGTGTGTGTGTGTGTGTGTGTGTGCGTGTTCTGCGTTTCATCTCAAAACCTAAAGAAACGCAATCATCGGGGGAAGCCATCCATCCATCCATCCATCCATCCATCCATCCATCCATCGATGGATCAAAGACATCGATGGATCAAGTTAGGGGCGGGTGGGTGTGTGTGGTGGGGGGGGGGGGTGGGGGGGCGTCCTACCTCCAGTCTCCCCGTGTCGGGCTGGAAGCCGCGGGCCGGGTCCTCGGTGGTCACCCTGCACTGGATGGCACACCCGTTGACACGGATCTTGTCCTGCCGCAGGCCCAGGTCCGCCAGGCTGCGTCCCTCACACACCTTCAGCTGGGCATGCACCAGGTCAACACTGAGGGGGGGGGGGGGGGGGGGGAGGGAGAGAGGAGAGAGAGAGAGAGAGAGAGAGGAGAGAGAGCGAGGAGAGGAGAGAGAGAGAGAGAGAGAGACAGGGGGGGGGAAAAAGTTAATCACAATGTTTTGTATTGAAATGTGCCAGCTCATCTGCCAATTAGCCGATAGCCGCCCGACAGCAGCAGAGGCAGCAGCCGCCGACGACAACAACAACAACAACAACAACAACAACAAGTAGCTACACTGAAACGCCACAGAATAAACACAGACGACCGTACGGAAAATATAGACAGACACACAAACACAAACAAAAGCTGGCCGCACGCCAACAGCCCGGGCAACTTGGCATGTCGTTAATCAGAAGAAGGAAGCGTCGTGAAGCACCAACAACAACAACAACAACAACAACTACAACAAGAAAAACAGGTTCTGGTTTGTTTTTTGAGGGGGGGGGGGGGGGGGGTTTCAACCAACCAAGCACTTGGCTCTCGTCTCCTCACCATCAAAACCATCAGGGTCCCCCCCCCCATCTTCATGTCATTATTTCTCTAACTTTCGCCACCATATGGCGGCGAGGGTGGGGGGAGGGATGGGATGGGATGGGGGGGGAGAGGGGGGGGGGGCGCCCCTCCTCAAGGCATTCGCGAAATTTCATTGTGTACTAATTTGACGAGGACAAATGAACACGAGACTCTGGGCAACATCTGGCCCCCCCGGCAAGAATACAGTTTGCGTAATGCAGTCGTCGTCGTCGGAGCCGCACACACACACACACACACACACACACACCTTTCAACTTGACATCTTCTCCCCTCGCTCAAAACACCCTTCTTCATTAACTGCATCTTTCTTTTTTTTCTTTTTTTTGTGTTAACCTCGGGCAGGGATGAGGCGAGGGCGGCATATTGAGTTGCCGCTAACACAATCAGACGTGTGATTGTAAGCGGGTCGGACAGTCCGGGAACAGATTGCTTTATTGGTGAAGGTTTTCAAAGGGACGCTTTATTGATCCGCTTTCGCAGGAATCCTTCCTCTCTCTCTCTCTCTCTCTCTCTCTCTCTCTCTCTCTCTAGGGAGGTGGCGCCTCCCTTGTGGTAGATTTCTAAATAAAAGCGTCTTTGTGAGTTCAATACCGTCCTTTTATTGGAGATCTTGGGTTTGCTTCGCACGTGGGAGGGGAAAACACTTTTCGAGGCAATGTTCATTTGTTGTTGTTGTTGTTGTAGTAGTGGTAGGTCCCCTTAACCCCGCCCCGCCCCCCCCCCCTCCCTCCTGTACGGCATGGTACGGCTCACAAGCTACAGGCTAAGTGCCGAAGCAGCAGAGGCCCATTCACAAAAGAACACGACCACACCAACCGCCGAGGTTGACCAGGAGAGTATAGCGATAGAGGCACGCTTTTGTATATAGTAGTTAAGCGTGAGACACTAAAAAAAAGCACTTAAAATGACATCCGTTGGAAAATTAAGAGAGCGACACACGTACGACGCTTTTGCGTCGGCACGGGGAGAAGGGAATAGGCTTCTACGACGCCTACGGTTTCTTTTCGATGTCCGTTTATCCGTTTTTCCCTTCCGTAGCCGCGAGGTAGCCGGCAGAAGGAGGAGGAGGAGGAGGAGGAGGAGGTAGTTTCTGTTGCGATTGTAATCTGTACGACAGATCACATCCTTAAAAAGGAAAGTGATCGCGGACTTCGTGTGTGTGTGTGTGTGTGTGTGTGTGTGTGTGTGTGTGTGTGTGTGTGTGTGTGTGTGTGTGTGTGTGTGTGTGTGTGTGTGTGTGTGTGTGTGTGTGTGGCAATTCGGCTGTAGCCCCTTGCTTTGCGTCTGAACCACGGCTCTGGATGAGGAAACAGCAGGCGGGGTTTCATGATGAGGTGATTGAATTAAACTACAATTATGGCCCCTGACCTTTTCAGTCATGCGGCGGCAAGCTCAATGGAGCAGACGTGAGAGAGAGAGAGAGAGAGGCAGAGAGGCAGAGAGAGAGAGAGCAGAGAGAGAGAGCGAGAGAGAGAGAGGCAGGAGAGAGCAGAGAGAGAGCAGAGCGAGAAAGAGCAAGAGAGAGTGAGACAAAGAGGCAGAGAGAGAGACACAGATCGATCAGAGCGGGGACATATAATGTGTTGAATGAACGCGCACACACACACACACGTTTACTACTACTTTACTACCTTTCTCCAACCATTAACAAACAATGCACACAACCACACACACACACACACACACACACACACAAAAGGAAATCATTCGAGAGCACACCTCTCCAATCTCCATTACTGCATTAGTGTAATACTACATATCCAATATTGCAAAAGTGTGTGCCAACACACGCACACACATAAGTGCACACACACCTTTTTGTCACCATCCGGCAAAGTCTCTCTCCCACACACACACACACACACACCATAGAGAGAGTGTGCTAATTGCTTATCATTTTCTCCCTCTTCACTGGATGCTTGTTAGCAGGGGAGAAGAGGGTGGCTCTCTGCCCAGAACACACACACACACACACACAAGGTTAAGGGAAGAAGATGGGGGAAGAATTGAGGGGGAGATTATTGAGACGGATGTAACAGGAGGGGAAAAACCGATAGAAACTAAAGGAGGAAATATGTAGACTAGACCAGGAGAAAAGGCGGGAAGAGATTGACGCAAAGAAAAGGAGGGCAAACAAGACACCAAGATGGAGACAGAGCGAGAGAGCGAGAGAGAGAGAGAGCGAGAGAGCGAGAGCGAGAGAGCGACGCTGGAAAGGAGCCCCGCTTTCTCGAGGAAAATGGAGCAAGTGGAAGGAGAACATTGGGGAGGCCACGCCGTGTGGAAGGGAGAGGGATGGAGGAGGAGCAGAGGAAGAGGGGAGATTGAGGGGAGAGTGTGGGAGGAGGAGGAGAAGGAGGAGGAGGCGGAACAAGCTTGGAGGAGAGAGGGAGAGGGTTCCAGTGAAAAGAGTGAGAGGAGGAGACGAAGAATAAGAGCAAGGGTAGAGCGAGAGCGAGAGAGAGAGAGAGAGAGAAAGCGCATTGAGTGCGTGAGTGGGAGGAAGAACAGGTGGTGGAGAAGCAAGGTGTCACCCGAACCACGCAGGAAGCAACACAATAGAGAGAACAACGAAAGGGGGAGAGAGAGAGAGGGAGGGAGAGAGAGAGGAGAGGGAGAGAGAGCAGTGTTGTTGACAGCAGAGTGAGTGAAAAGAAAGGAGAGAGAGGGGCAGGTGGGAGAAAAGAGGACGGATAATGGAGGAGCGAGTGGAAGGAGTTTCGATCTGGCCCCGTCTAAAAAGACAGTAGTGTGTGATGGCTGGATGGATGTAGAAACAGGAAATGAGTGGGAGGATATATATAAAAATATATACAGTGCTGCTCGAAAGTATGTGAACCCCCTAGACATGGTCATTGTAATTGTACAAAAATGTAAAATAACCTTATTAAATGTATATCCAAACACCAATTTGTAAAGCAGGACTTTCCAAATAATGGACACAAACAAAGAAAAATGATGTATTTTCATTATTTATTCAAAAAAAGTGGTTTCTCCCACAAAAACTGAAAATATGACTTGTGCAAAAGTATGTGAACCCTTTTGGTTAATAGCGTGTGGCACCTCCTTTTGCAGCCATTACTGCAATCAAACGTTTTCTATAGCCACTGACCAGTCTCTCGCATCTGCTGTGGGGGATTTTTGCCCACTCTTCCTTGCAGAACTCAGCCAGTTGAGAAAGGTTGGAGGGACATCTGGCATGTACCCCCCGCTTCAGGTCTAGCCACAACATTTCAATTGGATTGAGGTCCGGACTTTGACTTGGCCAATCCAGAGTACGAATCCTCTTTTTTCTGAACCATTCCTTGGTAGATTTGCTGGTATGTTTTGGGTCGTTGTCTTGTTGAAAAACCCATTTACGGCCCAGTTTCAACTTCCTGACTGATGGCTGGAGATTCTTATCAAGAATTTGCTGATACACTTCAGAATTCATGTTTCCCTGGATGATATGGAGTTGTCCAGGTCCAGAAGCAGAGAAGCAGCCCCATACCTTAACATTTCCACCACCATGCTTCACTGTTGGGATGAGGTTATTTTCTTCATGTGCTGTGTTGGTTTTTCTCCAAACAAAGCGCTTACGATTATGACCAAATAATTATATTTTGGACTCATCTGTCCAGAGAATGGACTTCCAGAAGGCCTCTGGTTTGTCCAAGTTCTCTCTGGCAAAGTTTAAACGGGCAGCTTTGTTCTTTTTGGAGAGCAGAGGCTTCCTTCTAGCAACCCTCCCATGAATGTCGTGTTGGTTCAATTTTCGTCTAATTGTAGACGCATGTACATTTACACCTGACGCTGCCAGAGAGCTCTGCAACTCTTTAGAGGTGATGTGTGGGTTGTCCTTTACCTGATTTATTATTCTACGGGTGCTTCTTGATGTTAGTTTTAATGGGCGTCCACTTCTAGGCAAAGATGCGGTCATCTTGGACGCCCTCCATTTGTAAATGATTTGCCTCACCGTGGATGGATGGAGCTGGAATCGTTTGGAGATTGTCTTGTAGCCTTCTCTAGACTGATGGGCTGTCAGTACCATTTTCTTGATTTCCTCGGGTATCTCCTTTCCTCTTGGCATGGTTGATTCGTATGGGTACACCCTGGCACTGCAGTCGTTTGGTTGTTTTTCTCTCTCTTTTAATCTGTGTTGTCCAACCCTTTTCCTAATGATGTCTCATTTGATTGGTTTGCTTAATTGACTAATTAAGCACCCAAAAGTGTTTCACCTGAATCTGTTACCTCCTTGACTTTACCAATACAGCTGGGGGTTCACTTACTTTTGCACATCCACTAATTCCATGTTTCATGTATTTTTTTGGCTACTCACACAATTCCCTCTAAAAAAGTACATGGAACTGTTAAACATAAACCTGACATTTCATATATGTAAAACTTGTGATGATAAAATAGGAAAATCATGGTAAAACAACAGAAAACTCTTAACTGTTCAAGGGGTTCACATACTTTCGAGCAGCACTGTATATAGAGAGAGAGAGAGAGAGAGAGAGAGACAGAGACAGAGACAGAGACAGAGAGAGAGAGAGACAGAGACAGAGACAGAGACAGAGAGAGAGAGAGAGAGAATGTCAAGTGTGAGTGCATGTGTGGGAATTTCCCATGTCCATGTCTATAGACATGAAGAATCCCCACCTATTGATTTTGCTGGGGATTTTTAACTTAAAAAATGTGTGTAAAAATGTGTGCACACCTCCCTTAAATATGTGCCCCGGAGCTGAATGGAATCACGTGAATGCGCACTGGGGGAAAAGTGTGTGTGTGTGTGTGTGTGTGTGTGTGTGTGTGTGTGTGTGTGTGTGTGTGTGTGTGTGTGTGTGTGTGTGTGTGTGTGTGTGTGTGAGAGAGAGACCAAACGGGAATAAAATACAAACTCCCATGCAGTACGGTACAAATTCCCTTTCCAGTCTTTGGGGCCGAAACAACAGAGAGCAGAGATGAGGCGGGGGGAGGGGGAGGGAGGACAGGGGGGGTGGGGGGGGAGGGAGGACAGGGGGGGGGTGGGGGGGGGGGGAGGAGGTGGACGACGACTAACTGAGCGGTGAGCGAGTGGCGGGAGGAGATACGCGGATTGGGATCAGTGTGGATGACATTTACGTCACACACACACACACACACACACACACACACACACACACACACACCACACACACACACACACACACACACACACACACACACCACACACACACACACACACACACACACACACACACACCACACCACACACACACACACACACACACACACACACACACACACACACAGTGTAACAAGAGAGAGACAGAGAGAGAGAGACAGACACACAATATAAAACTGCATGCTCTTTTTCCCTACAGGGAAACACTGGGATAAAGTGTGTGTGCGCTGAAGAAGAACTGTTTACCGTTTCTATGACAACTAGCCGCTTTAGCGCCTAGCTACACACACACACACTAGGGAAAACTGTATTATTACACATCTGGTGATAAGCAACCTCGTCCACACCTATGTGGGGTGGAGGGGGGGGGGGGGGGTAGGAGGATTTGTTCTGCAAAGAAATGGTTAAAAAAGAATTCCCATGCACACCAACAACAAAATAATCTCTTCCCACAAGAAAGAACCATTTTAAAACCCCGCCCTCGAGTCCCGCTACACGCCAACCATAAGAGGTATATAAAAAGGTATAGTAAGAAGAGGTCAACGACAAGCCAGGTGCTCCGTAGCATGGAAGCTGCTTCTCCACCATTTGTCCATTTCACAGGTCACCTTCATCCAGTAAGATGTGGAGAAGCAGAGCAGCGTCGATGGGCCTCGGGTCTCGTCGCCCAATCGGAGCGGAGCTGCTTTTTTTTTTTTTTTTTAAATGGGGCTGTTCTGGTTCTGAGGCGGGTTGAGAGCAATGAGCCCACGATAACTACAGGGCCAGGGGGAGGTGGGGGAGAGGGGGGGAGGGAGGTCTTCAGTCTTTAGCTGGGGGAGGGTCACTCAAGTTTTTTCCATCCAGTTAAGTTCGATTCTGGTTTCTTCCTGGGACTTTATGGGGGGGGACGGGGGGACGGACAGGGGGGACGGACGAGATGGCTGAGAAAGCTTCTCCTTGATTTTGGGCCGCTGGGCGGGAGGAGGATGACATCCACGGAGGAGATGGCGTTCGTCGCCCGTGGCTTATCCCGTTATCTCGACTCGGCTGGCAATTTCCCGTCTGATATCAGCAGGATGGAGACGGGGGGGGGGGGGGGGTGAATGCCAGTGAGGTGGCGCAGGTTGCTTGTGTTGGTTTGGTTTCAAGCAGCCAGATATCAGGCTGTCAGGTGTCTTGTTCAACGCTGGGTCAAGTTTCTTGGCTTTGGGGTTGATCCCCTCCATAAAAATAAAAAATAAATGGACGTATTGCATATTCCATAGAGGTAACGGCACAAGGCCAGAGCAGTGGATGTTTATAGACACGCTGCAGCTTCCCCATTTGGAGTAGGTCAGTATCCATTCCAAGATGTCGTTTTGGGGAACAGATTTTGATATGTGAGAGTACGCTCCAGGGTTCCCGCCAAGACAGACCAGGGTAGGTTCAGTGCTCAAGTGGTGGGTCTGTGCCTCTTCTGTTTCTTAGGGTTTGGGCTAGGCCCCTTAAGTTCCAGTTTCTATTCTACTTCTGTTCCATTGTTTGCAAACTTTTATTGTACATTTTCCTGAGCACTGGTTGGTCCAGTTCTTGGAGACCCGTATGGGAATGAAATGCACTTGTGACTTCTGGTGACGAGTTGTTCTCTCGCCAACGTTTGTTCAACGCACTTTTGTAAGTCACTTTGGACAAAAGTGGGGAAAAAAAAATAATTATACAAAGACATCTGAGCTAATTGGGCCGTTCCAACTCTGTGGCAACGGTTTGCGGAAGGCTCTTTACTGTTCCAGCGTGACCGTGCCTCTGTGTGCAAAAAGCCAGGTCCCGTTTAGTTATACGAGTATGGAGGTAGAGGAACCCGGCGCCCGATTGGCCCGCACAAGAGCCCTGACCTGAACAACTTCAGGAGGAAGTAGACCGCCGCACTGAGAGCCAGGCTTTATCTCGTCCAAAAACCGGTGTGCCTGACCTCGCAAAGCTCCTTTGGGCTGAATGGGTCTGCACATTCATTCCAACAGACAACACTACACAATCCTGTGGGGAGGCCTTCCCAGAAGAATGGCAGCTGTCACGGCCACAACAGAGGGCTCCAACTCCATATTAATGCACATGCTTTTTGAATGGGAAGTCCAAGAACCTTATAAAGGTTTAATGGTCAGGTGTCAACCGACTTGGCCCTATAGTGGATAATTGGTTGCCTGAAAATGGGAGAGACAGTGAGGACGCCAGCGGCTTTCTGAAAAGTTCAGATAACTTAACTTATATTAGATAACTTAATAGAAAAAACGCTATTCCTAAACGTGCACATTTGACACAATCTGCATTTTAATCACACTTTAATCTGATCAGCCCTATTCATTTATTCCTGCCTTGCTAATTTTTTAAGCAGAGAGAGAAGAGAAGAGAAGAAAGGAGAAGAGAGAGAGAGAGAGAGAGAGAGAGAGAGCGACTTGGGGGGGTGGGGGGGGGGGGGCAACAGAAGAGAAGGAAGCCAGCAGATGGGGGAAATGATGGGGGAAGCAAGGGGGGAGAAGGCAGTTAAACGGGACAGAAAACAACAGATGACGGAAGACGAGAACAAGCTGGAAGGGGGGGGGGGGGGGGGGGGAATAGAGGAATAGATGGAAGGGAGAAACTAAAGGGAGAGGAGAGACAAAGGGAGAGGCTGAGGCGTGGGAGAATTCGGCAGACAGGTTAAAAACGCCAAACTCTGCTTTTGATGAACGATTCAATCGCTCCCGTTTTTTTTTTTGAGACTCCCATCTATCTGCCACGACGTTCTTTCGGAATCAACGAATCAATGTTTGGGGGCGTCAGTCGCGAAATTCTTACAAATAACATCCAACGTACGAAGTTTGTAGAAAGTTGCGAGCGACGACGAATCACGGTCACGCAGCACCGCAGCCGCTAACGCTCGCTCTTTTCGGGCCGAATCGGCACGGCAACGTGCGCTCACGGAGGGGGGGGGGGGCGGGTTTATATGGTAATGGCTGTTTTAGTGAAGCCCGGAGAGAGGCGTGGCGGTGGTGGTGGTGGTGGTGGTGCAATCAGCCAAGACGACTATACGTCTATATCAATCGTTTATTTTTCCTCTAAGTCCTCTCTGGAATAAGAGGTTTTTTCGGTTTGAAATGGTTTCATCAGGGGGGGGGAAAAAACAAACAAACAAACAAACAGACAGACCCCCTAACTACCCCATCATCCTTAGCTGGGATCGTTTGTTATACGGAAGTCGGTTGTTGATGTTGTTTTTTTTGTAACTACAGATTACGAGCAACAATTCTGACATTGAAAATGAGCAAATCAAATCCACCGTTTGCGCTGCCGTGTTTTGCGCAAACAACTCAATTTGCCGGAAGCAAACATGAACTCCGTCAGTAAATCGTGTCGAAGAAATATTCATACGCCTTCGTTAAGAACTTGAAATGTGATGTACTACTGTGAACACACACACACACACACACACAGAGTCACACACACACACACACACAAGCCGTCAACGGTGGGATTTGTTATCAAGCGGTCAACCGTTTTCAGCCACACCGCTCCAAAGCATCTCTGCTAACAGATCATGTCGGTGGGGGGGGGGCCTACGCTCCACCCCCCTCACCCCCCCCCCCCCCCCAAGTAAAAAGCTACCTAGTTTAGACACTCCCTCAGCCCCCCCCCCCCCCCAAGGCTGGTCAATCCTTGGGCATGTCATCACAGGTGTGTGTGTGTGTGTCTCTTATCTACGCCCTTCCAGGCGTTGGGGAGAGAGCTGAAGCATCACCGCGACGCTCCTGTTTACCGTTCCGACGGTTGCTCTCTCGTTCCGGACGAGCCGTCGTCATCCCAGAGAGAACCTTCTGGTGGTTGTTGTTGTGGTTGTTGTTGTTGTAGGAGGTTTTATCGCCGGGAGGAGTGTCTCTAACGAACGGCGGGAATATCCGCGAGATTACGGGCGTAAAAAAAAACTAACAACGATTTTTAGGACGACTGTAATGAACGGGGGTAGGAGCGCGGGATGTAGCTAGGACGACTGTAATGAACGGGTAGGAGCGCGGGATGTAGCTAGGACGACTGTAATGAACGGGTAGGAGCACGGGATGTAGCTAGGACGACTGTAATGAACGGGTAGGAGCGCGGGATGTAGCTAGGACGACTGTAATGAACGGGTAGGAGCGCGGGATGTAGCTAGGATGACTGTAATGAACGGGTAGGAGCGCGGGATGTAGCTAGGACGACCGTAATGAACGGGTAGGAGCGCGGGATGTAGCTAGGACGACTGTAATGAACGGGTAGGAGCGCGGGATGTAGCTAGGACGACTGTAATGAACGGGTAGGAGCGCGGGATGTAGCTAGGACGACTGTAATGAACGGGTAGGAGTGCGGGATGTAGCAAAAAAAAAACTAAACCAAAAGTCAAGGGATTATTTTTGCTTTTTTTCCGTGGTCTTTCCGCACTTGTCCCGCTCTTTTTTCGGGAGAGAGAGAGAGCGGGGGTCGAAAAATACAGCGGGACCTACAACGTAAAAGAGGAACACCGCTCGCAATCGGAAAGACCTGGGTCGCTACTATGAGGCGAATCGACTACGTGGTTAGCGCCTTAGCCCCTTCCCGCAAGACGGTGATGACCTCCGACAGGGTGGAGGATGTTGATTCGCCGCTAGGCGAGTGTGTGTGTGTGTGTGTGTGTGTGTGTGTGTGTGTGTGTGTGTGTGTGTGTGTGTGTGTGTGTGTGTGTGTGTGTGTGTGTGTGTGTGTGTGTGTGTGTGTGTGTGTGTGTGTAGCTCCCATGACTAATGAACCACATCCACCTGTCAGGACCGCTTCCGTCACACTCCCCCGGTGAGCCTAGGAAACACCCCAGGGCTGATTTGGGGAGGATGGGGGGGGGGACGGGGGACGGTGGGGGGGACAGACGGACTATTCCTGATAGGGGGGGGGGATCTGTTCCTGATGTGGGGGGGGGGGGGGGGGGTTTCTATTCCTGATTCAATCCCGAGAACTTTGCTCTGAACCCGAGCCCCCCCCCCCTAATGTGACATTAACAAGACGTTGATAACCAGACAAATACAAAAACAAACCAAAAAAAAGAGAGAAAGAACTACATGACAAAGTGTGTCAAACGTCATCGAGCAGCAACACGGGGTGACCAACAACACGACCTCCTTCGCTCAGAAGCGCCGGGACACGACGACGCTTAATACCACGCGGTCATTTATCCTGCTGATCGACAAGAGGGGGGTGGTGGGACACACACACACACACACCACACACCACACACACACACACACACACACCACACACACACACACACACACACACACACACACACACACACACACACACACACACACACACACACCACACACACACACACACACACACACACACACACACACACACACACACACACACACACACACACACACACACACTTTCTGCTGCCTGTTTTTTTATTTCAGCCCCGGTCCACATTTTCCCCCCCAGAGCAGAATACCAGCCACCGATCGAAAAACCACGTCTGGGGGGAAAGTACCGGAAAACACGCGCCCAGACTTCTTGATCACAAATGCGGTGCCATTAGTTTTGTCAAACGCCACAAATCATCGAAAACCCATACCAAAAAAAAAAAAAAAAAAAGCTTGATTTTTATCCATTTCATATAAAACATAAAAAAGATGCCGATTAGCCCAAAGGCATAATAACGACAAAAGCCACATTTATTTAAATCATTTAACGAAAACAACCGAACGTGAAAGTGTTTTTCCGACATAATTTCCCGTGCTTGCGGCGGAGGCAGAGCGTGTTACACACACACACACACACCCACACCCACACACCCCCCCCACCCCCCCCCCCCAGCCGCGAGGGTTAGGCCACTTCCATCTAAGAGGGGGGGGGGAGCACATGCACGCCCCCCCCACCCACCCACCCACCCACCAACTGCCCTCATCCATCTGTTGTCTCCTCACGCCGCTTTGCACAGACTACCGTTTAGGTCTACCGTTAGCCGTGAAATGGTAACTAGAAGCAGGAGGCAGGGATTTCCCTGGGACAGAATGTTCTTCACGAGGAAGCAGAAGGGAGCTTCCTCGCCTCTGGGCGGCGAGCGCAATAAAAAAAAAATCATTTATTTTTGGGTCTCACTTAGTCTCACATTTTTTTAAATGGAAGGTGATTTATACGCCGGCCGTGTCTCTCTCTCTCTCTCTCTCTCTCTCTGCCACTGAAACACAAATTCTACCTCCTCCTCCTACTTTCCGCACCGATGTCACAGAGAGTGAGTGAGTGAGTCAGTGAGTCAGTGAGTGGGTGGGCGGGACATAACATCCCCCCCCCCCCACATATGATTGGCGCCCCACGCACCAATCATATCGCACCGTCTCGTCTGGTCCACTCGGGTGTATCCTCTAGTGCAAAAATGTAGCCGACAAGGGACAAACGCGCATATACAGCCGTGTGTGTGTGTACGTCATATGTACACACATGCAGTCGTTATATATAGAACCGATATCCCTGCTGTGACACTGGCTATCTTTAGCCCTGGATATGAACCCACACCCACACACACACACCTTATTTGTTGAGACAAACAGGAAAAACAAGCAAGAATGTCCAATTATATAAAAAAAAAAGAAAATAGTGATGAGATCCTTCTCTCTTCTTCCGTTGTTCAAACAGGAGGAGGGCACACGCACCTTTTGGGCCGAATTAAAAGAGCATTTACAATAAGTAATATTACGGGGAGAAACCTGCCGTGTCTTGTTGATACGAGCATCCAACCGTCAACCTAGGTGGTGGGGGGGGGTGGTGGTGGATACACTGAGATGGAGTTAACCCCTGCATGGCCGCTAGTCGTTTTTTATTTATTTAATAAACGCCAGGGCCCCCCCTCAGGGCAACAGCTCAAGTATTAAAGATAAAAATGGGAGGACTGACCTTTAATTTTGCAACCGAGTTATTATATATATATATATATATTTATATACAGTGCTGCTCGAAAGTATGTGAACCCCTTGAACAGTTAAGAGTTTTCTGTTGTTTTACCATGATTTTCCTATTTTATCATCACAAGTTTTACATATATGAAATGTCAGGTTTATGTTTAACAGTTCCATGTACTTTTTTAGAGGGAATTGTGTGAGTAGCCAAAAAAATACATGAAACATGGAATTAGTGGATGTGCAAAAGTAAGTGAACCCCCAGCTGTATTGGTAAAGTCAAGGAGGTAACAGATTCAGGTGAAACACTTTTGGGTGCTTAATTAGTCAATTAAGCAAACCAATCAAATGAGACATCATTAGGAAAAGGGTTGGACAACACAGATTAAAAGAGAGAGAAAAACAACCAAACGACTGCAGTGCCAGGGTGTACCCATACGAATCAACCATGCCAAGAGGAAAGGAGATACCCGAGGAAATCAAGAAAATGGTACTGACAGCCCATCAGTCTAGAGAAGGCTACAAGACAATCTCCAAACGATTCCAGCTCCATCCATCCACGGTGAGGCAAATAATTTACAAATGGAGGGCGTCCAAGATGACCGCATCTTTGCCTAGAAGTGGACGCCCATTAAAACTAACATCAAGAAGCACCCGTAGAATAATAAATCAGGTAAAGGACAACCCACACATCACCTCTAAAGAGTTGCAGAGCTCTCTGGCAGCGTCAGGTGTAAATGTACATGCGTCTACAATTAGACGAAAATTGAACCAACACGACATTCATGGGAGGGTTGCTAGAAGGAAGCCTCTGCTCTCCAAAAAGAACAAAGCTGCCCGTTTAAACTTTGCCAGAGAGAACTTGGACAAACCAGAGGCCTTCTGGAAGTCCATTCTCTGGACAGATGAGTCCAAAATAGAATTATTTGGTCATAATCGTAAGCGCTTTGTTTGGAGAAAAACCAACACAGCACATGAAGAAAAGAACCTCATCCCAACAGTGAAGCATGGTGGTGGAAATGTTAAGGTATGGGGCTGCTTCTCTGCTTCTGGACCTGGACAACTCCATATCATCCAGGGAAACATGAATTCTGAAGTGTATCAGCAAATTCTTGATAAGAATCTCCAGCCATCAGTCAGGAAGTTGAAACTGGGCCGTAAATGGGTTTTTCAACAAGACAACGACCCAAAACATACCAGCAAATCTACCAAGGAATGGTTCAGAAAAAAGAGGATTCGTACTCTGGATTGGCCAAGTCAAAGTCCGGACCTCAATCCAATTGAAATGTTGTGGCTAGACCTGAAGCGGGGGGTACATGCCAGATGTCCCTCCAACCTTTCTCAACTGGCTGAGTTCTGCAAGGAAGAGTGGGCAAAAATCCCCCACAGCAGATGCGAGAGACTGGTCAGTGGCTATAGAAAACGTTTGATTGCAGTAATGGCTGCAAAAGGAGGTGCCACACGCTATTAACCAAAAGGGTTCACATACTTTTGCACAAGTCATATTTTCAGTTTTTGTGGGAGAAACCACTTTTTTTGAATAAATAATGAAAATACATCATTTTTCTTTGTTTGTGTCCATTATTTGGAAAGTCCTGCTTTACAAATTGGTGTTTGGATATACATTTAATAAGGTTATTTTACATTTTTGTACAATTACAATGACCATGTCTAGGGGGTTCACATACTTTCGAGCAGCACTGTATATATATATTTATTTTGATATTCTTTATATTACTCTTTCAAGTGAGGGTCATTCTCTCTCTCTCTCTCTTTCACTCGCTCCATCCCTTTATCTCTCTCTCTCTCTCCTTCACTCGCTCCATCCATTTCTCTCTCTCTCGCCATCCCTCTCTCTCGCGCCATCCCTCTCTCTCTCTCACGCCATCCCTCTCTCTCGCGCCATCCCTCTCTCTCCATCCCTTTCTTTCTTTCTCTCTCTCTCTCTCTCTCTATCCCTCTCTCACTCTCACTCTCACACTCACTCCATCCATCCCTTTCTCTCTCTCTCTCACTCCCACCCACACACTCTTATCGAGTACTCAGCAAATTTGAACTCAAACTCAATGAGTGACTCCGACTCCAGAGTGCACTGACTTGAGTATACAGGAGCCCTCCTCCTCCTCCTCCTCCTCCTGTGACTTGAGTATACAGGAGCCCTCCTCCTCCTCCTCCTCCTCCTGTGACTTGAGTATACAGGAGCCCTCCTCCTCCTCCTCCTCCTGTGACTTGAGTATACAGGAGCCCTCCTCCTCCTCCTCCTGTGACTTGAGTATACAGGAGCCCCTCCTCCTCCTCCTGTGACTTGAGTATACAGGAGCCCTCCTCCTCCTCCTCCTCCTGTGACTTGAGTATACAGGAGCCCTCCTCCTCCTCCTCCTGTGACTTGAGTATACAGGAGCCCTCCTCCTCCTCCTCCTCCTCCTGTGACTTGAGTATACAGGAGCCCTCCTCCTCCTCCTCCTCTGACGCCTATACTATACTCTTGCTCTCGTGTGTATTTTGCAGACTCTATTGGCCTTTTGCTTTCAAGACACACACACACACACACACACACACACTGTCCCGGGGCTGCTTTACCCACAATCCCTTTCTTTGAAGTAGGATTCCCACCACGGTCTTTGATGTAACCCAGTGTCGTGAAAGCCCGGCCACACACACACACACACAGAGAGAGAGCAGAAGATGAGGGGGGGCGGAGAGAGAGAGAGAGAGAGAGAGAGAGAGAGAGAGAGAGAGAGAGAGAGAGAGAGAGAGAGAGGAGAGAGAGAGGAGATTGGAAAATGACACCTTAAAAAAACTAGCACCGGATTCAGTTCCTGTAAGACATTGAAACTGGATTTATTATCATTATTATTATTATTATTTATTTTTTAAAAGGACCCAGGACCCTTCCAGGACCAGCCACTCTGTGTCATCAGGCAGCGGCGGACGGGATAATAACCCTAATGTCCGCGTGTGTCTACCTGGTCAGGGTCCAACGGCCTCGACCCTCACATTGAGAACGGCAGGTAGCTCGGGAGGTAGAGCCGGAGTCAACCTCCGACAACCCGGAAGGTTGCTGGGTTTCGATCCCCCCCCCCCCCTGGCTCCTCCACTTAAGCCAATGTGTCGAGGCGCTCCCTGAGCAAACAGACACCCCCCCTAGCTGTAAAACTGCCCCGGACATGCTGGCTGTCTGGCTGTCTGTCTGTCTGTCTGTCCGTCCCTCCTTGCATGGCTGACTCCACCGTGGGTTGACGAATGGGTGAGGTGAGTGAGTGAGTGGGTGAGTGGCTCGGCGTGTACAAGCACGGTCGAGTGGTCGCACACTGGGTTACAAAAAAAAGCGCCATATAAACGCAGTCCGTTCTCAATTGACCACCCAACCACTAACAATGTTAGTACTAGATTAGATAGGATTAGATTCCAATGTGTTGTCAGTGTACTACAGCACAAGTAAAGTACAGCAAAAAATAATAATAATAATTTGGCATCTAACCAACGAGTGCAAGTGTTGCATTAAAGTGCATGGTAATATATAATTTACAGTTAACCGTGGCTAAAACAAAGTGGCAACAACACGGAAAGCGGCCCGCCTCATCTTCCATAAGTAGTACATCGTCTCGCCCTACTATTAGTAGGGGGCAGGCGTGGGTCACGGTGACCTTGGGTTTAATGTTTGTTTTGTTCTTTTTCCATGTTCCATTTATAAGTATTGCATATTGATATTTGTATAGTATTGTTTTAGAAAGTCATACTGTGGGAGGGAATGGGGGGGGGGAGTAAGCGTTCCTGGTTGTACTTGGGTCGGTTGCGGACGGACAATCAAATAAATCTTGTACCTTGTTCATGTCTGTCCGAGGTCAAATATATACGTCGCAGCAATTTATGCCTAACGCCTACTTTGTTAAATAGCGGTTTTATTCCACATACCGCTATAAACGGTGAGTGAAAAATAATAATGATGCCACACACGTACGATGACACTTCAAATGATGTGCGGGAAAACCTCTTTTAATGAATAAGGCCGCCATGTTTTGGGACGTCGTTACCACCCGACATCAAGTCGGACAAAAACCGGAGCTCTGAAATTAAGCCCTGAAGTTTTTAATCCCCCAAAGTTCCGAGTTGTTTTGTAAACGCGTGGAAGGAGTGGCGGAAAAGGACCGCAACAAAAACAAGAAGAAGAAGAAGAAGAAGAAGAAGAAGAAGAAAGATGGCGGCTTGTTTTCCCTCGCCAGGACCCCCCCCCCCCTGAGGTCGACTGCTGATAATGGCGTCGTGAACGGGGGGAATTCGGAACGAGCGACGGGTCATTTCCAATCGCCTCTTCTTTTACCGTTTTCACACTGCATAACGGTATGGACTCCCGTGTTAGTTAATACGGGTGTCGATACCGTATTAGTTAGCGCGCATCGAATACACTTCATGTTCACACTCTCTTCTAATTCGCCATTCGCTGCGCACTCGATACCGATAGGTTTTCTGTTCACACACACGATAGAGAAGCGAATGCGCATTCAAAGAGGAGACTGGTAAGTTCTGTGTGAAGTGAAACTAATGCGCATTAAAGATTCTGTTCATGCAGTGTGAAAGCAAAAGCGAAGCGCCGCGAATACCGTATTTAAGCCCAGTGTGAAAACGGTATCGACTCAAAAAGTCTCGTATGTATTTCATCAGTTCCGTTACAGGGAAATTGACACGAAAAAAAAATAAAAAAGATAAAAAATAAACAAATAAACAAAGGCTATTGAGATTTGAATGGGGACAAACGCTACCACCATTATTGCGCCGGAAAAAACGAACTAAAAAAAAAATATATATTTCTCGCTTTCCGACGAGAAATAATTTCCCCCGATGGTTTTTTTTCCGAGAGAAACAAACACGCTCTTCATTGTTAAACAACAACAAAACAAGAATCGGCCCCAGTGTTCATCGTCCGTCTGCCGTGCCGCTCAAAACCCTCCACCCACCCTCCCCCCCACCCACCACCACCCTCCCCCTCACACAGAGAGACCCCAGCACGGCTCGCACGGCTATAATCACCTGAATTGATTTCACCAAGTCCTTCGGAATAAACTAAAAAACAAACAAACAACCCAACCAACTCGATACTACTACAACAACAACAACAACAACCACCCGAACCCTTGCTCCTCATTTTCGGAGCCTGGAGGCTTAAAAATCGGGCATTAAGAGATTTCACAAGCCTTCACGGCGCTCCGCAATATGCGACTCTGGTGGCGTCGTTTTCATCATAATGGGAACTAAATGTTCGCCGTGGTGAAATAAGCAGAATTTGGAGAGGCGGTAGTGGGGGGTGGGGGGGGGGGGCGGGGGGAGGGGGGGGGACTAGCATTGCTTGGCTATCTCGCTAAAAAACACACACACACACACATACTTCGAATAGCCCCAGGGCGTTGGTAAAGTTGTTTACGCCCGTGAATGAGTTTCAGTGTTTCACACCTACACACAATACCACCCAAAGAACTCAATAGGTTGTTTGTGTCTGTGTGAGAGCACACGCACACGCGCACACACACACACACACACACACACACACACACACACACACACAGAGTGGATAAAGACCAGGCCAGGGGTAAAAAGAGAAGAAGAGTTCAGGTTATCCAGAGGAGAGCTGGAAGGACCCGAGAAAAAGCCCATCTTCTGCCATTACCTCCTCGGAAAAAAAACCAACCATCACCTGCTTTAGGGTGGGTGGTCGAGAGGGAGGGAGGGAGGGAGGGAGGGAGGGAGGGAGGGGTGTGTCTGCAGCAGCTAGAGTCCCAGCAGACTGAGCTACTGCCGGGCCCTAAATCTCTCCTGGAATAAGGTGGAATATTGGCCCCAAAACAATAAATAAAAGACGGATAGAATAGCAGCAAAAAGACAGCGAACGTCCGTTTAGGGCCTTTCTCGACATCTCCATCCCGAGGCCCCCCGCCGCCGCAGAGACGGCTACACCCAGTCCACCGTGTTTCCACTAATTGTTTGTCAATTAGTCAACCTCCCTCTCTCTCTCTCTCCTCTCTCTCTCTCTCGGTCTCTGTCTCTCTCCCCAGGGTCGTCACTCACCCGCCCGAGGATGAAGGACAGACGTGCATTTAAGCCCAATTAGTGCGCACCCAACTGACTGATAACCAATTGTGCGCGCACAATCGCACCTCTAAATATCCCTGTCTAGAAATGAAATACATAGATATATTATATATATATATATATAATACATGGATCACACATTTTGACAGCAAAATCTGCAGAATATTATTGAGCTGACAGACCGACGGTGGAACAGGGATCGGCAGGTCATCCTTAAGGGAGGATAGAGAGAGAGAGAGAGAAAGAGAAAGAGAAAGAGAAAGAGAGAGAGAGAGAGAGAGAGAGAGAGAGAGAGAGAGACAGGATATTAAGAAACAGAGAGGTTCAAATATGTACAGCCCTGACAGCCAGATCTTTACGGCGGCCCTGTAACGTCAAACCTCATAGATTTTTTATTTACACTTTCTCTCACTCTCTCCTTTCATTGTTCCTGAAGGCAATCTTTATCTTATTCTGTAGGAAGTTCTTAAAAAGTTGCCCAGATGGCAGAGGAAATAAAACAGGTTTTTGTCCTGATGTATGTGTCTGAACATTAACTATAAAATTGCTGTCCCTAAGCAAAAATAAAAAAAATGTATAAAGGAAAAGGAATCAGCAGTGTGTGTGTGTGTGTGTGTGTGTGTGTCCCAACCAGTGTCTACAGATTGCATCCTGTCAGTGAGGTTAGCTGGGAAAACAAGCAGACAAAGCCAGCCCCACACACACACACACACACACACACACACACACACACACACACAGAAGAGAGACAGACGGTGAGAGTAGGAACAGGGCCTGTGGGGGGGAGACAAGGAAACCCAAAACATGCTAAACAAATGAGCAATTAGACACGTGGAGAGAGACAGTTAAGACAGAGGAAGACGGAGAGAAAGTCAAAGAGAAAGACAGAAAGAAAGAGAGAAAGAGCGAGAGAAACTAGATCTAGAGACAGAAAGAGAGGCAGACAGACAGACGGACAAAGAGAGAGCGAGCGACAGAGACCGAGACACGAGACAGACAGATAGAGAGAGAGAGAGAGAGAGAGAGAGAGAGCACTGCAGTCTTCAACATCATGGGGACGTTTGTTTGTGACCGATTACCAACTCTTCCATTCATGGGTTATTGATTAGGTCATACACACACACACACACACACTTTCCCCGCAGTTTGTCGTCCTCAAAACGAAAACGAAAATGAAAATAAAAATAGCAAAACAAATAACCAAAAAAATTGTTCCGCCGATTGGAGCGAACAGGCTTTGGACTTAGAGCGGTCTTCTGAGACTCAAAGCAGTGTGTCTTGAGCAGCCCCTGAGCAGGTGGCTCGCCGAGACAATATGCAGC
This sequence comes from Muraenolepis orangiensis, assembly GCA_027704905.1. Taxonomy (NCBI): domain Eukaryota; kingdom Metazoa; phylum Chordata; class Actinopteri; order Gadiformes; family Muraenolepididae; genus Muraenolepis; species Muraenolepis orangiensis. The sequence continues at coordinate 21,046,207 of CM051021.1, read as the reverse complement.
AGCAGCGCCCGTGCCCTTTCAATCCCATGGTGGTACGTGTGTGTGTGTGTTGGAGAATGTGTTCAAAGGTGTCTGCATAATTCTGTCCGTGATTGTGAATTTCTGCCTGCGTGTGTGTATGCATACGTGTGTGTGTCTGCATACGTGTGTGTGTCTGCATACGTGTGTGTGTGTGTGCATACGTGTGTGTCTGCATACGTGTGCGTCAGAGGCACAGAGGGGTGTGTCATTCTGCATGTGTGTGAATCTGCATGTGTGTGAGAGAACTTTCTAGGTCAAAGTGAGGTATAGACACCACCACCTTCCTTGCTGCAAGTATAGCACAGCCACCTGACAGACTAGCTTCCACCCTGGAATATTTAGCAGGCAGTCTCTCTCTCTCTCTCTCTCTCTCTCTCTCTCCACATCGCCCTCCCTCCCTCCCTCCACTTACTTAGTTACTCTCCCTCCTCCCCCCCCCCCCACTTCCTATCTCCACCCCTCTCCCTCCAGGCTGTTGTTCCAAAGACCAACAACCTGCTGTTGTGTTGGCTTCGACAAATGCTGAAAAACCTACAGAAGGGGTAGAGGGGTATAAAGAATGGAAGAAGACGGGGGTGACAGCAGGCATGGACGTTAAGCGTCAGGGGTATGTATGTATATGTATGTGTATGTATGTTGTATGTATGTATGTATGTATGTATGTATGTATGTGTGTATGTATGTATGTATGTGTGTGTGCGCGCGCGTGTGTGTGTGTGAATGACGATAAGGTCGGCGTGTGCCAGGCGACGCTATTCATTTGAAGGGAATATTGCCTTCCGTTTCTAATTCGACAGTGGCATTAAATATGTAAGAACGTTGAGCTCCCTGAAAGCAAAACCAGAACCATCACAGAAACAGAAAAGCACCCACTTTTGGTCCAAGCACTGGTGCATCCATCACACAAGTCACACGTCTGACTGATTGGCTAACTTAACTCAAACAAAGTGCGGGAAAAGACTATCCAAAACTTTATTGTCCAGCACGTCAGCAATGTGCCTCAATAGACACAAAAAAAACAAAACAAATGTAAAACACAATATGCACTAAACTAAATTAAATAACAACTGAGGAGGAGGAGGAAGGAGGAGGAGGAGGAGGAGGAGGAGGAGGAAGGAGGAGACCGGCGCTGACACGTTTTGTCTGGTATAAATATTACTTACTGCATACCGTCAATACGGCACACTATTTCGTGGCTCTAGCTGCTCTGCGTTAGTTTCATTTTTACGAAAATGAATTCGACCCGGTCACTTTTTGTGTCCCGGAGGGTCGCTGTGGTACGCCACGGCATAGTATAATGTATAGTTTAATTACAATAGGTAGTGTATATCGTGTACTGTGTGTGTGTGTGTGTGTGTGTTATCGTGAATACAGTCCATGTCGGGGTCTGTCGGGTGTCGTTTCTTCTTCTGTTGTTTTTTTGTGTGTTAAGGCAGCGCCAGAGTTGTTTTAATTTATATCATTAATTCACACACACACACACACACACACACACACACACACACACACACACACACACACACACACACACACACACCACACACACACACACACACACACACACACACACACACACACACACACACACACACACACACACACACACACACACACACACACACACACACACACACACACACACACACACACACACACACACACAGCGCTGGGGGGGGGGGGGGGGGGAACTTGTGATGGACCGCCCGACGGTTTGCTCAGCACGAGGAACGGGATTTTTTTTTTATTTGGCCGACGGTCGCTCGCATCCATTACTGATGAGGGGAAACGGCCTCAGCATCCTCCACCACTACCCCCACCCCACCCCCACCCCCACCACAGAGTGTCAGAGACCGCCTCCATCTGCTCTATATCCAAGTCCCCATTATACAGCCCCCAAAAGGCTTGGCTGTCAAAATGTGTGCACTAGTGTGTGTGTGTGTGTGTGTGCACTAGTGTGTGTGTGTGTGTGTGTGTGTGTTTGCGCTAGTGTGTGTGTGCTAGTGTGTGTGTGCGTGCTAGTGTGCGTGTGCTAGTGTGTGTGCTAGTGTGTGTGTTTGCGCTAGTGTGTGTGTGCTAGTGTGTGTGTGTTTGCGCTAGTGTGTGTGCGCTAGTGTGTGTGTGCTAGTGTGTGTGTGTGTTTGCGCTAGTGTGTGTGTGCTAGTGTGTGTGTGCGTGTGTGCACTACTGTGTGTGTGTGTGTGTGTTTGCGCTAGTATGTGTGTGCTAGTGTGTGCGCGCTAGTGTGTGCGCGCTAGTGTGTGCGCGCTAGTGTGTGCGCGCTAGTGTGTGTGTGCGTGCGCGTGAGTGCGCGCACACGCATCCATTATAACCAGGCCTCATCCGTGTCATTACAGCAGCTTAAATATTACAACCATTTAATGTGGGCTGAACGAGAGCCGATCGTGGATGGACGTTTTTCTTACATCACCTCCCCCTCCCTCCTCCCTCTCTCTCTCTCCCCTTTACCTCCCTTCAAACTCCCTTCTTCCTTTCATCCTGTACTCTTCATCCGCACATCTCGGTCATTTTGGGCCCCTTTTAACAGCCCACTAAATTATCCAACGCTTAACGCTCCACTGAAAGGGGAAGAAAAATGTGTGTTACAAAAAATATATATGAATGTGCGACGGCGGTCTGACTCGGTGAGATGGATTTCCTGAAGCCTAAAGCACAACGTAGCATCAGGACAGGAGCGCTGTGTGTGTGTGTGTGTGTGTGTGTGTGTGTGTGTGTGTGTGTGTGTGTGTGTGTGTGTGTGTGTGTGTGAGCGAGGAGAGAAACGTTTGCCAGAAGCAAAGTCGAACACAACGTTAAAACTTGAATAGGCCGCATTGGACTTTTTTTTTTTTGCGTGACTGTGTACATCAATATGAATAACACACACACACACACACACACACACACACACACACACACACACACACACACACACACACACACACACACACACACACACACACACACACACACACACACACACACACACACACACACACACACACACACACACACACACACACACACACACACACACACACACACACACACACACACACACACACAATCTGGCCCACTGCCTATCACTGCTAACCCACGCACAAACACACAGAAACAAGTGTGTGTGTGTGTGTGTGTGTGTGTGTGTGTGTGTGTGTGTGTGTGTGTGTGTGTGTGTGTGTGTGTGTGTGTGTGTGTGTGTGTGTGTGTGTGTGTGTGTGTGTGTGTGTGTGTGTGTGTGTGTGTGTGTGTATGACACCGAAACCATCTGTCCAAACCACCTACCTCAAACACACACACCCACACACACACACTCCAACTGCCTACATGAACATACACCCACCAATACAATCTGTCCAATTGTCTACCACACTAACAGCAGCAAAATAAATCGACCCAGAGGCCCACACCCACACACACACACACACCAACCAACACACACACACACACCCACATACAAACACACACCGCAATCAAGTCACTAACACGGAAACACACACAAAACACAATATGTCCAATCACCTCAGACACACACACACACACTGTCCAATCACCTCAGACTAACACACACACAGTCCAATCAACTCAGACCAACACACACTCTTACAAAAAACACACACTCACACACAATGTCCAATCCCCTCGGACTAACACACACACACACACACACACTTACAAAAAACACACACATACACACACACACACACACAAAATGTCCAATCCCCTCAGACTCACACAAACACACACACACTAGCACACACACACACACACGGGAGGGAGGGAGGACTCACTCGGTGATTTCCTCAGTGACCGTGTGCTCCACCTGGAGCCGGGAGTTGACCTCGATGAAGTAGTGTTTCCCGTGCTTGTCCACCAGGAACTCCACCGTCCCGGCGTTCTCATAGCCCACCTGTCCAGGAGAGACGAGAGAGAGAGGGGGGAGGAAGAGAGAGAGAGAGAGGGCAGAGAGAGAGAGAGAGGGGGCAGAGAGAGAGAGAGAGAGAGGGAGGAACCCCGGGGGGGGGGAGGGGGGAGGGGCGGGGGGTTAGCTTAGTTAGCTTAAAAATGGCTTTTTTTTAAATGCTTTCTGCACAATTTTACAATTTATGTACATCGTCATCAGTTGTTGTGTTGTTTTTATTTTGTGTACAGTGTTTTTTATTGTTATAGTATGGTGGTTTAGTAAAGTCATACTGTGGGGAGTTAGCGTTCCATTGTACTTTTTGTTGCATACGGCAATTAAAAACATCTCGGTGTGTGGTTGTGTACGCAGAGCGGAGGTTCTGTGGTCCACTGTGTGTGTGTGTGTGTCTGTGTGTGTGTGTGTTCTCTCACTGTGGTTCTGTGTGTTCTCGGTGTAGTGGGCTATGGTGAGCAGAGTGTGTGTGTGTGTGTGTGTGTGTGTGTGTGTGTGTGTGTGTGTCGGGCCTCGTACGTAAGAATGCAACATGGAAATTCTTGGAGGTGGGCGAAGAGAGAGATGTTTAACTACTGTGAAAGCCTCAACAAAAAAAAAAATCGGTGTTAGTTAGTATACGGAAACCAAGGCGAGAGAAATGTGTGTCCGGATCAAGCAAAAAAAAAAAAAAGGTAACAGAAACAAAAGCTGTATTTCTCTGTAGCGATCCTTTCCAAAATGTTGTCAGACAACACATTACATTACGTTACGTTACGTTGCAGTTATTCAGCAGACGCTTTTATCTAAAGCGACTGACAATAGTGTGTTTCAACAACAGGAAGGTGAGAGAACAACTCGTCACCAGTCAAGTCAAAAGTGCATTAATTTCATTCCTAACAAAAAGTCTCCAAGAACTGAACCGGTGCTCAGGTAAAAGTACAATCATATATATATATATATATACACAGTATATATACAGTATATAGATATAAAAATGTATATTAAAATCGATTAATCGGATTCCATTCTTAAAAATGGTCGTTCACATTAGTCACTTAGACCGTAATAAAAGGATGGAAACAACAACAGGAGTCCAGGTTGGAAAAGGTCCCCCTTTAAGAGGGGGACTTAAGGGAAGGGAAGCCAGGCTCTGGGACAACAGCTCTACACACATCATACAAAAACACACATTCCCATTAAACGACATCCGTGATGTGAATTCTCACGTTCGGCTCACTGTGAGTGTCTTTTTCGAGAATATCAAATATTTTGGGAGGGGGGGGGAAAAAAAATCAAAAAAATCAATAGCCATTCACGGCCAAGCCACAGCTCTTAAGCCACCGACCTCCTCCCAAATCATGTCCTCTGATAAACTGACACACACACACACACACACACACACACTTTGAGCGCTGGAGCGTTTAAGAGGGCCTCATTTTACCACCGGGTGTTGGGGAATAAATTGAAAAACACACTACCAAACACCGGTATGGTGACAACACACAACGGCAGTTCGACCATACCCGGCCGGTGGATATGAAAATGCCGTTTGTGATGTCCGTAAAGGGTATGGTTGTGACGGCGGACTATCCCGAGACCCGGTGGGAAGAGATACTGGAACAGACGGCGCTGCCGCAAAACCATTAAAACAAGCTGCTTGAAGGCTCCTCCCGCAGACGAGGACACAGGGTGATGAGGAACCTGGTTTTTATTGTTACAGAGTTTTGAATCCTGGTGAACAACAGAGCAGATGGAACATGCGAGAGCTCTCTCTCCTCTAGTGTGTGTGTGTGTGTGTGTGGCTGGTTTAACCTGTGGGCCTTGATTAACAACGACCCACAGGTGTGCAGCCA
>CM051021.1:21012938-21035438 GCA_027704905.1 Muraenolepis orangiensis | reverse complement strand
GATCAGGACAAAGGACTAAAAAAACCAAGAAGCGTAAAAGCGGTTCAATCTCGGGAACCGACGGACCCATGAGCGTGCGTCTTTCGACCCCGGTGGTGTTCCGGTGTGAGCGGGAGAGGAGGAGCTCGATGGGCTTCGAAAGTGCTTCAAGGTGGCTGTAGCGATTACAAAATGCTTATTAAACGAGTGTTAGGAGTATGGCGCCGTACGAGATGGCTGCCGTGTCGCGAGCTCCCGCACGACGACGCAGTTTTTTGTTATTTATTCTTTTTATCGCAAGTATTTTAGTTCAGGATGTTAGCAGCAAGTTCACTTATAACTTCTGCACACTTTGGGAGATCAGATCGACAGTCGCTCGCCGCCTACCGGAGTTTTTTCATTCTTTCGGCTCGGACGTCCCGCCCGAAGTCACAGCTGGATTATCTCCGTCCATTTTGGGCACGATTACGCGCAAGCATCGCCGGAGGAAGCGAGGGAAGCGAGCCGGCGTGCTAGTCAGGCTGAGATGTCGATCCGATCGCCCCCCACTACCCACCATTCTACTGGCTAATGTACAGTCTCTGGACAATAAGTTAAGCGAACTACAGGCTCGTATTCAATTCCACCGGGAAACTAGGGACAATTGTATTATCTGCCTTACGGAGACATGGATGTCGGAGGGGGTTACCGACGCAGCTATCGAGCCGACGGGATTTTCCGTACACCGGGCGGACAGAACAAAGGCTCTCTCCGGTAAAGATCGCGGAGGGGGGGTATGTCTCATGATAAACAGATCTTGGTGCAACCAAAGTCATGTACATCCCCTCAAGTCTTTCTGTTCCCCGGACCTGGAGTACCTGATGCTTATGTGCCGTCCATACTGGCTACCTCGGGAGTTTACAGCGGTAACCGTGACCGCTGTTTACATTCCCCCACAAGCCAACACGGACACAGCGCTGAAGGAACTGTACGGGGCTATCAGCGAACAGGAGTCGGCCCACCCCGAGGCTGCTCTCATCGTGGCGGGGGACTTCAACAAGGCGAACCTGAAGAAGGTTCTCCCGAAGTTCTACCAACACATAAAGAGCAACACACGGGGCGAGCGGATCCTCGACCACTGCTACTGTCCACTGTTCGCGCTGCCCTACATGCGCGTAACGCCGCCTTTGGTTCCGGGAATACGGAGGAATATACGAGAGCCCGTTACGACCTCCGTAAGACCATCGTCACTGCCAAGCGGGAGTATAAGGACAGAGTGGAAGATAAATTCAAGAAACACGATGCGAGGGGTATGTGGCAGGGGCTGCAGAAGATAACGAACTTCAGAGGGAGAACCAGTTGTGTAGAGAACTCCTCTACCTCCCTCCCAGGAGAGCTAAATACATTTTTTGCTCGGTTCGACGTAAACGGCAGCCCGCCGAAGCCAGCACCGACTGGGGAGACCAGCCAGCTGCGCATCTCGGAGGCGGATGTGCGCCGCACCTTTAAGCGGCTGAACATCCGTAAGGCGGCAGGCCCCGACGACATCCCGGGCCGCGTCCTCAGAGCATGCGCAGACCAGTTGGCAGGAGTCTTTGCAGACATCTTCAACCTCTCCCTGTCCCAGGCTGTTGTCCCCGCGGTCTTCAAGATATCCACCATCGTGCCTGTCCCTAAACAAACCAAGGTAACATGCCTGAATGACTACAGACCTGTGGCCCTCACCTCGATCGTTAGCAAATGCTTCGAGAGGTTGGTCAAGGACTTTATTTGCTCCGTGTTACCTACCACGCTGGACCCATGGCAATTTGCATATCGTCAAAATAGATCCACGGACGACGCAATTGCCATGGCCCTCCACACTGCCCTTTCCCACCTGGAGGGGAAGAACTGTTATGTGCGTTTGTGGACTACAGCTCAGCATTCAACACAATAGTTCCTGCCAAGCTCGACACCAAGCTGAGAGGTCTAGGCGTACCCCCATCCATGTGCAGCTGGATACTGAACCTCCTGTCGGACCGCCGCCAGGTGGTGAGGATGGGCAGCACCACATCAGAGCCACTGACCCTCAACACGGGAGCCCCCCAGGGATGCGTGCTGAGCCCTCTCCTCTACTCCCTCTACACCCACGACTGCATGGCTATGCACAGCTCCAACGTCATCGTCAAGTTTGCTGACGACACGACAGTGATGGGCCTGATCGCCGGCGACGACGAGACAGCCTACAGGGAGGAGGTCGGATCGCTGGAGCAGTGGTGCCAGGAGAACAGCCTCGCCCTCAACGTCAAGAAGACCAAGGAGCTGATCGTGGACTTCAGGAGGCAGAGGGGAGAGCACAGCCCTATCTCCATCGACGGCGTTGCAGTAGAGAGGGTCAGCAGCTTCAAGTTCCTTGGCGTGCACATCTCCGAGGACCTCACATGGTCCACGCACACCACACACGTGGTGAAAAGGGCCCAACAACGCCTGTATTTTCTCAGGCGTCTGAAGAAATTCAGCATGGGCCCCCGCATCCTGAGAACATTCTACAACGGCACCATCGAGAGTGTTCTGACAGGGTGTATCACCGCCTGGTACGGGAACTGCACGGCACTCGAGCGCAGAGCGCTTCAAAGGGTGGTGCGGACGGCCCAGTATATCGTTGGAGGTGAGCTCCCCTCCCTCCTGGACATTTACAACCAGCGGTGCGTGGCCAAGGCCAAAAGAATTATAAAAGACATTGCCCACCCCAGCCACGAACTTTACTCACTATTACCGTCAGGCAGGCGATACCGCAGTATCAAGTGTCGTACAAATAGGCTTAGAGATAGCTTCCACAGTCAGGCCATCAGGCTGCTGAACAAGGGCGTATAACATATAACAATGTATATTTTATTACATTGATTTATATATATATATTGCTCTTTTCTGTGCTGATTTTTGCATTTTATAAATTGCATTTTTTATTTTTATTTTATATTCTTTATTCTATTTTTTATTCTATTTTTTATCTATTTTTATTTTATCTTATTTTATAACTGCTGTCTGTCGTCGGGTATTGCACACAAGAATTTCACATCACTGCTTTATACTAAACTGTAAACTGTGAAGTGACAATAAACTTGACTTGACTTGACTTGTGTCATTGGCGACGCACGACGGACGGGGGTTCTGCTTCGCGGATGCACCAGGGTCACAGACCACAGGTTGACGATATCTTGGCTGGTGCTCTGACGCACATATACTGTCACTGACACCTACCTGCCTACCTACACAATGTGTGTGTAGGTAGTGTCAGGGACTGACACCTGTGTGACCACCCACTCACCGCCCGCCCACACACACACACACACACACACACACAATACAATCTACTCTGACTCAAATGCAGTTTATTGTGGAGAGAGAGAGAGAGAGAGACACACAGAGAGACACAGACCGAGATACAGAAAGGAGAGAGAGACAGGAGAGAGGAGAGAAAGACAAAAGAGAGAGAGAGAGAGACAGAGAGAGAGAGCAAGAGAGAGAGAGAGAGAGAGAGAGACCGAAGGAAACAGGAGAGGAGAGAGCCCTTATTTGACAGAGCCCAAAAAACAAAGAGACAGAGAGATGAACGAGACAAAAAACGCAGAGGAAGGAGGGGAGGGGAGGGGTGGGGTGGGGTGGGGAATACTGACATTACGAGGAGCGAAAAACGGTGAAAGGCAAGAGTGAATCTGAAATAAGATCACCGTGACGACAGGTACATCAACGGTTCCAGACTGCAGTGAAGCCCGGGGAGCCACCACTGGTCGGCCACACACAGAGAGAGACGTCAGGGCTTTTTCTAGTGAGTCACTGCGATGAGATTATATTTCACCCACCGCAGTAAAATAAAGATAAAAAAAAGACTTTAGAGTTACTGTGATACTAACATTTTACATAAGGGGGGGGGGGGTAAAATAAAAAGAGGATAAGAAGAGGATCTCACACACACACACACACACACACACACACACACACACACACACACACACACACACACACACACACACACACACACACACACACACACACACACACACACACACACACACACACACACACACACACACACACACACACACACACACACACTTCCAGGAGGGTGGGGGGGGGTCGGGGGGGGGGGCCCTGAGAGATGACTATTAACGTTTGGCCTAGAAAGCGCCACTGGCAGACTTCCCCGAGATGAGAAGGAAAAAAAACAAAAACATTTCTCAGAAGCTTCCGGCAAACCCTGGCGGGTGTGGGCGCTCGAGACCAAGGCGAGGAGCAGGTGTCAGGTGATTTTATTACGCGCCATTCGCATCCGATTGAACACGACGGACGGATGGACGGATGAATGAATAAATCCAGCTTTGCTCCTCAATCGCTCCCTTCTGCCATCTCTTAAGGCCTATATACCTCTCTCCCTCTCTCTCTCTACCCCTCTCCCTACCTCCCCCTCTCTCTCTCTCTACCCCTCTCCCTACCTCCCCCCCTCTCTCTCCCCCTCTACCCCTCTCCCTACCTTCCCCTCTCTCTCCCCCTCTCCCTACCTCCCCCTCCCCCCCCCCCTCCCTCCCCCCTAGGAGGGCTGAGGGTTACCATATGGGGATGGAAGACATGAGCCGGGACACGGACCCAATAGGATCAAACAAAAGAGAAGAAAAAAAAAAGAAAAAAAAAATGAAGAAGACTCCCGTCACCATGGCAACCTTCCCGCTGTCACACCGTGACACCCGGAGGCGCGGCTCTCCCATGGTGATAAGGTGTGTGTGTGTGTGCGTGCGTGGTGACGTCCGTCCCCCCCCCCTCCCTCCCTCCCTGGCCCCGCCCCCTGCCCAAATGATCAGGACACTGCAGATCCCCAGTGACTCAATGACAATCAATCAAATACACACATAAATCAACCAAGCACAGGAACAAAAAACACACCAAAAAATGCTGTCAAAACAACAACAACCACCACCACCACCACCACAACAGGATGTATGATACAGTTTTGACTTTGCGTGGGTGGGAAGGATTATCTGCCCAAGGCTTCACTTCTTCACTCTCTCCTGCGGTTCGACAGAACTTTTCAACCGGGCGACTGGAAGAAGAAGACACACGCACACACACACACGCACATCACTACCAAACTAGGTCCTTGATCCAGTTACTAGTTGTCCCTCCCCCTACTCCCGTATGCAAGCTGACGTAGGTCAGCGGGACGCTTAATACACCACTCCGGATTCCTAAGCTAATTCAGACACATCGGTCATTAACGGCGACAGAGTGTTAATGCGAAGCAGAAAAATACGGGGGCCGTGATGTCTCCAGTGTCTTCTTCTGCTGGTAGCCTACTAGCGCTCACTCTCTCTCCGTCTCTCGCTCACTCTCTCTCCGTCTCTCGCTCACTCTCTCTCCGTCTCTCGCTCACTCTCTCTCCGTCTCTCGCTCCCTCTCTCTCCGTCTCTCGCTCCCTCTCTCAGTCTCTCGCTCCCTCTCTCCGTCTCTCTCTCCGTCTCTCGCTCACTCTCTCTCCGTCTCTCGCTCACTCTCTCTCCGTCTCTCGCTCACTCTCTCTCCGTCTCTCGCTCACTCTCTCTCCGTCTCTCGCTCCCTCTCTCTCCGTCTCTCGCTCGCTCACTCTCTCTCCGTCTCTCGCTCGCTCACTCTCCGTCTCTCGCTCGCTCACTCTCTCCGTCTCTCTCTCGCTCACTCTCTCTCCGTCTCTCGCTCGCTCACTCTCCGTCTCTCGCTCGCTCACTCTCTCCGTCTCTCGCTCGCTCACTCTCTCCGTCTCTCGCTCGCTCACTCTCTCCGTCTCTCGCTCACTCTCTCCGTCTCTCGCTCACTCTCGCCGTCTCTCGCTCACTCTCTCTCCGTCTCTCGCTCACTCTCTCTCCGTCTCTCGCTCACTCTCGCCGTCTCTCGCTCACTCTCGCCGTCTCTCGCTCACTCTCGCCGTCTCTCGCTCACTCTCTCCGTCTCTCGCTCACTCTCTCCGTCTCTCGCTCACTCTCTCCGTCTCTCGCTCACTCTCTCCGTCTCTCGCTCACTCTCTCCGTCTCTCGCTCACTCTCTCCGTCTCTCGCTCACTCTCTCCGTCTCTCGCTCACTCTCTCCGTCTCTCCCTCTCTCCAAAGAAAACTTGCTTTCTCTGTCTCTCGCTCAGTCTCTCTCTCTCTCTCTCTCTCTCTCTCTCCAAAGAACACTCGCTCTCTCCATCTCTCGCTCAGTCTCTCTCTCTCCAAAGAACACTCGCTCTCTCCCTCAGTCCTCCCTCTCCAAAGAACACTCGCTCTCTCCCTCAGTCTCCCTCTCCAAAGAACTCTCGCTCTCTCTCTCTCCCTCCCTCCCTCTTGTTCTGTCTCTCTCTCTCTCCAGTCCCCCTCCTGAAATAACTCTGGCTCTGTGCTTCTCATTCCCGTGCCCTGGCCTCCTCCAGGTCTTCAGTCAACCTCGAGTATAGAAAAAACGGCGAGGCAGCCATGATGTCTGAGGAGGATGGAGGGAGGAGGAGGATGGAGGGAAGAGGAGGATGGAGGGAGGAGGGAGGGAGGGAGGGAGGGAGGGAGGAGGTGAAAGCTTTACCCCCTTCAATGTGTATTGGAGTGTGTTGAGCACCCTCGATGGAAACACAAAACACACTGAAACCAAATGTCCATTTGATTGTCCTTCTCCCAGATCGCGGATATCAGGGGGGGGGGGGGGGGGGGGGGGGGAAACAAGAAAATTCCACCGTAAAGACGTACAGTATAATTCTATAAATGGCGGGTAATGAGACATTGGTGCATGTCCATAAAACACAGAATAATAATAAAGTCTTTTTTTTATACGGAGAATGAAAGGTAACGCCGCGTGACGCCACAGCTCGATCGGTGTGTGCGTGTTCGTGTGTGTGGTGGACCGCCGCCTGGTGTCCTCTCCACTTGCACTCGTAACGGCCAAAGGTTGTGGGTTGAAAACCCAGTGGGGGGGGGGGGGGGGGGGGTTTGGGGCAGGGCACCTGTAGGCACCCACCCCCCCCCCTCCCCACACAGCTGACTAACTGAAGGAAAGTGGGGGGGAAAATACTTATAGGAACTCCTCTCTCTCTCTCCCTCTCTCTCTACTACTCCTTCCCTCTCCCTTCCGCCTCCCTCTGTCTCCCCCTCCCTACCTACCTCTCTCCCTACCTCTCCCCCTCCCCCTCCCTCTCTCTCTCTCTAAAAACAAGCATTAAATATATGAACAGTGAACGAGTAGGTTTACAAATTGAACAACTAAAAACTAGCTAGCCAGTATGTTTCAAAAAATAAATAAATAAACAATCCTGAAAGTGATTTAAAGACCAGTCGAGGCTCAGGACCTGCCCGCCGACCTTTTCAGACAAGAGGGCCAGAGAGAGAGAGAGATGTCTTATGTATGAGAAAGAGAGGCAGGCGGGCGGCCTCTCGTTGTCCCTGATCCTACGCTCGGCCTCGCCTCAGACACGGTGCTCCATCCAAAACACACTGGAGTGAATTAAACTCTTAGAGAGAGATGTAGAGAGAGAGAGGGAGAGATGGAGAGAGGAGAGAGAGAGAGAGGAGAGAGAGAGAGAGAGGAGAGAGAGAGAGAGAGAGAGGAGAGAGAGGAGAGAGAGAGAGAGAGGAGAGAGAGAGAGAGAGAGAGAGAGAGAGGAGAGAGAGAGAGAGAGAGAGAGATGTAGAGAGATGTAGAGAGATGTAGAGAGAGAGAGATGTAGAAAGAGAGAGAGAGAGAGAGAGATGTAGAGGTAGAGAGAGAGAGAGGTAGAGAGAGGTAGAGAGAGGTAGAGGTAGAGAGAGAGAGAGAGCTGTAGAGAGAGCGAGAGAGAGAGCATATGTTTTATTTCCCCCTCTCAAAGCGTTTGAAATGTTGAAGCCATGGAGGAGGAGGAGGAGGAGGAGGAGGAGGAGGAGGAGGAGGAGGAGGAGGAGGAGGAGGAGGAGGAGGAGGAGGAGGACCCAGACGGAGGAGGAGGTGAAGAGAGCTCACCCTCCGTCTCCGTCTCAGACAAACAGCTGTGTTGAGCTCGTCTCTCGAACGCCCTTTCATGTGGCGGCCTAGTTTTAAGTAGAGCCCTCGCTCGCCCCGCTTCTCACATTTCCTGAAGTCTCTCTCTCTCTCTCTCTCTCTCTCTCTCTTCTCTCTCTTCTCTCTCTCTTCTCTTCTCTCTCTCTTCTCTTCTCTCTCTCTTCTCTTCCCTCTCTCTCCCCTCTCTCTCCCCCCTCTCTCTCTCTCTCCCCCATCTCCATTCATCCAGTCTCTTACTCTCAAGGCTGTCCTCCTCCTGTCCTCTCTCTCTCTCCCCTTCTCCCTCTTCCACTTCTCCAGTTCTCCAGTTCTCTCTCTCCATCTCTTACTCCAGTTATCTCTCTCCATCGCTCTCTCATTCTTCCCACTCTTTTCGTTTCCCGTTTCCCGTCTCCAATCTCTCCCCCCATCACTTTTTCGAGCTCTTCTTCATTCCCGTCTCCAATCTCCCTCCCCCCTCTCTCCCCGTCTCCCTCTCTCTCTCTCTCTCTCTCTAGTAGTCTCTCCCAGTCTCTCTCCAGTAGTCTCTCCCCCCCTCTCTCTCTCTAGAAGTTTCTCCATCTCCCGCTCTTCCTCTACTCTCTGCTAATGGAGTCATAACGAGGCCACATTCGAGGGAGGAGAGAAGGAGCTAACGAACACACACACACACACACGGCATGTCACGTAACTAGCATATTGTTATGAATAATGCAGATTATATATGAAAACACACACACGCACACACACACACAGGGATAGTTAACCAATATACTACCTATGAATACTGCCTATCACACACACACACACACAATTTGACTCCTCTTCCTGCTAAATCAATGGATCTTATAAAAGACGAGTGTGTGTGTGTGTGTGTGTGTGTGTGTGTGTGTGTATATGTATGTGTGTGTGTGTGTGTGTCACAGTGATTGTGCCACAGTCCCACACTGCTGCATTCTATAAACCCTGAGGGGGTTGGCAAAGTTAGAAAACACACAGAGAGAGAGAGAGAGCGCGAGAGAGAGAGAGAGAGAGAGAGAGAGAGAGAGAGAGAGCGAGAGAGAGAGAGAGAGGAGAGACAGAGACAGAGAGACAGAGAGAGAGAGAGAGAGAGAGAGAGAGATGGGGGAGAGGCAGAGAGAGAGACACAGAGACTCCCACTCATTTCCATCATTTCCTTCCGAGTGCTCACCACACACACACACACACACACACGAGAGAAGAGGAGGCAGAGGAGGGAGACGAGGTAGAGGGTTAGCGTCACCCGGAGAAGGAGGAGAAGCTTTGGTGTTCTACAAGGCTGAATAAATCTGGTGGGCCACAGAGGTGTGGTAATGGAGCAGAATGGAGCACCGGGGAGAGAGAGAGACAGAGAGACAGAGAGAGAGAGAGAGAGAGAGAGAGAGAGAGAGAGAGAGAGGGGGAGAGGGGGAGAGAGGGAGAGAGAGAGAGACTAAAAATAGATGGAGGATGAAAAGAGCAACACACAGAGAGAGAGAGAGAGAAAATGTAGGTTAATGTTTGCTTGGGATCACAGGTTACCGTCTTGATGTGATTCACGTCCAACGCATTAGCCGACAAATACCACATTCAAAAAAAAAGCGATGACTAACAAGCGAGAGAGAGAGAGAGAGAGAGAGAGAGAGAGAGCGACAGTGACACACACACAGAGAGAGGAGAGGAGAGGAGAGGAGAGGAGAGGAGAGAGAGAGAGAGAATGCAGAATGCGCTCTCTGGCTCCGGTGGTAAAGGCATCACTCGGTGCGCCCAGTAGATTACTCGGCGCGCCCAAGCAGGAGACGGGGCGCTGATCACAGCAAGTCAGAGCATCTATGGGTCTCATTCCCCCACTTTAATGGACCAGGCAGAGAGAATGGACAGAGGGGGACCTCTGTATGTCCTCACCCAACCACACACACACACACACACACACACACACACACACACACACACACACACACACACACACACACACACACACCACACACACACACACACACACACACACACACACACACACACACACACACACACACACACACACACACACACACACACACACACACACACACACACACACACACACACACACACACACACACACACACTTTTGCCGCCATTATTGCGGTTGAAGCGAGGCAATTTCCAGTGTCAATTTCCCCGCCCAGAGCTGTAACCAAAACTACTAATATAGCATTCCTTCACTCCTTGCAGTGTGTGTGTGTGTGTGTGTGTGTGTGTGTGTGTGTGTGTGTGTGTGTGTGTGTGTGTGTGTGTGTGTGTGTGTGTGTGTGTGTGTGTGTGTGTGTGATTCCCCCGAAGGCTCATTTTTACACCTTCTCTTCCATCTCTCTCTCTCCCTCCCCCTCCCCCTCGCTTTGTCTCCCCCCCCCCCCCCCCCCTCCCCCCCTCTATCTCGCACACACTCATAATACTGTGCAGGAAAGTGCCGGAATTTGTTTTGGGGGGGGGGGGATTTTTTAAATGGGCAGTTTGTAGTCATTTTTAATGAGTTGATATTTCTTCTCCTCGGTTCAGTCACAAATTCATTTTATACAAAACACGCACTTTTTAAACAAGAATTGGTACCAAAGTCCACTTTGGTACCAATTCAGTGTGTTCACAACTGGACAACAGGTTGTATATATATGATATTGGGATGGTTTTTCCCAACCAGGCAGACCATGTGACGTGAATACACCCTCGACACCCCCCCCCCCCCCATCTCCAACGTCGGGCGCCGCCGGGGTCCTCGTTCGACCCTTTTACTTCATCGTCCCCCCCCCCCCCCCCGAAACAAAATGTTCCCTTTTGATCTTTTATCTTCTTTCGGGACAACCCCCCCCCCCCCCCCCCGCCCCCCTCACCCAAAAAAATATAAAATAAAATAACAGAAGAGATCAGACTGTAAGGAGGTATATCTGGGAGCTGAACAGAGTTCAGTGGTTTTCCGAGCCGAGGCGCACCCGTCCCCGGAGGGGAGGAGAGAGAGAGCAAAGGGTGCTGGGTGTTTTGAAGCGCTACTTCTGCTACAACTTTATCATTCTACTTAACGCTGTCGCAGACAGCCTCTCCCTCCCTCCCTCTTTCATCTCCCTCCCTCCCTCCCTATGTATCCCTCTCTCTCTCCCTCCCTATGTCTCCCTCCCTCTCTCTCTCACTCCCTCCCTCTCTCTCCCTCCCTATGTATCCCCCCCTCGCTCCCCCATCTCCCTCCCTCCCTCCCTATGTATCCCCCTCCCTATGTCTCCCTCCCTCCCTATGACTCCCTCCCTCTCTCCCCCCCCCCTCCCTATGTCTCCCTCCCTCTCCCTATGTCTCCCTCCCTCTCTCCCCCATCTCCCTCCCTCCCTATGTATCCCCCTCCCTATGTCTCTCTCCCCCCTCCTTCCCCCTCCTCTCTCTCTCTCTTAAAACAAACATTAAATGCGTGTTCAGTTAATGAGTAGGATTGTCGATTTAAGATAAGTTTAACTTGAATTGTTTCTCTCTCACTCACTACTTCGGCTATAACTTTATCATTCTACTAAACGCTGTCGCAGACATCCTCTCCCTCTCCCCCCTCTGTCTCTCTCCCTCTCCCCCTCGCTTTGTCTCTGCCCCCCTCCCTCTCCCTCTTGCTTTGTCTCTCCCCCCCTCCCTCTCCCTCTCCCCCTCGCTTTGTCTCTCCTCCCCTCCCTCTCCCCCTCGCTTTGTCTCCCCCTCCCTCTATCTCCCTCCCTCCGCCCTCCCTCCCTCTCTCTGTCTCTCCCCCCTCCCTCCCTGTCTGTCTGTCTGTCTCTCCGCCCTCCCTCCCTCTTTCTGTCTCTCCCCTCTCCCTCCCTCTTTCTGTCTCTCCCCCTCCCTCCCTCTGTCTCTCCCCCCTCCCTCTCTCTGTCTCTCTCCCTCCCTCTGTGTCTCCCTCTGTGTCTCCCCTGCTCTCCATTCCTCTTCCCCTCTCTCTTCCCCCCCCCCCCTCTCCCTCTCCCTCTCTAAAAACAAACATTAAATGTGTGTACAGTGAATAAGTAGGTTTGTCAATTTAAGATTAGTTTAACATGAATTGTTTAAATCACCCCCCCCCCATCTCTCCCTCCCTCCCTCCCGTCCTCTCCCTCTCCCTCCTCCAAAAACTAAACAAAACATGTTCCCCGCTGATAGAATATTAAAATATAGTTACAGGGTAAAAAATTCAGTCTGACATGGAAGTTAGGGGAATAATGGTAGTGCTGGCCCATTTAAGAAAGAATATAAAAACGATTTTTTTTATTTTAAAGAGCTAGAATAAAGCTCTAATTGTTTACACTACACTGCTCTGCTCTCCCCCCGGAGGAAAGAAAACATGTCAGAATATCCGAGTGCTCCCCCCGCAGCTTATGTAAGATTTCATTTCGATCTAGTTGTTTTTCCTTCTCATCCATTTGGTTGAGTAAGGGTGAAAAAAGTGTCTATCATCATCGTCGTCGTCGTCGTCGGTTCCCCCCCCCCCCTCCCCTCAACCGACGACGATGATGATGACGGACAGCTGAAGGGATTCAAACCGCCGACCCCTTTGCGGTATGAACGGAGGGCCAAGGATGGTGCAGATGTTTGGCTATTTTAACGCAAACAGTTTTCCAAGTCTAATCCATTCCAAAAATAATGAAATTGGCTAATCGAGGCCTACTAACGCACACACAAGACGTACACATTTACGTTTTAATGCGTATGTCTGTTGTTTTTTTGTGAAGACGTCGATACTATACTTGGTATCTCTTGGTATCTCTTGGTGGATTTGCTTTGTTTGCGACGTACTTTCACAGTTGGGGCTGAGCCTGAAACTGGAGCACCGGTCGGTGTCATTGGAATCTAATTAGTTTGCGTCACTTGAAAAAGCCGTAGAAAGCCAGACCATAAGTAAGAATGGCGTGGAAGCAGTCGCTATAAAGGAACGAAGATAAAGATTGTATGAAACGTGAGCGCGGGAACGGCAACTTGTGACGGACGGCCAGCAGGTGGCGCTGTGCAGCGAAGTAAACCTCACTTCCACGACACCTTACAGACGTCACTAGTGATGAAGCTAGAGCCCTGTGGTGTTTTAGCTTCGCCTCTCATGCCGAGATGTCGTGAATTCAAGCCCAGTGCGGGACAGACCGGAAGAAAGAGAGAGAAAGAGAAAGAGAGAGAGACAAAGAGGACAGAGAGACACAAACACAGAGAGAGAGAGAGAGAGAGAGAGCAGCAGGATAAAATTATACATATATACATCTGTTCCTCTTGTTAGGGTTGCAGGACCGCCCGCGCTCTGTTCTGTTCTGACAAGATGTTAGACTTGCAAAACCGGTGGAGAATGGTGTTAATTAACTTGACACACACGTCTTACACGTGGAAAAACCGACCATGTCCTTCATCGCAAGACATACTGTTCGGGCCGAGGAGTTTGTGTCCAACGACAAAGCACACGGCACACAGCCAGCTCAGGGGTATAGCGACAGCAACCAGACTGCACGCGCACACGCACACACACACACAGATGGAGGGACACTTTTGTCATTCAGTATAATGTTTCATGTATTCAGGATAACCAAAACGATAGAAATGTCTTAATAGTTACGCTATTAATTAATTAAACGACGATCGCAAAGAGAGAGAGAGAGAAAACGACTCGCAAACTAAATTCCCCACATTTTTATTTTCCTCGGGAGGCAAAGAAATGTCTCTCATCTCTGACCAGCATCACATGGAGATGGAGCGGTGGGGGGAGAGACCGAGACAGAGACAGAGACAGAGAGAGAGAGAGAGAGAGAGAGAGAGAGAGAGAGAGAGAGAGAGAGAGAGAGAGAGAGAGAGAGAGAGAGAGAGAGAGAGAGAGAGAGAGAGAGAGAGAGACAGCAGGAGTAGGTGTCCGCCACAGGACCGTAATAATGGATAACCAGAACCATTTATATAACCAGGGCCCCGTGTGTCGGTGGAGCTCTGGTCCTAATGAGCATATTTTTTAAAAATATGCCATCCTTCTTTCCCCCCCCAACCCCCCAAACCCCCCCTCCACCCAGCATCCCTCCGCCGATGGTTTGCGGTTGCCGGGGGAAGACGGACGCAGCTGTGTGGATGAAAAGAGGCTGCTGATGGTGGAAGATGAGTGGATATCGAGTGGCAGGCCGTGAAGAAGACAAACATTGTGTCCAATTTGTGTGTCCCTCCTGTGTGTGTGTGTGTGTGTGTGTGTGTGTGTGTGTGTGTGTGTGTGTCCCTCCTGTGTGTGTGTGTGTGTGTGTGTGTGTGTGTGTGTGTGTGTGTGTGTGTGGCCGTCCGTGTGTCTGGTGCACAAAAATGCGTGTCCCGTGTCCGTCTCGATGTTTAACGCAACCGTGACCAGTGAGAATGTCACAACAACGGAACTAAAACCAAATAAATAAAGAAATAAACTGTAGTCGACAAGAGCTCGGGTATGGTTCAGAGCTTCCTCGTGTATTCGTCTGTTCAGCTAGGCGCTGCATTCTGGCGGCCAGCAAAATACATTACCAATTCTGTCGTCTCGTGTCTCACACACACACACACACACACACACACACACGGTTTAGCCGTGGCGCTGCCAAGAGCTTCGAGACTCCAGGAAGAGCTCGGTGGCAACGTTGAAACCTCAATATGCCGATGAAAGCCGGAAGGAGAGACCAACGGACAAGGCGAGGTGATGGAGGATGAGGGGACAATAAGAGATAAACAGAGAGAGACCCCTGGTGAAAGTCAGTCCACACTGCAGTCTTGCTGGTATACCACCAGCCATGTGTGTGCGCGCACACACACACACGGCTGGTATACCACCAGCCATGTGTGTGCGCGCGCGCACACACACGGCTGGTATACCACCAGCCATGTGTGTGCGCGCGCGCACACACACGGCTGGTATACCACCAGCCATGTGTGTGCGCGCGCGCACACACACGGCTGGTATACCACCAGCCATGTGTGTGCGCGCGCGCACACACATGACGGCTGGTATACCACCAGCCATGTGTGTGTGCGCGCGCGCACACACACACGGCTGGTATACCACCAGCCATGTGTGTGTGCGCGCGCGCGCACACACACACGGCTGGTATACCACCAGCCATGTGTGTGTGCGCGCGCGCGCACACACACACACGGCTGGTATACCACCAGCCATGTGTGTGTGCGCGCGCGCGCACACACACACGGCTGGTGGTATACCACCAGCCATGTGTGTGTGCGCGCGCGCGCACACACACACGGCTGGTATACCACCAGCCATGTGTGTGTGCGCGCGCGCGCACACACACACGGCTGGTGGTATACCAGCCGTGTGTGTGTGTGCGCGCGCGCGCACACACACATGGCTGGTGGTATACCAGCCGTGTGTGTGTGCGCGCGCGCGCACACACACATGGCTGGTGGTATACCAGCCGTGTGTGCGCGCGCGCACACACATGGCTGGTGGTATACCAGCCGTGTGTGCGCGCGCGCACACACATGGCTGGTGGTATACCAGCCGTGTGTGCGCGCGCGCACACACACATGGCTGGTGGTATACCAGCCGTGTGTGCGCGCGCGCACACACACATGGCTGGTGGTATACCAGCCGTGTGTGTGCGCGCGCGCGCACACACACATGGCTGGTGGTATACCACCAGCCATGTGTGTGTGCGCGCGCGCGCACACACACATGGCTGGTGGTATACCACCAGCCATGTGTGTGTGCGCGCGCGCGCACACACACACGGCTGGTATACCACCAGCCATGTGTGTGTGCGCGCGCGCGCACACACACGGCTGGTATACCACCAGCCATGTGTGTGTGCGCGCGCGCACACACGGCTGGTATACCACCAGCCATGTGTGTGTGCGCGCGCGCACACACGGCTGGTATACCACCAGCCATGTGTGTGCGCGCGCGCACACACGGCTGGTATACCACCAGCCATGTGTGTGCGCGCGCGCACACACGGCTGGTATACCACCAGCCATGTGTGTGCGCGCGCGCACACACGGCTGGTATACCACCAGCCATGTGTGTGTGCGCGCGCGCGCACACACACACGGCTGGTATACCACCAGCCATGTGTGTGTGCGCGCGCGCGCACACACACGGCTGGTATACCACCAGCCATGTGTGTGTGTGCGCGCGCGCGCACACACACACGGCTGGTATACCACCAGCCATGTGTGTGTGCGCGCGCGCGCACACACACACGGCTGGTATACCACCAGCCATGTGTGTGTGCGCGCGCGCACACACGGCTGGTATACCACCAGCCATGTGTGTGTGCGCGCGCGCACACACACACGGCTGGTATACCACCAGCCATGTGTGTGCGCGCGCGCACACACGGCTGGTATACCACCAGCCATGTGTGTGCGCGCGCGCGCACACACACACGGCTGGTATACCACCAGCCATGTGTGTGTGTGCGCGCGCGCGCACACACACACGGCTGGTATACCACCAGCCATGTGTGTGTGCGCGCGCGCGCACACACACACACGGCTGGTATACCACCAGCCATGTGTGTGTGCGCGCGCGCGCACACACACACGGCTGGTGGTATACCACCAGCCATGTGTGTGTGCGCGCGCGCGCACACACACACGGCTGGTATACCACCAGCCATGTGTGTGGTATACCACCAGCCATGTGTGTGCGCGCGCGCACACACGGCTGGTATACCACCAGCCATGTGTGTGTGCGCGCGCGCGCACACACACACGGCTGGTATACCACCAGCCATGTGTGTGTGCGCGCGCGCGCACACACACGGCTGGTATACCACCAGCCATGTGTGTGTGTGCGCGCGCGCACACACACACGGCTGGTATACCACCAGCCATGTGTGTGTGTGCGCGCGCGCACACACACGGCTGGTATACCACCAGCCATGTGTGTGCGCGCGCACACACACACGGCTGGTATACCACCAGCCATGTGTGTGTGTGCGCGCGCGCACACACACACACGGCTGGTATACCACCAGCCATGTGTGTGTGTGCGCGCGCGCACACACACACGGCTGGTATACCACCAGCCATGTGTGTGTGTGCGCGCGCGCGCACACACACACGGCTGGTATACCACCAGCCATGTGTGTGTGCGCGCGCGCGCACACACACACGGCTGGTATACCACCAGCCATGTGTGTGTGCGCGCGCGCGCACACACACGGCTGGTATACCACCAGCCATGTGTGTGTGTGCGCGCGCGCGCACACACACACGGCTGGTATACCACCAGCCATGTGTGTGTGCGCGCGCGCGCACACACACACGGCTGGTATACCACCAGCCATGTGTGTGTGCGCGCGCGCACACACGGCTGGTATACCACCAGCCATGTGTGTGTGCGCGCGCGCACACACACACGGCTGGTATACCACCAGCCATGTGTGTGCGCGCGCGCACACACGGCTGGTATACCACCAGCCATGTGTGTGCGCGCGCGCGCACACACACACGGCTGGTATACCACCAGCCATGTGTGTGTGTGCGCGCGCGCGCACACACACACGGCTGGTATACCACCAGCCATGTGTGTGTGCGCGCGCGCGCACACACACACACGGCTGGTATACCACCAGCCATGTGTGTGTGCGCGCGCGCGCACACACACACGGCTGGTGGTATACCACCAGCCATGTGTGTGTGCGCGCGCGCGCACACACACACGGCTGGTATACCACCAGCCATGTGTGTGTGCGCGCGCGCGCACACACACGGCTGGTATACCACCAGCCATGTGTGTGTGCGCGCGCGCACACACGGCTGGTATACCACCAGCCATGTGTGTGTGCGCGCGCGCACACACGGCTGGTATACCACCAGCCATGTGTGTGCGCGCGCGCACACACGGCTGGTATACCACCAGCCATGTGTGTGCGCGCGCACACACGGCTGGTATACCACCAGCCATGTGTGTGCGCGCGCGCACACACACGGCTGGTATACCACCAGCCATGTGTGTGTGCGCGCGCGCGCACACACACACGGCTGGTATACCACCAGCCATGTGTGTGTGCGCGCGCGCGCACACACACGGCTGGTATACCACCAGCCATGTGTGTGTGTGCGCGCGCGCACACACACACGGCTGGTATACCACGCGCGCGCACACACGGCTGGTATACCACCAGCCATGTGTGTGTGTGTGCGCGCGCACACACACACACGGCTGGTATACCACCAGCCATGTGTGTGTGTGCGCGCGCGCACACACACACGGCTGGTATACCACCAGCCATGTGTGTGTGTGTGCGCGCGCACACACACGGCTGGTATACCACCAGCCGTGTGTGTGTGTGTGTGCGCACACACACACACACACGGCTGGTATACCACCAGCCGTGTGTGTGTGTGTGCGCGCACACACACACACACACACACACACACACACACACACACACACACACACACCACACACACACACACACACACACACACACACACACACACACACACACACACACACACACACACACACACACACACACACACACCACACACACACACACACACACACACACACACACACACACACACACACACACACACACACACACACACACACACACACGACATGCTGGGAGATGTCATGCTTAAATTGCTATGCGGTGCACTTCACAACACACCAAACACATATATACACACACACACGTATACACACACACACACCCCTTACCTAACCAGTCAGAAAGCACAGAATATTCTCCCAGACGTTGAGCTACAGGTAGTGCGATGCCGGGTCAACCAACAAGGCACACCGTCACAGACAGCTCCTCCGTGACGATAGGGGTGGCTCGGGCACAGCTCGACAGTTGGGGGGGGGGGGGGGGGGGGGGGGAAACCAGACAGCTGGAAGATGGGCTTTGACACGCCATCATTTATTCCCCAGGGGGAACGCACGGGCGTCGGGAAGATTCTCTCTCCCTTTCTCTCTCTCCCTATCCTTCCCACATCTCTACCAAAACTACTACCCTCTGCGTCTCTCCCTCCCATTCCACATCTCGACCACCACCACTTCTACTACTCCCTCCCTCCCTCCCACATTTCGACCACTACTTCCCTCACCACTCCACATCACTACTCCCCCCTCTCTCTCTCTCTCTCCCCCTCCCACTCCCTTCCCTTCCCACATCTCAACCACCTCTCTCTCTCTCTTACCCCCTCTCCCTCCCTTTCCACAACTCCACCACTAATCTACCCCCCCCCTCTTTCTCCCCCTCCCTCTCATGCTTGGTGGCTAACAACTGTCACCAAGGTGACCTGGGACAGTGGAGACAGTGGGGGGGGGAGGCAGATGGACGAGATGACACACACACACACCTAAGATGGCGTTATTAGTGACAGCGACAGTGACACCCCCCCCCCCCCCCGCGCCAAAATATAAAATGAATCAATACCAGTTCAGTCAATACCAGACAATCACACACAGTCTCAAACACACAAAACTAACACACACACACACACACACACACACACACACACCCCGTCAATGGCCCTGAGGGAAACATATCTCTCACACACACACACACAGGTATAACAAGGAGCAGAGTTCCCCTTGACAGCCAATCACAGAGGTCTGTGATTGGCGTGTGGAGGAGCGTGCTCAGAGCACAGGTCCACCGATGAACAGGAAACAGGATATGGACCACGCACCGCTGGAGGTCACACATGTACGCACCTGCGCGCGTGTGTGTATAGCTGTGCACGTGTGTGTACCTGTGAGTCCATGTGTGTGTGTGTGTCCATGTGTACCTGTGTGTCCATGTGTACCTGTGTGTACGCGTGTGTGTGTCCATGTGTACGCGTGTGTGTCCATGTGTACGCGTGTGCGTCCATGTGTACGCGTGTGCGTGTGTGTGTGCACGCGCGTGCGTACCTGTGTGTGTGCACGCGCGTGCGTACCTGTGTGTGTGCACGCGCGTGCGTACCTGTGTGTGTGTGTGTACCTGCATGCGTGCATGTGTGTGTGCGCGTGTGCGTGTGTGTGCGTGCGTGCATACCTGCTTGGCCAGGGTGACCGAGTCGGCATGGAGACGTTCTCTGAGGTGCGGGTCCAGTTGGAATGCGGGTGCGATCTCAACCACCTTTAAAAAAAAGAAAAAGAAATATATTTATAATAAATACATTACTAAATAAAAAAAAAATTAATTGAATACTCTATTCATTGCAATAAATACAACGTATTATTCACTGCATTGACCCAAGTTGACTTTACAGTCACTGAGCAGACCTTCGTGCCTTCGTGTCCAAAGCGAGACTTACAAGTAGAGACCATGATTCCAAATTACATTCATGATTTGAATTCAATAAAATGTGTCCCCGCGACGTGGTATAATATTGTTTGTAATACTGCGGTTATGTACCCGGGGGGGGGGGGGGGGTCGTGTGGCTCCGTGGACCTCTGTTCACACACTCCCAAGGGACCATCAATAATTGAGTGTCTTTTTACATTCCCTAGTTTGCCGGTGGGTAGACGGATACTTTTTTTTGGGGGGGTGGGGGTGGGGGTCTTTGTCAAATAAAATGTATTTTAGATGGGATTTTCCTCGAGCACAAGGTGGGTAAGATTCTTGGCTTTATTCGATTTACCCCCACACATCGCCCGCCCGCCAAACCACAAACCACAAGATATTGGAAAGAATCAGTTATGTTTTATCTCCTTCTGACTCTTGCTACAGATTCAATAAGTAGATATAGACAGATTTAATTATCTTTCTTTATCACACACACACGCACACGCACACACACACACACACACACACACACACACACACACACACACACACACACACACACACACACACACACACACACGCACACGCACACGCACACGCACACGCACGGCCAAAACCTGAACATCGCCCTAGACCCAAATACAAGAAAAATATATATATATCAATTCCCAGACCGATCAAAGAAAAAATAAATAAGATAAGACTACGACAACAAAAAACACAAAACTAAAATCTAATCTTAAAATTATCCTTGGGAGAACATTGCTGGAGATGTGGAGGCCGGGCCAGATCGGAGTTCAGGGATTCCCGACTTCCGACGAGATTACGTTCCGGAAGAAGAATCAAAGCGCGGGAAACCGGGGGGAGGCGGCGGTAACGCGATTAGCGGGCCGTAGCTTAATTAAAATGAGAACAGCCCCGACAGGCGGCGAAGTGATGAAAAAACCCGATAAAAAAAATATATAAAAAGCAGGGCCTTGAGAAGTGATGATACGGAGTGAAATAGCGGTCGGTGCCAAAGCGGCTTGTCCCGGAGAAACCTTTTGTTGGCGAGAGGGAAGGTTTATTTGATGCCAACTAGAACTATTACTTTCTAAAAAAAATAAAAAAAAGAGGCCCATATTATTGCACTAGCACTTTAGTAACATTTCTTTCTGCCTTTGTGAATGTGCTTCAGTGTGGGGGGGTCAGACTGAGAAGTGTGCTGGGGAAAAAGACCAGGGAATGACTACAGCGTAGGGTCGTCCAATCTCCGTCCAATCTAATTCTGGGGGATTGAATGCTCTTTATTGGTCACACACACACACACACAGTGAAATGTGTTTCTCTACATTTAACGTGGTTAGCTATTGTATATATACAGCTGCCCGGGGGGGGAGCTGTGTAGCAGGGGGTCTCTGGTGCTTTGCTCAAGGGCACCTCGGCAGACCGAGCTCCTGCCGCCCCAATCTCGGTCGGTACGAGGTAAATGATGTTACGTCGTGAGCGCTACGGTGTGAGCGCTACGTCGTGAGCGCTACGTCGTGAGCGCTACGGCGTGAGCGCTACGGCGTGAGCGCTACGGCGTGAGCGCTACGTCGTCGAGCGCTACGTCGTGAGCGCTACATTGTTAGTGTCCCACACGGCGGTTGTTTTCCCCTAAACTTGCGCCGACGGTCTGTGTGCTGATATACAATTACTCATCCCAACCCCCCGCTCTGACTCTATACTGCTTGAATACATTTTAATTTAAAAGAAATTATACAAAATGGAGAACTTCACCTTTTGGTGTCTCCGCTGAATGGAGCAGTCCCTCTCGTAGAGGTGGATGACATTACCATACTTGTCCCCTGGAGGAGGGAGAAGAGGTGAGAGAGGTGGTTGAGACACAGAGGGGGTGTGTGTGACAGAACATTACATGGGAATATGGAGAAGGGCAAGCAGGCGAGAGGAAGGAGACACACAGTGGTTTAGACAGGGCAAGCAGAGAGAGAGAGAGAGAGAGAGAGCGAGAGCGAGAGCGAGGATGAGAGAGAGAGGATGAGAGAGGATGATGAGAGAGAGGATGATGAGAGAGGATGAGAGAGAGGATGATGAGAGAGAGAGGATGAGAGAGAGAGGATGAGAGAGAGGATGATGAGAGAGAGAGGATGAGAGAGAGGATGAGAGAGGATGATGAGAGAGAGAGGATGAGAGAGAGAGGATGATGAGAGAGAGAGGATGAGAGAGAGGATGATGAGAGAGAGAGGATGAGAGAGAGAGAGGATGAGAGAGAGAGGATGATGAGAGAGAGAGGATGAGAGAGAGAGAGGGAGATACAGATTATTGTAATTATTCACCAAATCCCCAGTGAAGACTTAATTAATAAAAGCCG
>CM051021.1:21005438-21007938 GCA_027704905.1 Muraenolepis orangiensis | reverse complement strand
GATGGAGGGAGGGAGGTCGGTGGGTGGAGGGGGTGAGGGTAAGGACGCCAAAACAACATATTAAATTCATATCAATATCTCCAAAGTCCTCTGGCGCGCGAAATACCAATAATATCCGTACAAACCGTGACCGGAAATTATTATTGTTATTTTTTTTTTTTCCTCACTGTTCTTGGAATCAATTTCAACTGAATTTATAATAAATGGAGGAGAAACTTTGGTTAAGCGGCGGAGAGGAGATGCTGGGGGAGAGGGGGGGGGGGGGAGAGGGAGGGGGGGGGATGGGGGAGGAGCCATCTATGATATAGACACACACACACGCGCGCCTCGTGTGAGCATTTCTGAAGGACGCCAACTCCTTCAGAGTTGGCGTTCATGCGTTACTAAAATTAGATTAAAAAAAAAAAACAGCAAAGTAAAATGTATATATAATATATATATATATGTCCCATATGGGAATGTGTAACCCAAAAATAAGTAAGTAATCATATTTTATACATATATTGATTTATACATACATTGATAAAGTTCTTATGCAATATTGTACATTTGAATATATATATATATATATATATATATATATATATATATATATATATATATATATATATATATATATATATATATATATATATATATATATATATATATATCGCACAATTTCTGTACGCCACTGCTACTTCCATTTCACTGCATACCTGAATGTGTAAGTGACAAATAAAGACTGAATCTTGAATTACTGTATAATGTAGCGTGTTATTGTGTGCATATATACTATAATATATACTATAATATATACTGCCATACGCATTAAGACACAATAATACAAGTTTAAAGACATCGCCAGAGGCATAGCACAGACCAATGTAATTAAACACGGAAATGAAAACGGAAATTCTCTCTCTACATCTCTCTCCCCCACTCTCTCACCCCCCCCCCATCTTCCTCCCTCCCCCTCCCTTCTTCCCCTCTCACCCCTTCCCCCGCGGGAGGACCCCTACCCACCTCGTACTCGCGGACCACCCTCATGCCTCGCCCGCCGCCCCCGTAGGCCGCCTTGAAGATGATGGGGTAGCCGTGGGTCTCGGCGAACACCTGGGCGTCCTGCTTGCAGGTGATGGGCCTGTCGGTACCCGGCACCACAGGGACACCTGCAGGGAGAGGAGGGTAGAGAGAGAGACCAGGGAGAGGTGGGCAGAGGGAGAGACAAGGGAGAGACAAGGGAGAGGTGGGTAGAGAGAGAGAGAGAGACAAGCAGAAGGTTCCGGAAGTCAGTCCGGGGGACGTCACGTGGAGAGGCCGAGCATGGACATGCCCCAACAAAATACAAACGAACACCAGCTTTGGGTTTAGGTTTATTCGAGGGACGCCTACAGCTGGTCCTTCTTGGGTGACGGTCACTCGGTGTTCTATATATACACACGGCTGCAACGAAGTGTGCTCAACACACGCACACACACACAATGTGTGAAGTGCTTTGAGGACCTTGAAAAGCACTTAAAAAATGTTTAAAAAAAAAAAGCAATGAACCACCTACGACTACTCCAGTAGTAATCAACAGAAGCAAAAAAATAGTGGTAATATTGAGACATTATCATAAAAACACATTTGCATTTAACCCATTTATACAGCACCCCCCCGGGGAGCAGTGCCTTAATCAAGGGCACTTGGGCAGTAGCCTGGCGTTTCGGGGACTTGAACCGGCGACCTTGCGGCTCCCGCAAGTCCTTAAGTCTGTGTTCCCGTCGTCCAAACCGCTAACAAACTGCTGGCTCGCATTCCATCTATTGATCACCGTCAGGTTCAATCGCCGGGATGTAAGAAGGGCCGGTGGTTTGTGTGGTCGCTTCTACCATCCCTTGGATCAGTGGTCAGTGTTTTGGATTTGATCTTGGCAGCTAATGGGTGATCACACACACACACACACACACACACACTGCCCCGTCTTGTCCTCCTGTAAGCATCACCGCTCAATGGGTTTTCCCCCATCAATAGCGTTCTTCTGTTCAAGTGGTGTAGACTAATCCTTTTTTAAATCCACCTCTCGAAATGCACCTCTCATTCCCAGATGGTTGAATTGTTAAGGTGTTTTAAAACACACAGTGAAATGTGACCCATCCTAGTATGAGGAGCAGTGGGTTAGCGGTTATTGTATTTACAGCTGCCCGGGGGGGGGGGAGCAGTGTAAGGGAGGGGTCTGGTGCCTTGCTCAAGGCCACCTCGGCAGTGCCCAGTTCACGTCCTGTCCTGACCTTTCTTCCTAATACCAGTTCCCACTACGTACTTGGTCTGTTTTTTTTTGGGGGACTTGAACCCGCGACCCCTCCGGTTCCCCCAAGCCCTAAGTCCCAACAGACGAGAGCTACTGCTACACCCTTTGATCAAATGATTCATTGTTTATCGCGACTAGCATTTACGTTCATATGCGTCATGAATCATAAGTCAGTCTCTCTCTCTCTCTCTCTCTCTCTCTCCCTCATCTCTCTCCCTCATCTCTCTC
>CM051021.1:20987938-21000438 GCA_027704905.1 Muraenolepis orangiensis | reverse complement strand
ATATAAACACTAAGGGGTTTTTGTGTAGATCTAAAATCGAAATCTGGAGGATTGAATCTTCTTTATTGGAAGAAGATGTGTGTGTGTGTGTGTGTGTGTGTGTGTGTGTGTGTGTGTGTGTGTGTGTGTGTGTGTGTGTGTGTGTGTGTGTGTGTGTGTGTGTGTGTGTGTGTGTGTGTGTGTTTCTCTACATGTAACCCATCCTAGTATTAGGAGCAGTGGGTTAGCAGCTATTGTATATACAGCTGCCTGTAGGGGGAGCAGTGTAGTAGGGGGTCTGGTGCCTTGCTCAAGGGCAGAAGTACCAGTTCTCACTCCGTACTTGGTCCGTTTTTTCCGGGGACTTGAACCGGCGACCGCCCCGCCCCCCCCACCCCTCCGTTTCCCAAGCTCCTAAGTCACCGACAGTTGAGGCCTTGCTCAGGGGTTACCTGGGCAGTTAGTTTCCCCAGGTGTTTCGGGGGGGGGGGGGGGGGGTGCGCTTACTTGAAAGAGGAGGAGGAGGAGGCCACCAACCCGTGGTGTTGGTTTAATGAAAGACACGGGGGGGGGGGGGGGAGGGGAAAGGCCCATGAGACGGAGAGGAGGGGGAGGACAGAAATGGAGCATGGCTGCGGGACCCGGAGTGCCTGCAAAAGTGCTTTTCAAATGTCAGCCAGAAACACGTTTCACTTTATTTGTTATTTTCCTCCTCCTCCTCCTCCTCCTCCTCCTCCTCCTCCTCCTCCTCCTCCTCCTCCTCTCCTCCTCCTCCTCCTCCTCCTCCTCCTCCTCCTCCTCCTCCTCCTCCTCCTCCTCCTCCTCCTCCCTTTTAGAAGCTAAATTAGAATCTGGTATGGCGGGTGAGGTGGTGGTGGGGTGGGGGTTGGGGGAGAAGGGGGGGGGACAGGGGGGGGGGGGGGGGAGAGCGAGGTGGGAGTGGCGGGGGGGGGGGGGAGGGGAGAGGCAGAGGTGGGGGGGGGGGGCAGGTTTGCGATGATGAGGTGCGAGACGCAGCTGCCACTTGTACAGGGGGGGGGGGGGAACGCATATTTGCGTCTTACTGGTACGCCGTCAAGTCAAACACAGAGCCACTTACATCCCTTCAGTCTCGGCTGAATAGCGGCGGTAAAGTAAGCACTTTACACAAAGAAGAAGAAATATATATCAAAATACATCAAAATGTGTAGCCGGTACATTTTCATGCGTCTCGAGGCATCGTATGCGCTTTCAGAGCCAGACCTCGGCTACTTTAGCGTTTTCCCCCCCCCCCCCCCCCTCCGATATTCATCATCACTGTGTGTGTGTGTGTGTGTGTGCTTGTGTGTGTGTTTGCGTGTGTGTGTGGTGTAATATCGCTACGGGGAAAGCGTAGCCGTGCCCCACACTGCGTACCTGAAAACAAAAAACACTTGATTGATTTTGACTAAACTTTTGACAGGGTTTCTGAACCCACTTATCTTTGAAGCACTGCCCCTCTCACACCAGGCCCAACCAACCAACCCTTGGCCAGTTTCTTTCAAAAACTGGCTGTCGGCTTGACGACGTTTAAAACAAAAAAAAATAAAAAATGTTGTTTTGTACCTGTGCATCTGGCCGGTGTCCTGCTCGGAGTACACGGCGACGGTTCGAATCCCCAGCTCCGTGCACGCTCTGAACACACGGATGGCGATCTCACCTGCAGAGAAACACAGGGAGGGGAGATAATGAGGTATAGTGGACGTGTGTGTGTGTGTGTGTGAGTGTGCGTGCATGTGTGTGTATTGTGCGCGTGTGCGCGTGTGCACGGATGCATGCATGCACGTGCTTGTGCGCGTGCATGTGTGAGCGTGCATGAGGGTGTGTGTGTGTGTGTGTGTGTGTGTGTATGGATGCATGCATGTGCTTGTGCGTGTGTGCGAGCGTGCATCATGGGGTGTGTGTGTGTGCGAGCGTGCATGTGGGTGTGTGTGTGTGCGAGCGTGCATGAGGGTCTTGTATTTGACTTGGTAATGGTGGCTCATGGTTTGTCATAATGACATTGATATTCTTATCAATTGACTGTGACCCTGAATAGACTGTGCCACTATATGGGGTCTCATTAATATGTATGGCCTAATTACAACCTTTAGACTATCCCGGAATCTCTCTCTCTCTCTCTCTCTCTCTCTCTACCTCCCCTCCTCCCCCCTCCTACCTCCCCCCGCTCCCCCTCTCAGGGCTCCAGTCTCACCTTTCCATGGTAATTACCATTGCAATGCACTGCACTGCAGCATCCGCTGTTTTGCTACAGCGGTGGTTCTCCTGTACCGCTAAATAACTGCCAGCGCACCACAGCTAACCCACCCGAGGCGGGGGCGGGCGGGCGAGCGGCGACAGACAGACAGACAGACAGGACGCTGAAGCGCATGAGACCGAAATTAATTTAACGGAAATCATTCAAAGGCTTTGAATGATTTTTTTCGAAAGCTCCGAGTTCCAAGTTAAAGTTGTATATGACTTTTAATTACCAAGAATACGTGGAACAACATCGCGAAATATAAACAAACTTTATTTTCGCTTGCATAATTTCAGGCCGAGAGGGTAGACCGCATGGACACTTATACGAATGTTCATCTCCCTCTGTAGACCACGTGTGTAATAAAAACATACCCTCTTTTGGGTTATGACCCATTTAACTTTTATTAATTCAACAAACAAACGGCAATATTCGAAGGAAAAACCCTTAATGTGTGGGATGAAGGTTCTGGAAAGGGGAAAAGAGAAAGAAAGAAAGAAAGAAAGAAAGAAAGAAAGAAAGAAAGGGGAAAAGGGAACGAGAGAGAGAGAGAGAGAGAGAGAGAACATGCAATAGGAGATCAAAATGTCAAAAAAGCAGACTAGCTCCTCAGTGGGGCTGAGAAGGGGGACAGTCTGAGGCGATGGAGTTGGAGGGAGGGAGGGAGGGGGGGAGGGGGAGAGGGAGAGGGAGAGAGAGAGAGATTTAACAAAGTGATAAATTACAGGAGAGAGGAGGGCAGAGTATCAGTGGAGGGGACAGAACGGGGAGGAACTTAAGTGGGTGAGGAGGGGGAGGCCGAGGAGAGGAGGGGGGGAGGAAAGGGGAGGGGAGGATAAAAGGAAGCCAATGAACAAAAAAAAGGGAGACTTGCAGAAAGGCAACAAGCCCAAGCGAACAGAGGACACGTCGGGAGGAAGGGAGATGAAAGAGGCGACCGATGGAGCATAACGGGAGGGTGATGATATTAGGGAAA
Source organism: Muraenolepis orangiensis (assembly GCA_027704905.1). Classification (NCBI taxonomy): domain Eukaryota; kingdom Metazoa; phylum Chordata; class Actinopteri; order Gadiformes; family Muraenolepididae; genus Muraenolepis; species Muraenolepis orangiensis. The sequence goes on along the minus strand of CM051021.1, from coordinate 20,997,226 downwards.
GATAACAGGGGGGGGGGGGGGGGTGGGGTAACAGTCACAGACAAACGGGGACACACACACACTTAGGGAGACCGTTCAGGACAGTTTAGGCCTGGGTGCAAGACGTACGCTGTACGATAGACAAACACAACACAAAACCCATTGATCCGGAACCATCCAAAACTATCTATAAAAAGTGTCGAGCCAATCGAGTCTCTAGCACAGCATGTGGTAGCTGGGTTGATGACTAGAATATCAAGTTTGCTTCATAGGTGTAATATATATATATATATATATTTTAGTTACTGCACTGTACTGCACTGTATTCATGATGCTGCTGCACTACAAAATGCTTTTTAATGCTTTTTTGCACAATTCAACACATGTACATATCATCCACCGGTTATTTATATTGTTCTTTTTATTGTGTATTATGGAGTACTTTTTTCCTCATAGTATAGTGTTTGAGAAACTTCATATAAGTGCGGGACCTCACCTCTGTTGGCCACCATGACCTTTTTGATCGGCCGGTACTCGCCGCTCTTGGAGGCGGCGTGGGAGGAGCGAGAGTACAGACACGCCCGCCGCACGGCCAGCATGCCGATGCCGCCACGCGCCGCTACGTTCCACAGCATTCTGGGAGGAGGAGAACAGGAAGGGGAGGAGTCAGACTTCACAGTAGTAGGAGGAGGAGGAGTCAGACTTCACAGTAGGAGGAGGAGGAGTCAGACTTCAGTTTCACCAGACGTCCGTGTGTGTACACAACCCATGCGCATGATGAAATGCAGAGGGTAGGAAGACATTTGGCACGACGACATTTCAGTGTATTAAATCGTCAACACCTCATTATGGAGTAATTCAATTAAATTATAATTTAAAAAGTCATTATACACCAAAAAATACATTTGTCCGCTGAGGCCCAATTATATCACACTAGGCTACGGTCGAGCGCTCAACCACAATAAAAACGGCTGAAATAATTCACACACACACACAATGCTCTCCCAAGTTCAGTTGTTCTCCCTAATTAACTCGGAGAGCCCACTCCATTTAGCCAAAATGGCCTCCCGTGAACAGGGAGTTCAGCGGGCCAATGAGGCGCCGCTGTGCGTGGTCACAGCCAATCAGCGGCCGGGGGAGGGGGGTCCGTCTAATCAAAGCAAACAAGCTTCTGGTGTGTGTGTGTGTGTGTGTGTGTGTGTGTGTGTGTGTGTGTGTGTGTGTGTGTGTGTTGTGTGTGTGTGTGTGTGTGTGTGTGTGTGTGTGTGTGTGTGTGTGTGTGTGTGTGTGTGTGTGTGTGTGTGTGTGGTGTGTGTGTGTGTGTGCGTGTGTGCGTGCAACCGGCATCAACACACTTTTGGAAACACTCAGCTCAACTCGACACAAGAGCCAGTTTATGCAGAGGGCTTTAATGGCCTCTGCCCCCCCCCCCCCCCCCCCCTTCATCCTAATGGATGTTTGATCAGAGTTAACGACACGGTGTGATGGTACAGAACATGTGGTTGGTTCACACGGTATATAATTGGGGGCGGGGATCTCTCTCTCTCTCTCTGCCTGCCTGCCTGCCTGCCTGCCTGCCTACCTCTCTCTCTCTCTCTCTCTCTCTCTCTCACCCCCCCCCTCTTTCTCGCCCTCTCTCTCCCTCTCCCTCTCACCCCTCCTCTCTCCCCCCCCCCCCCACCCCCCCCCCCCCCCCCCCCCCCCCCTCTCTTTCTCTCTCTCCCCCCCTCTCTCGCCAAACAGAAGGACTTTTCTGTGGGTCTACAGAGACTCAGTCCACCGTCCCCGTCGTCACTAAACCAAAAATACAAATAAACAACACAGGAATGAACTCGCAAAACACCAAAAAAACATAATTAAAAACGCCAGGCCAGCTATTGGCGGTTTGACGGCGGCAATTCCACATTTCCGCTAACCCTCTCCCAAGGGTCGGTCATTTGCCCCCCCCACCAAAGCACCCACTTTTACTGCACTAACACCCCCTGGCTGACAGCCCTTGGTGTGAGCTCCAACATGGCAGCAGCACAGAGAGAGAGAGAGAGAGAGCGAGAGAGCGAGAGAGTGCGCTTGATTCGACTCATCAGCGAGATTGTAAGTACCTCGTTCACCCTGGGAGTTCGGCTCGATTTACAGATTGGGGTCACTTAAGTGATGTGCTTGGAGAGGGAGACTGCGCTGCTTCCCCTTCTTCTCACCGTCTGGGAGTATTTATTTATTTCATCTCCCTCCACTCGACTGGACTCGACTGGCGGTGCTCTGCTGCCCCCCGGTGGTGAAGCCGAGGCGGTGCAGAGCCCGGGTGCTTTATCGGAGCAGAGGTGACCTCCGATGATAAAGCGATTAGCAAACCGATGCAGAAGGTAACCGGAGGAAAAGGACAATGTTGCGGTGGGGTGATTCGGGTTAATTGAAAATAAAATAAAAAAATAGCGCACGGTAAAACCTTTAACGCCCCTAAAAAGTACCCCTAATTGACCGTTAATTCAGTTCAGTGCATTGGCCTGTGAAGTTCATATTTGAGGGTCAAGCCACACATTATACGATAAGAGCAGCGGTTATTGGAGAATACCGTTCAAAAAATAGTTTATTCTGCCTGCAGAATAAGCAAAAAATGCACCAAAATGAAGTCTAGCGGTGCGTAGAAGGAATCTAAATCCACCCCCCCCCCATCAATTCCACACAGTGTTTAGGATATTTTAGAGAAACGGGGTAAAACCTCTGGCTCGGGTCTCCCTAGAGAACACCTTGAGAGTATTTTGAGTATTTGACCACGGGTCTGGGAGCCGCTGAACGGATGCCTGGAAGTTGCAGCGGGTGGGGGGAGGGGGGGGGGGAGGTGGGGGAGCCTGACACCTTATCTCACCCGAGAATGGGAGGGAGGGAGGAAGGGATAACATTTCACAGGGTCGGTAACTGATAACACGGTCTGAGAACGGAGACGCTGAGGCCGTAAAAAAAAAAGAAAAAAAAAGAAAAGACGACCGTCACAAGCTACAAGCAAGACGAGACAAGACCCGGTGTAACCTCGGCGATAAGTCAAGACGCGCGTGTCTGAAGTGGCGTTATCTGGTCGATTCACCTTTTTCACGGAACCTTAGGATTACACGGCTACCCGGCCGTCGTACTGCCGTACTCCACAGTACTTTAGCATTTGCAGCGTAACCAGGGGTTTTTTTTTGTTGCATTGTTGTGCCGAATGAATGACGAAATCCCCTTCAGGGATGAATCAAATATCCACCATCATCTCTCTCTCTCTCGTTATTAGTGGGTTATTGTTGGGGTCCAAGTGCAGAGTCAGACTTGACCTGACCGACTTGGTCGTCAGCACTGCAGGGTTTCCCCAACATGTGGGTCGGGGACCTCGTGGGGTGGTCACCCGATATGTATCTATCTCTATCGATCTATCTATATCGAATTCGATATAGATATAGATAGAGATATTCAATGAATCAATCTTTCTCGGGTCTCTTTTATGACGCCACCCCAAACGCCGGACGTCGTTTTGTAGCGGCGAACAAGCCGACCGCGCCGCCCAATGAGACGAGCGTGAGAGTGCTCAACATGACATCGATATGACCGGCAGCTGTTCGGTGCGGTTGATGGCTGAAAAAGCCCCCGCCCCCCCCCCCCCCACCCCCACGTGTTCCACATGTGGTTTTCTGTTCACCAGTCAGACCTTCACACAGTTGAGAACCACAGCTGTAAGGGAACGTGGAGACGTGTATGTCACGCCGAGTAGCGTTCCAGATGGAGATGACCTTGAGTAAACGCTGACTCGACAGGTTTTGTTGTGGCTTTTTTAAGAGGCTTAAGAGGCCTAAATGAGTTTGGGGGGGCGGGGACATAGCTCCATTGACAAAGCAATCTTCTAGATGTCAAACTTGTTGACCTTCTGACCTTCTTCATAGGTCATCCACATATTAGCTGATGCTAATTTCTCTCAAACACATACAGTGCAGTGCAGTGGCTTCTTCCATGCATCATCTTTTTTTTTATATTGTTCCAGTAGTGTTTCACCAAAGCAAACCGCTGCATTACTTTAGCCTGGTTCAGAAGGTTCACAGGTCAACGTTTCTTGTTCTCAATATGGCCTTTGTGCGATGCTGTAAGCCCTCTCTAGAAACGAAGCGGGGGGGGGGGGATCAACCACCCGGCAACCCGACCCAACGAACAGCAAACACACCGGGGGATAACGGGTAACAAGATAAAGGGGGGGAGGGGGCTTCCACACTCACGTTATACAACAGGACGGGTCACTGCCCTCCGATCCCTTTCCCCCCCCCCCTCCTCTCTCTCTCGCTGGGCTCAGGGAGGGCAGGAAGAGCCCCACAGGCCCCCCGGGAGCAGCAGATGTGCTTCAGAGTGCTTCAAATCTAACGTGGCAGACCTGCACACAAACCGATGGAATGCCAGGCATGCCAAACCCGTATCCAGCAGGTAATGACTCGCCGGAGAAATATGTGAGTTCCAGCGATTGCAGTAGCAATATAGCTTGCGACTTGCAGCTATATTGCTACTGCAATATATAAAAGAGAAGGTCTACAAAACGCGCTTGAGCCTACTTGTCCACGGAAATGGCCCTTATTTTGATATCATTTGAAATATTGATAAAGGCGCTGTCCCCTGCAGACAATCCACTCCACTGATTAGAGCCCAGAATGTACACGGAATCAATACTAATTCATCGCGGCTGATGGAGTCTGGCCTCGGGAAAGACGATGATGCAAAACAAAACGAGACAGGACGTTCTGCTCTTTTGGCACAAACCTGGCACACCATTGATTTGGCTGCCAGCCGCGACCCGGCCGTGACGACATGCATGACGATATCTCGTCTTAACTGATTGTGTCGCTTGTTTGAATATTTACAAATAGTCCAAGACCGAGACGATCATTAGCACAGATCGCATTGCCCAATAGGTGGATGTAAACAAACCGCAGAGATCCGGGGACAAGTTTATTAGCCACCTGCATTTAACTGCAATGCAACTCAATCGGTTGTCTGTGTTGTAGTGATACACTAAATGCGTTAGCACGTAGCTTAGCAGAGGTAAACGGGCAGCTGCATACATACATGGTATGTGAGTTGAGGCCTACAGAGAGTGCCTGCATCATAAAAAAAGGCCCATACCAGACTGACTGGAATATGTATATATAAAATATGTATAAAAATATATATAAAGGTGTTAAAACAGTCGCTAACCGAAGTTAGTGCAGTGAATGCAATCAACCTGTCCCCAGAAAGTTAATTAAGGTCACCTGTGTCAAAGTCTCATGGGAGAGACATGGCTTCTGCTGTCGCCGTGGCAACGAAGGCCCGGCCCTGCCAGGCAACAAGATCCAAGATGGTAGACACGGCCGCGCTAGTGCAAGAAGTACTATTTTTTTTTTGGGGGGGGGGGGGGGGGGGGGGTTTAAAATACATTGCATTCATGATGCTGCTGCACTACTGCCCTTTTAAAATGCTTTTTGCAGCATTCGCCATATATAATCCATCAGTCACTTTGTTCTGTATTGTGGAAAGTATTGTTATAGTATAGGGTTGTATGTAGTATAGCATATAATAGGTAGTATATGGTGTTGTTTATTAGTTTATTAGTATATAGTAGGTAGTCATTTGGATAGTATTAGTATCAGTAACAATTAGTAACAGACATGCATAGTTTAGTATTCAAGAGACTATTTATCCCGAGGGAAATTAAGGTGCAACAGTTGAAACCGGGGGAATAAATGCACGCAAAAATATACTAATACCTAAAAGCTAAATAACAACAACTAAACAAAATATAACTATATAGCATTAGTATTGTGGGTGAAATTCATACTGCGGAAGGGAATGGGGAGTTAGCATTCCATTGGCAAAAAAAAAAAAACATCTCAAATAAAATATGTTTTACAGCGCATATAAAAAGGTGTTAGACTAAGTGGACACAAAAGATGGCGGATTATATGTGATCTGCAAGTGTTCAACTTTTCAAGTAGGAAAGTAGTGTATTTTCTCCAGTCCAAACTGTCCACGCTGCCTCTCTCTCTCTCTCTCTCTCTCTCACACGGTCATTAAATAAAGAGACCGTTACCAAACTTGTATGTCAATAGTAGCACGCACTGTAAGTGTGCCTACTTGTATGCACACACACAAACCCCATGAACGGTAGGTCCCTGGGTTACGTGTGTGGGTACACACACACACACATACACACACCGGGTTGCACACATAAGGCTTATCTGCATGCCTGTGTGTTGTGAATTACAGGGATTTATTTTCCGTTTAGCCATTAACTCAATGGGGACCAAAGTGTCATCTAACACACACGTCTCTCACACATACACACACACACACACACACTTTAAAGTAGACTTCAGCGTGTGTGTGTGTGTGTGTGTGAGCAGTGTGATGACGTGTTCTGCATGTTTTACGGCCGAGGTTTAACAGAGAGGCCTTGGAACTTCAGACGGGGGTTCTAACGGTTTCCTTGTCCCCCTGACACGATTAAAAAACGGCATAACTGAGAACTCCTGCGAGTTGAAAGCAATCTCTCGCACACACCCTCTCAGGCATACTCTCGCCAGTCACTCTCACACACACACACACTCTCTCTCTCTCTCCTTCTCTCAAGCCACTCTCGAAAGTCACTCACACACTCCCAAGTCACTTACACACTCCCAAGTCACTTACACACTCCCAAGTCTCTCTCTCACACACGCACACACACACACACACACTTAAGTATCTCTCAACTTTCTCTCCCTAGTCATTCGCTCTTTAGTCTCTCTTTATAGTCTCTCTCTCTCTAGTCTCCCTCTAGTCTCTCTCCCTCACTTCTCAGTTGCCTCCTGCCTGACTTCCAACTAGCATGAAGAGTCTGTGGGTAGTTGCCTCAAGTGAGACACAGCGGGGGGGAGGTGGTGGGGGGGGGGGGGGGGGGGACAAGGGAGCATTCAGCCACACTGCCTTCCTCCCCCTGGAGACGGCTCCAACTCTATTCCTTCTCTGGTTCATTGTTTTTTAGCGTCACCCTTCCCCGTTCTTTCTTCACCCGATCCTGTGTGCCGCCACCTCAACTTGGGCTTGTGTGTACTTTTGGGTTTTTAAGAAACGATTAAGAATTACTTTCAAATTTGGCAACACACTTGTGTTTCTGAACAATAAAAAGTGAAACAATAGGAGTCACGCTGGTTTGTAGTAAACTCCTGAATTCAAGCCAAACGAACAAAATATCCCGTTTAGGGGGGGAAGAACACACACACACACACACACACACACACACACACACACACACACCACACACACACACACACACACACACACACACACACACACACCACACACACACACACACACACACACACCACACACACACACACACACACACACACACCACACACACACACACACACACACACACACACACACACACACACACACACACACACACACACACACACTTCAATGAGTTTCTACAGCCAGACTTCGCATTAAAAAAAGGGGCCTCGAGTCATTCAGTAGGTTTACGATCACATTGAGAAAGTATACAGTAAGTATTCATGTACATAAAGACCTTCAGTCAATACTCCTTAACGCAGCCCGGTAAAATACCACTTCTAACTTATTATTATACACACACACACCTCCAAAAAAGAAAATGTGCGTCTAGCTTTTCACACGCTAGTATTTCAGACGGGAGCTAAATAAGCGATCAATAGATCCGATTTAGAATGAGCGCAAGCTAGAAATATGAAAGGGGTGTGTCTCGTCCCTTAAAAGCAGCCATCATTTATGACTAATAAAGAGTCACACACAAGCACACCCCAAAAATAAATAACTCTAACTGCTCCACAGCAACAAGCACAGGATGCATGTAAAATCCTGCTTTCCTACAGATTAGGGGGAAACAATAGAGGAGTTAAACTAAACACATGGTCTCTAGCATACATAATAACTAGGAGTTTTCCCCCCCAATGCAGCACAACCAAACCCCCCCCCCCCCCAAACCCCACACAGGCCCATTGGGTTGCATAATAATAATAATAATAATAATAAATCAGAAGACTCCCTCTATTACAGGTTCAACACACGTAACATGCGTGACCTCTGATTGGGCTGATGGGGGGGGGGGGGGGGGGGGGGGGTCACAGGGTCACATGCTGATTAGGCCTTGATGCGACACACCTCTCCTCCACTGAGTGAGACTGAATTGACGGGAGGTTTTTTTTTACAGGGGGAACAGTATTCTTTACCCAGAAATTAGACCACTCCGATGGGAGCATCGGGCTGCAGAATTTGAAGCCAACATATCGCCTTAAAATATGCCCCCGGTTAGCGTCAGCAAGACTTATCCAGGGGTTCCTAAACTTTGTCCGCAGACCACTTTTGCAGATTAAACGTACATGCACCCAACATAAAGACGCTCTCGCAGAAGCGTCCTTTGCTTGCGCACTCCTGTAGAATCCATTTAAAACATGGGTCTGTAAATGAACACAGAACTGCAATCTAAAATAGGAACAAGTCACCTTTACGATATCGCATCAAATATATTTAGCCCAGTGCCCCCCCACCCCACCCGCTGTCATAACTCCGCCCCCGCCCCCCCCCCCACCCCAGAGGTCACGCCCCTCAGTTTGGGAACCACTGAACCACGAGGCTAACGGGCAGTAGTAGCCTCCTTGCTTGGCTAAACCGTGTCATATTTCATGTGTTCACAATGCTTTTATTATTATTATTATTTATTTATTGGGGGGGGGGGGGGGTCGTTCTGCTTTGATTTCCTCCCGTCATGGAGTCAGCGGCCATACCAGCTGTGCAAACAAGTGCTGTGCTGCAGCGGGACCATCCAGCTGTTCTCCTGACGCCGTTTGGAATGGGAAGACTCGTTTTTGCAAGGGGCTCCTCTTCATGTTTTGGTTGGGGGGGGTTGGGGTTGGGGGTGGTAAACAACTCAGAAAGGGCCGATAAAGGACCGCAGAGTCTACTTCAAATTGCGGCCGCTTTGACGTATGAAATCAAAACACCCGTCTTTGGGCATTCGCCATGCATACAAAATAAGCAAAGCCACCCAACCACCGACTAGAGAAGGACCAGGGACTCTGGGAGAATGTCCAATTTGATCATGACCTAAATTAGAATTCATATTTTTCTTTATATTAGCAATTGCCATGATATCATATGCATGACTTGGGACCCATATTGAGGCTGCTGCCATGCTACAGGACTGTGGTGTGTCTATTTTTAATGGATATTTAATTGTGTTGGCGGCAGAGAAAGAGCAGGCTGGAACATGGCCTGCAGTTTAACACACACACACACACACAC
>CM051021.1:20982938-20985438 GCA_027704905.1 Muraenolepis orangiensis | reverse complement strand
ACGGGGACACACCTATCCTACTTTCTGTCTCCTGCTCTCTTCCTTACCATGCATACACACAAATACACACACACACACACACACACACACACACACGCACACACACACACACACACGCGCATGTACCAGACAGACACACCTAACTTACTTTCTGTCTCCTGCTCTCTTCCATTCCATGCATGCACACACACACACACACACACACACACACACACACACACACACACACACACACACACACACACACACAGTTTTATGTGATCAGTCCAAGATATCTCAGTGGTAAATAACATTCCTGAAGGATAGAACACACACAACGTCACATCCAAACTGTTCCAAAATGTCAAAGTACAGACACTGTTATGTCCAATGTTCACTCATTCACACAGGAGGGTTCTCTCTTTAAAGACCCCCACCGTTCTGCTTTGTTTTATTGACCTAATTTCTATGACCCCATGCCACCCTCTTTCTCTCTCTCTCTCTCTCTTTCCTGCTCTCTCTCTCTCTCTCTGTCTGTCCCTCTCTCTCTCTCTCTCTGTCTGTCTGTCCCTCTCTCTCTCTCACCCTCTCTGTTTGTCTGTGTGTGTCTCTCCCTGTCTCTCCCCCTCCCCCCCTCTGTGTCCTGTCTGTCTGTCTGTCTGTCTGGCTGGCTGTCTGGCTGTCTGTCTGTCTCTCTCTCTCACCCTCTCTGTTTGTCTGTGTGTGTCTCTCCCTGTCTCTCCCCTCCCCCCCTCTGTGTCCTGTCTGTCTGTCTGGCTGGCTGGCTGGCTGTCTGGCTGTCTGGCTGTCTGGCTGTCTGTCTGTCTCTCTGTCTCTCTCTCTTATCCCTTGATGAGATGATAAACGTAACTTGACCATAACTGTACCGTAACTTTGCCGTAAGTGTTTGAAACAAGCCCCGAACTGGGTCAGAGACACACCAAAATATCTTTATTGCTCTCTCTCTCTCTCTCTCTCTCTCTCTCTCTCTCTCTCTCTCTCTCTCTCTCTCTCTCTCTCTCTCTCTCTCTCTCTCTCTCAGTCTCTCTCCCTATCTTCCTCTCTCTTATTATCTCTCTCCACCACCTACCACTGTTCTCTGAACTTAATATTCACGCCTGTGTGTGTGTGTGTTTATGTGTGTGTGTGTGTGTGTGTGTGTGTGTGTGTGTGTGTGTGTGTATGTGTGTGTGTGTGTGTGTGTGTGTGCGTGCCCCTGGAATACCACCAGTTTGATAGCTGGAGGAATTCCCTTTGTGACCTGTGACCCTTAACCCCCGAAAGACAGGGACGGACATAGTCGTCGTCATCATCTTAAAACAGATAGAGAAGCACTGGAATGCCTACTATTGGCTCTGGGCCTAGAGAGGAGAGATATAGACCTATAGTGGTCGACTGGGTGGCTAGGCCTTCTAGAAGCTTTGATGAAACCCCGCTTTGATGTAAAACGCTCTCTGAATCCTACCTGGTGGAAATAAGGGAAGTAGAATGCGGAACTAAAAATCCCGCATTGTGTTGTCATGGTTTCCAAATCGTTCGGTGATTCGTTCGGGTTATTCCCCACCCGACAAACCTATACGGCCGCTTGGTGAATCAGATCTATTTGCAGGGGGACTTTTTTTTAAGTCAAGCTGTACGCTACCGCCAGCCTACAAGCTACTCTCGCTACAAGCTACTACAAGCTGTGTCAATACGCAGGGTCAATAAGTCAATACAGAAGGAGCGGGCTCTTGTCACAAAAAGTGATCTCATCAAACAATATCATACCTACTACCTTCTAAATATACTGTGTTTTAACACCTAGTAGACAGTTTTTACATCCTATCTAACCACTGTACATTGAATAATATTACTATGCTATACTTTACTGCAACATTTGCACTCTGGTTTAGATGCCAACTTCTTTTCGCTGTACTGTACTCGTGCTGCGGTGCAATGACAATGCAATTTGAATCTAATCTAATCAATGGTGGCCAGTGGCCAGTCAAGTTTCTGACTGTCTGTTGTTTTCACAGAATGCTCCCGAACCACCTTCTCTGCTTGCCAGGACTCGCAGAACCACCGCAGAAAGAGAGAGAGAGAGAGAGAGAGAGAGAGAGAGAGAGAGAGAGAGAGAGAGAGAGAGAGAGAGAGAGAGAGAGAGAGAGAGAGAGAGAGAGTGTGTGTGTGTGTATGTATGTATGTTGTTCTGTAGTACTACTGCTAAACACAACCATTTTCTCTCTCTCTCTCTCTCTCTCTCTCTCTCTCGCTCTGTCACAAGTGTGTGTCTGTGTCTCTCTCTCTTTAACTCTCTTTTTCGAGGTCTTTGCTCGCTCCTCCCTGTCCTTTTGTCTGTGTGCATATCTACACATGTCCTCCTCCTCCTCCTTCTCCTCCTCCTCCTCCTCTCTCCGAGACAGGCCTGGCATTCACAAACATTTAGGCCCAGCCCCCTTTTCAATCCACCCCCTCCCCCCCACCCTACCCCCTCCCCCCTCCCCCCCTCCCCCTCCCTCTGGGCATGAAGCGAAGGCACCAA
>CM051021.1:20970438-20975438 GCA_027704905.1 Muraenolepis orangiensis | reverse complement strand
CAGATTTAGCAGATGCTTTTGTCCAAAGCGACAATAGTGCATTCAACACACACACACACACACACACACACACACACACACACACACACACACACACACACACACACACACACACACACACACACACACACACACACACACACACACACACTGATTTCTGATAGTTGTTAAATACAGGAAAGCTTTTAGAAAAGGTCATGAGTTCAAACTCATGAACCTTTGTTGCATAATATTATGTAGTAAACTTTAGTAGTATATACTATGATCTCCAACATCGCAGTCTGGCCCATTGAGGAAACAGGCGTCAAATCCTATGTGTGTGTTACAGTTGTTGACTGTTCTTTTGATGACGTTTCAACACGGTACAAAACACCGTTTTTTTAACCGTGTTTTTTCCGCTCAGGTAGTTTTCCCTCCCCTGACGACCGCACGTCCCACTCCTTACCGTGACCCTGCACGGCGACACTCTCCTCCAGCGAGGTGAACGGTTTCCAGAGCAACCGTTCCCCCGGCGACGATTCCTCCGCGGGGCCTCCCGGAGACTCCGCCCACTGCAGGCAGCGGGCGGGGACCTCCGCCTGGAAGTCGGGGCCCACGTTGATACACCTGGACGCAGGTGAGAGAGAAAGGGAGCGCGAGAGCATTTGAAAGCTAATTATTATATTAGATTAGATTAGATTCTAATGTATTGTCATTGCACAGCACAAGTACAGTACAGCGGAAATAATTTGACATCTAACCAGGGTGCAAATGTTGCAGTAAAGTGCATATTGGTAATATATCATCTACAGTTTACAGTTGCTAAAAGGCAGTCTACTATACTAGGTATAAAAACAGTTATAATATAACCTTATAGAGTATGTGTGAGATATGTGAATAAATATGTGCATAATATGTGCATGTATTATAACTTTAAACAATTATATAATTGTTATTGTTAGGGTTGGTTCACATTTTCTTACCACTTCTAACTTAAAGACTACTACAGGTATATTATGTTAACAATAGCACAATAGCCCAGTTATTACACCACACAGTAATAATGTCTCCCTATATCCTATTTAAGCATCATTTTAGCAGACACTTTTATCCAAAGATGACTTGAATACATGTCATTAGAGGGCAGGTAGGGTTAAAGGGAATCTCGCTATCAGGGACGCGTACAGGTAGACTGCGAACACAGGGGGGAATCGAACCCAGAACCTTCCGCCCTACCGTACTACTCACGGTGCATCAACACACTGGTCCTCCTCCTCCTCCTCCTCTCCTCCCCTGACCGCCGGGCCGGGCGGGCTACATCCCCCGGGGGAGGCGACGGAGGAGTATAGACCCGCCCCCTGCCGGAACGGGTTCAGGATTGGCCGGGGAGTGTAGCGGCCCCGCCTTTGGCCGTCTCCCCTGCTGTGGAGCATGCTGGGAAATGTAGTTCCCCTGTAGGTCGAGGGGGTTCCGTTCTGTTTGATGGAGAGAGGGAGGGGGGGGTGGGGGGTGTGGGTGGAAATACGTGGGCGTTTGAAGGTCAGTTTCAGTTTCTATGTGAATTATCGCTCTCTCGGTCTGCCTCTCTGTCTCTCTCTCTCTGGGTCTGTCTCTCTGTCTCTCTCTCTCTGGGTCTGTCTCTCTGTCTCTCTCTCTGGGTCTGTCTCTGTCTCTCTCTCTGGGTCTGTCTCTCTGTCTCTCTCTCTGGGTCTGTCTCTGTCTCTCTCTCTCTGGGTCTGCCTCTCTGTCTCTCTCTCTGGGTCTGTCTCTCTGTCTCTCTCTCTCTAGGTCTGTCTGTCTGTCTGTCTCTCTCTCTCTGGGTCTGTCTCTCTGTCTCTCTCTCTGGGTCTGTCTCTCTGTCTCTCTCTCTGGGTCTGCCTCTCTGTCTCTCTATCTGGGTCTGTCTATCTGTCTCTCTCTCTGGGTCTGTCTCTCTGTCTCTCTCTCTGGGTCTGTCTATCTGTCTCTCTCTCTGGGTCTGTCTATCTGTCTCTCTCTCTGGGTCTGTCTCTCTGTCTCTCTCTCTCTCTGGGTCTGTCTCTCTGTCTCTCTCTCTCTCTGGGTCTGTCTATCTGTCTCTCTCTCTGGGTCTGTCTCTCTGTCTCTCTCTGGGTCTGCCTCTCTGTCTCTCTCTGGGTCTGTCTCTCTGTCTCTCTCTCTGGGTCTGTCTCTCTGTCTCTCTCTCTGGGTCTGTCTCTCGCTGGGTCTGTCTCTCTGTCTCTCTCTCTGGGTCTGTCTCTCTGTCTCTCTCTGGGTCTGCCTCTCTGTCTCTCTCAGTCTGTCTCTCGGTCTGTCTCTCGGTCGGTCTCTCGGTCGGTCTCTCGGTCTGTCTCGGTCTGCCTCTCTGTCTCTCGGTCTGTCTCTCGGTCTGTCTCTCGGTCTGTCTCTCGGTCTGTCTCTCGGTCTGTCTCTCAGTCTGTCTCTCGGTCTGTCTCTCTATATCCCCCTTTTGACTGGACAACTAAAAAGTGTGTCACTAAATGTGTAATACACTATCCATATATTTGTATAGTCGTATGTTCATGTTTTCTGGAACCATATAAATAGAGTTAACGGAAATCATAATAACATAATAACATTCGGTTTTTTCCGTTTTCTATTTGCATTTAGAATATTAAAAAGGTTAGGACGAATAGTTAAATTCGACTTTTACAGATGATAATAATAAATAAATAAACCATAAATAAATCCATTTTTTATCTAGAAGCGGCAAGAACGAACCTTAGGGTACGATTGGCTTGGAGAGCCGCTCTGCACTTCCTGAGCCTCGGGGGTACAGGAAGCGCCGTGTCCTTCCTGAGCCTCGGGGGTACAGGAAGCGCCGCGTCCTTCCTGCTTCCCCTGGTGGGCCGAGGGCAGGTGAGACGGCGGGTGGGGGGGGTGATGGAGGGGTGAGAGGGGCGTGGGGAACGAGGAGGTGAAGGAGGGGGAGGAGGAGGAGGAGGAGGGGGTGAGGGGAGAGCAACTGATGAAGGAGGACTCCGGAGCCATGGGGACCCTCTGGTGATCTGGAAGAGGGAGAGAAAAGGAGGGAGAAGAGGAGGAGGAGGATGATGGAGGGGTCGACAATTGCATGGAGACAAGTGAAAAGTCTTGTGAACGTATGTGTCGATTTGATTTGACTTGTCGATGAAACTAGAGACGTCAAAGAAACACAGAAATAATTAGTATTATTTCAGCTTTTGGGCAGCTAAAAGTTTTTGCACACACTTACGAACACCACCGATTTAGCTGACAAATTCAACCCCCTGAAATTAAAACGAAATCAAAACACCCCCCAGCAGAGCTATAAACCAAAAATATACAATGTCAATCAGATCACTGATCGTATATAAACGACGTATGAAAATAGGTCAAGCACAGTTGTAGTGCTACATATGCGGTCTGCAAGCCCACAAGCGCAGACACCGGTGAAGACTACACCACACGGCTGACAACACACACACACACACATTTCTTTTTGCACAATTCAACACATATAGTACGTATCATCCATCAGTCACTTTATTGATATCTTTAATGTGTATTGTGTATTTTACAGTTTAGTGTTTTAGCAAATTCATACAGCGGGGGGGGGGGGGGGAAATGGGGAGTAAGCAAGCATTCTATTGTACTTGTTGCATATGTGCAAATCAAAATGTTCTTTGCTTTTGTTATCTGTAAAACCAAACTTACACCGTTTAAACTGTTTGGACTAAATTGCATTAGATTGTTTCGGGTTGGGACGAAAACAAAAATTAATATTGGCGGTTTAATAAAATATCATAGATAGTTAATAGTTTTATAGATTATCATTGTGAACCCATAGAAATAACAACCATGGCGTTGAATCCCTTTTAAATAATTTCTTTCTTAAATAATATTTGAATCGACAGTAGGCTAGATATCACTATATAAGTATATATAATATATAGATATAAGTTATCAAGTTATCCTATTGTTAAAGTTCCCGATGTCTGTTCCTTTAACCAATTTATATTAAACAGTTACTAATAATAATAATAATAATAATAATAATAATAATACCAGTAATAATAAAAATGAGAATATTGGAAGTGAAAAGCCATCGTAGCTAAAAGCAAATTTTACGAGTGTTTGAGTGATTGTGAAAATTAGAGTTTTGACAGCAGTCCACCTCCCACAGGGGCTCCGATAGATCCACTTACCCGGGGGGCCGTCGAACGCATCGCCGTGGTTGGCCCCGAGGTTGCCCTCGGCAACGGCCCTGGGGTCACACGAGCGGGGCAGGCCCGGAAGCTTCCATATCACGCCGGCGGGGGTGCGCCGGTGAGACGGCGGCGGAACGCCCCGCGGGAAAAGCTGGACGGCCTCGACCTCCCTCCGGACCGGGAGAAGCCCCCAGGCGGACGTCCCGAACGGAGGCGGGCCGTCCCCATGGGGGGGGAGGGTCGGCGAGAGGGGGCAACAGGGGGGGGGCAAGGGGGTGGGCGGGGGGCTGAGCAACGAGGTCAGCAGCTGGGACAGGTGCGGAGGGGAGGGGAGAGAGGGGAGGTAGGTGTCCGAGGAGCGGCCCGGGACGGTGGAGGGGGTCCCGTATCCCGGGAACCCTCTCCGCCCGTACGCCCTGAAGGCCTCGGAGAAAGAGTCCAGCCTCTGGGCCTCGTACCTCCTGCCCTGGAAGTCTCCGTCCCAGCCGTCCCGCCGACCGCCTCCCGAAGAACAAGCAACTCCTTCGCCACAACTCTGACCGGGACCCGGGTCTTGGTCCGGCCCGCTTCGCCTGTGGCCTCCTCTGTGGTGGAACGCGCCCGCCGCCCTCTCGTCGTAAACCGGCTCGTACGGAGCGTCGTAACCGTCGGCGTTCCAGCGTTCATAGCTCGGCTCGTCCCCGACGCCGTCGAGGAAGACGAACGAGTCGAAGCGATCCCTGACGTCTCTCTCCCCGCCCTCCTCCTCGCCGCCGCCGCCCTTGAAGAGACCGTAGTCGTCCTGACCGTAAAATTCGCTGGCCGCCGAACTTCCGCAGCTTCCCCCCCGACCGTCCCAGACGCGGGCATCGA
>CM051021.1:20907938-20955438 GCA_027704905.1 Muraenolepis orangiensis | reverse complement strand
TTTTCCCGTGTCTGTGAGTCATTAGGTTCAGTCAGTTCATACTGACTGTATATATGCAGGACCTTTTTTTTTTTTAAATCATCGTCTATGAGCTTGTGGTGCGTGTGGTTGGTGGCTGGTTTTAAAGCAGCCTCACCTGGCCTGAGTCAGACTGATTACTCTATGGCTGGTGAGGCTGCACACCTGTGGGTCGTTGTTAATCAAGGACCAACAGGTTAAAACAGCCTCCAACACACACACACACACACACACTAGAGGAGAGAGAGCTCTAGCATGTGCCATCTGCTCTGCTGTTCACCAGGATTCAAACTCTTGCAATAAACCGGATTCCTCATCACCCTGAGTCCTTCAGTCTTCAGGAGGAGCCCTCAAGAAGCTATTTTTAATGGCTGGTGGCAGCGTCGTCTGAGAGAGAGAGACCTTTTCACATTCAAATGGTGACCACTCCCCCGTATTTACATCAGGGCAACCCCAAAATGGGGTCCCGACCCCCCAGGTTGGAACTCCACGACCATGACCGCTATCTTAACTTCATATGTTGATCTGCATCTTTTCGCGTTCTGATTGACAGGTGTTTCAAGATTCAAGATTCAAGAGGTTTTTTATTTGCAATTTTATTAGAGTACAATGGAATGCTTAGTCCCCATTCCCTCCTGCAGTATGAATTTACTACAACAATACTATACTAAACGATAAAAAAAACAATACTATACTAAACAATACTATACTATAAACGGCACTATATACTATCTACCATATGCTATACTATATACTATAAACAACACTATATACTATACTATATACTATAAACAACACTATATACTACCTACGATATACTATAAACAACACTATAAATTACCTACTATATACTATACTATATACTATAAACAACACTATATACTACCTACTATATACTATAAACAACACTATATACTACCTACTATATACTATAAACAACACTATATACTACCTACTATATACTATAAACAACACTATAAATTACCTACTATATACTATAAACAACACTATATACTACCTACTATATACTATAAACAACACTATATACTACCCACTATATACTATAAACAACACTATAAACAACCTACTATATACTATACTATTTACTATAAACAACACTATATACTATACTATATACTATACTTTATACTATAAACAACACTATGTCAATACTCTATGACAATACTATACACAATAAAAATATGTATATATTGTATATGTGTGTATATATTATGTTTATTGTTGTAGTATTGTTTTTGGAGATGTATACTGCAGGAGGGAATGGGGACTTAGCATTCCAATGTACCAATGTGTGGCCAAGACAAATATCTCGTATCTCGTATCTTGTAACATGACATTTGGTGCCAATCCAAACATTTCAAATAAATCGCCTACAGTTCAGCCACAGCTCTATTGAAGCGTGATGGCATTACACGGGAGTGGAAATACATTCAAAACACCCAGGTCTGATGTGTATGAGGTTGATGATGTTGATGATGATGTGACAGATGTGAGACAGGCCGCTGCAGATGCACAAACATATATCTAAAGACTTCCCGTCGCAAACGGTGTCTGAGGAAGGCAGGTAACATTGTCAAAGACACCTCTCACCTCTCTCTCTCTCTCTCTCTAGAGCAGCAGCATCATGGACACAGTGCAGTAAAGTGCAGAGCAGGGCAGTAACTGTAACCAGCTGTCCATAAAGGGAGAGGATACACATTTCACAAAGACAGAGTAGGTGGAAAGACCAAATAACGTTGGTATCATGTGAATAATCAGTAATACTTCATGTTGGGGTAAAGAACTCAATTGAAGGCACTGTTGTAAGTCGCTTTGGACAAAAGCATCTGCTAAATGACTATAATGTTATGTAGTGTAATGTCAATTAAAGTCGTATTAGATGACTACAGCCACATTAAAGGAAAAAAAAGATATGTTCTTCTGTTTCTAACTTAGCGTAAATTCGTACGTAAATTCTCTGTTAACACACATTAGGATAATAATTCATAATTCCATAACTAAAGCGGGGCATTTTTTTGGCCCAAAATACCCAACGACACTTTTCTTGAAAAGGCATTGCCTTTCGCTTTGTCTCAGAGGAGCACATGGCTACGACTTCAGAATCATCTCACTCACATCTTTCCTGACATTGCACTGACTTTGACAATCAGACACCCCCCCCCCCCCCTCTCTCTTTCCCTTAGAACACCTTTTAACTATAGACGGCTGCTATGGGAACAAGGGGGTGGAATGGTTTAAATGGGGAGCCATCATATCAACACTGAATCTTAATTCATTTTTTTTTTATTCTCTGTGCTAGATATAAACTCGTTTTCAGTACAGGTTTTTTTTGTTTCATATATTTGTATATTTTTCAAATGTTCTTATTATCATTATTATATATATTATATTATTTCTTTATTTTATATATGATCTATTTATTTTCACAACAATTGTGGATTCGATGTCTGTGGTTTCAACAGTATTTTGTCAACATGTTTCATGCCTCATTATTTAAACGTATCTGAGCTTTATTGCAT
Source organism: Muraenolepis orangiensis (assembly GCA_027704905.1). Taxonomy (NCBI): domain Eukaryota; kingdom Metazoa; phylum Chordata; class Actinopteri; order Gadiformes; family Muraenolepididae; genus Muraenolepis; species Muraenolepis orangiensis. The sequence continues at coordinate 20,952,880 of CM051021.1, read as the reverse complement.
TGTAGTGCTATTTTAGCTGTCTACATTTTTGTGAATTGCGGTCTGTTGCTATTTATGTTTCAAAGTTAGCCCCGTCAAAGACTATTTTCATTATAGTAATTTGTCAATTGTCATGATCTGAATCTAAATCTAGGAGAATTTAGAATCTGCATTTAGCCCATCCTAGTATAAGGAGCAGTGGGCAGCTATTGTGTATATACAGCACCCTGTAGAGAGAGCTGTACCAGTTCTCACTCCGTACTTGGTCCATTTCAGGGGGGACTTGAACCGGCGACCCCTCCGGTTCCCAAGCCAAGCCAAGTCCCAACAGACTGAGTTATCCTGCCATCCCCTATTATGGATGGACACAGTGAAGTTATCTTCTTGAACATGAATGACATGTTCATGTCCAGACTCCAAATATCTATTGATAATGGCCTAGCTGCTAGATGCTAGATGCTGGCTTCTGTGTCAAAGACTAGAAGAAGAATAAGTCCTCATTGACTTCCACTGGTCCCACCCTGCCTCTGCCTAATGGAGGCTGGATGGCAGTTGTTCCTCCCACAGGCGTCCTCCAGTGTGCCCCTATCATCCCTAGAAGTCCCGTCCTGTCTGTAAACACAGCAGGGGGGGGGGGGGGGGGGGGGGTGAGGGTGAGGGGGGGGGGGGGGGGGGGGGTGGGGGCGGGAAGTGGTGACATGTAGGTGTTGAGTTGCTTTCATGTGTCCCACGCGTCCCACGCATGTAACAATACAACACCCTTCAGTTCGCTATCGCAAAACACATGAGAGGAGAGGCCCCTTACTATGAGAGAGAGACAGAGAGAGGGAGGGAGAGAGAGAGAGAGAGAGAGAGAGAGAGAGAGAGAGAGAGAGAGAGAGAGAGAGAGAGAGAGAGAGAGAGAGAGAGAGAGAGAGAGACACACACACACACGGAGCAATAGATTATGTGTAGATGAATTGTTAGCCTATTTAAAAAAAATACTATTATTTTCTTAGAAATAATATAATCATATATAATATATATTATATAATATTATATTATAATATATAATATTATGTAATTTATCAATTTTCATGTTTAGAGAGGGTAGGCTTATTTTTTTTAAGTTTTGGCAAACGGTTTCAAATTCAAAAAGTGTTTTATCGTTTGAATTACGATAGAGACTTAAAAAATGAGTGGCATTTAGACTGCGAAAACATTGAGCGTAGGCCAATTAAAAATCATTCAAATCAATCATGGTTTTGAGTCGTCATGAGAAGGTATTCCATCATGAACACATCACACAGACTCAAAACATATGTCCTCCACATATCTCTAGCTATTGAATATAATATATAAAAAGCTCAACCGTTATAGAGCGATGAGGTTGAGGGCACAGACTTCTCCAGTCAGAGAAAGACGGGCCTCTCTTTGCTTGAGCCCTTGCTGCTATTTATAGAGACTTCTGTCAAAGTGGGACATGTTAGTTAAGTTAGGCAGGCTTCATACTAAAAAGTGGCTCATTGTCCCCCTCTGGTGGATGGAATGCTTTAGTACACGTGACAGACCTAATATTATGTCGTCCTTTTTAATTCATGTTTTTTAAAACCATTCATTCATTGTAAATAAGTTGGCTATTTTTCAGTTGAATGTTTTTAACGTGGCTTCTTTCAATGCTTAACAATGCTTTATTGGTGCAGGGACAGGTCATTTCGATGAACAATTTAAAAAAGCATTATATGTGCCAAAAGTTGCAATACAGTATATATATATATATATATATATATATATATAGAGATAATGTCAGATAATAATGTCAGATAATGATGTGAAGAAATGTTGTATTCTGATCTCATGACCCATTGCTGAGAAGTGGGCCATAGGGGGTGTGTGGTAAAGGCTACAAATAAAATAGATTGTCATAGATTGTTTGTGTGTTGGTTAGTTAGATATTGTGCTCTTGTTTGTCAACTTATTGTACTTTTACCTGAACTTATTTTACTTCTACCTTACTTTACTTTTACCCTGAGCACCGGTTCAGTTCTTGGAGACTTGTTAGAAATGAAATGCACTTTTGACTTTCTGGTGACGAGTTGTTCTCTTACCTTCCTTTGTTGAAACTTTGTTGAAACACACACTATTGTAAGATAAGCTTTGGATAAAAGCGTCTGCTGAATGACTGTAATTGAATGTAATGTAACGTCATGTACAAACAACTACACTTGACGTGACTATTGTCTGTGAAGGTCTGATAGACTTCTGCTGGCAGTCGGTGGCATGGACCTTCCATTGTTTTTCCGAAAACAAACAAACATATCCGAGAGCAATCATTTGTTGCCATCAAAGTCCATTCATGCACACATGGGTTGATCAGTAATGAACACAGAGGGGGCCCTCAGCGTCCATGTTGTTGTTACCAAGGCAACAGCACGACCTGTTGAACTAAGTCTCTGGACAGTAATGTCAATAGCTCGTCTAATGTATGTCTAATAGCGCTAGTAGGAGAATGTGGTTTTTATATTTTGATATATGTCTATACATAATGTGTATGCATATAGCTATATTTTCTAATTTGCACTACTTGTTTACCATTTAAGTCTGTTTATTATGTTTATTTTAGATTCTTTATCATTCTTTAGCAATATTCTTTTCAATTGCTGGTGTTATGTTACATGTGTGTAAAGAGTGAGTGACCGTGAGGATTGCAACACACACACACACACACACACACACACACACACACACACACACACACACACACACACACACACACACACACACACACACACACACACACACACACACTATGTCGTTGTACTACAAGGGCAATAAAGGCATTCCGATTCAGGAAACAAATAAAAAGTACATATATTACATCAGATGATGTCAACCTTTGGCTGGAAGTTGATGTAACGTTTATGTGGCTAGACCCAGCCAGCGAGACACGGTGTGTTGTGTGTGCGATGCGCGTAACCGTCAAGGCTAGTGGGGGGCGTGCCCGTGAATGTGAGGTGCGTTCAAGTCATGTCGGATGGAAGCGTTGTTGACCGTTTACAACTTGCAGTCGGGAGGAGTGCACAAGTTAGGGATAACTAAGTTTATTGTTAAAACGGTGCACGACCGTCAGTTTCGGATGATGGTCCAATTGTGGAGACCACCCGGTTCAATGCATTTCCATTCCCTGCTTGTATTCAGTGTGAAAACAATGGGAATGCATTAAACAACTGCATTAAATGATGCATTTGCAATCGAATGGCGAACTTCAGCTCCATTCAGCTTTTGCAGACGTGGGGGGGGGGTGTCCATGTTTTGTTGTGTGTGTGTGCTTTTCAGTCACGTCTGTGTTGTTAACGGGCTAGTTCGGAAATATAAATGTATAAGATATATGATCAGTTAACTGTAGTCTACATATGACTTGAACGCAGATGTATTCTTATTTTATTTTTTTTACAATCCCTTAACATGTAAAGTCATACAAACATAGCGACAGCGACACGACACAAAAAACTAATAAATGCTGCGTTCAAGACATGTTCATTTAGCAACAAAAAGGGTATAGCAAACACAAACACTGATAAACACTTCTATGCAGCTGGCAATAACATGTCACGGTACACTGTACCATATGCATGTAACATATATTACAAATGTTATCCATACTATACTGAACTGCTAGGAGTGCTGCCACTATCATAACATTGTCATTTACGTTACACTGTCATACTTTGCTGGACTTATTACAGCTATTGCCCTGTTATGCACTGTATTCGTGATGCTGCTGCACTACTGGCACTGATTTTTCAATGTTTTTCTGCATGCAAAAAAATGCATTTTGACTGTATATAGTATTTTTTACAGGATAGTGTTGTATGACATTCACACTGCGGGAGGGAATGGGGGAGTAAGCATTCCATTGCGTACTTGTTGCAAAATGGCAAATAAAAACATCTCGAATCTTGAAATAAACAAACCTAATCTGAATCAGAAGGAAAAATAATAATAATACATGCTGCGTTCAAGACCCCCCCCCCCACCCACACACACACACACACACACACACCACAGAGTCAACGTCCGTCACCACCCCTTTCTTCAGACTCGTGTGTGTGTGTGCGTGCGCGCGCGTGAGGTCACGTGGTGTGCACACGGACCGCCATGTTTCCGAAACACAAACAACAAGAGGAGTAGCGAGCGAGCGACGAGCAGCCAGCAGACCTAGACACACACGAAGAAGAAGGAGGAGGAGGCGGAGGACGACGACGACACAATAAATATAAAAAATATATAACACACACCACCACCACCAGGAGAGAGCACGACTTCGTCATAAAGTAGGATTTAATTTTTTGGGAGGGAGGAGGCGTCGAATGAAAAACCGTTTACAAAGAAGCTACGAGGAGGCGACCATACAACGAGAGGAGATACAACAACGTTGTTGTTGTACACTTAAAGTGGCCGTTTGCGAAAATCTGTGGCTGAAGAACCAGCGAAGGAGAAGAGGAGGAGGAGGAGGAGAGGAGGGGAAGAAGAAGAGGAGGGGGGGGCCGCAGAAAAACAACAAGGTAAGCTAAGAAGCCCCGTCCGCTTTGGCTGGTGGTTCCTCTTTGCAGCTTTCTTAGCACGCTAACGCTAGGTAGCCGAGGAGCTAACGTCAAGTTATCGCTGTGGAGGGGGGAGAAGGAGGGAGGGGGGGGGGGGGGGTATTAAACCGTGTCTCGGGGGGGGGGGGGGGTGTTGCATGTGTGTTGCAGAATACGCAATCCGTATCCGGGAAAGTCTTCGTTCGTAGTGTGTGTGTGGGGGGGGGGGGGGGGGGGTTGAAAGAAGTAGGTGTTCACAACGGTTTAAGAATATGAACTAGAAGTGCGACGAGCCGAGGGAGGGAGGGAGAGTGGGGGACGGGGGGGGTGGTAGTAAAGCGAATGGCCGCCCGTCAGAGCAGCAAGCAGGCAGGCCGGGGGGGGGGGCGGTGACGCGACGAAGCCACACTCCGGGGGGGGGGGGGGGGGGGGGACGCGACGAAGCCACACTCCGGGGGGGCGGCGGCGACGCGACGAAGCCACACTCCGGGGGGTGGGGTGGGGGGGGACGCGACGAAGCCACACTCCGGGGGGGCGGCGACGCGACGAAGCCACACTCCGGGCGGGGGGGGTGCGACGAAGCCACACACCGCCGCCCCCCCCGTCTCTCTCCACCATATCATATCTCGTGTCATTTGAACCCGCTAACGACCGCACAGCTACGGGGCTCCTTTTCTTTTTCTTTCTTTTTTTTGTAATGAATGACAACAACTATAATAAATAAATAATAATAATAAAAAAAATACTTTTTTTATTTTCTTTTTTTTGGTGCAAAAAAAGAAAATCGATCCGAGCCGTTTGATGACGTGGGCGATTAACGGTCGTTTTAGGCGGAGAACTTCGTCTCCCATTTTCGACTATTCGTAACGAGAGTACGTCCGTTAACGTGCTCCTCTCTAACGGCTAATATAGCGCCGTCAACAACAACAACAACCTCCTTCACGGTCCGACAAGTACCACAAACTAACTAACACGACGTACCTGTCCTGGTTATATAGATATATAGATAGATATTTGTTCGATATATCGGAATGTTATCTGTTGTTATTATAATAATAATGTGAAAACATCTGCGCAATTTTGAATCACTTTTGAATCATGTTACCTTTTTTTTTTTTTTTGTGTTCCTTTAACCGTTTTTGGGGATCTCTTATCTAGGGTTGTATTTTCGTTCGTAAAACAACGTGATTTTTATATTTCTAAATTAATTTCCTGCTGTTCTGTAGTATTTTTTTTTTTGGTTGAATGTTAGGGGTTGTGGTTGCTTTGTGGTCCCTTTTTTGTTTTTAAATAACGTCTGTTTGCTTTACAATGGTGGAAGGTCAATGAGCGTTTCAGCTACCAACTGTATCTTGCACACGCCGGAAACATTACCAATACATAGTTCAATAGTATTGTAATATTTGTTATTGACCATCGCAATACCTCCTAGTTAATGTTCCCAAACACATCAAAACCCTATTTTTCATGTGATTGGGTATTATGGTTATTCCTGCAAAAATAACCAACGTATTAATCATCTAATTATACCCTATTTGTTTAGAATAGTTATGTTCTTGGCGTTAATAATACTTTCCTCCCAGTATATGTTCACGTATGCACCTCCATGCGTGTGCCTGACCTGACATTTGCGGGTGCTTTCCACTATCAAGGGAAACGGGCATCAGCACAGGTTTAGTCAATAGTCGGCCTGAAATGAAGGCAAGACACACACACACGCTCACCCGATTTTCTTTCAAAGTGCAGCGTGCACAATCCCCAATCTGTGGATCAACAGGAGGGAACGTCAATTGACACAGCCCTAGGTATTTCAATGTGAGCTGCTGGTTTCCCTAGCAGTTAACCCGGGGGGGATACCTGGCTCCCAACCAGACCCAGAGTCATAACTTCTTCACCGTCTGTGTTTGTACATACACGTGCCAAAAACCGTTCGTGTGCCCACGGCACATCACAAATCGGTTGGTGTTTATATTCCTATTCATTACTGTGGAAAAAGTATTGCACGGTACGAAAAACCCCTGACAAAACAGTGGTTACATGAAAAATGTACCTAAATGATATAAAGGAACCGTAAATGTATCATTGCTCCCCTATCAGAAGAGTACTGAGAGAGACTTTTCTTGTATTGTCTTAAACGTTTTGATGTTGAAGTCGTGCTGGGTTACTTTGACGTGATAAAAAAAAAAAATGCATATAGTGTGTGTGTGTGTGTATATGTACAGTATATATTATTTAGTCTTATCTCTTCTCAATCATGGCTTGTTAAAAGCAACATGGGTTTTTGTTTCTGGTTTTGACCCGTAGCTGCCCGGGGTCGGATCCCCACAGCACAGCACAATAAAATGATGCTTTGAATGCGTTCTTGTGCATGTCCACCAACTGAAAAAAAAAAAAGTTTGGAAGATACTATGTACATTATGTCTTCAAGCCCATGACTCAAACTGAACCTTTTTTCTCACCCACAGCGCTGAAGTCCGAGGACGAGGAAGAGAGGTACCGGAAGGTTCTCTCTGTCCACATTTCAGTCGGAGTGTAAGGAGAACGTTCAAAAAAGGAAGGAGCGAGAGGGGGGGAAAAAGGGAGGGAGAGAAAGCCACGCCTGCTATTGGCAGCCTGATTTCTTGTGGCTGTCATATTGGTTCTTGCACACAATTGTTTTTTTGTTGTTTTTTTGCTGAATCCGTTTGTATTTTTAACGTCAATGTGATAAAACTGCTGTTGTCAAACAAACAGGAAAAAAAACAAAACATATTACTGCTATCGAGAGTGTTTTATTTTTTTTCCAACATTCAATTCCAAGGATTTTTTTGAGTTGTATTTTTCGGTTTTGTTTTTCTTCTTCGTACTCGTTTGAACAATCCATTTGGGCTGTAGTAATTGTAGAAATAGTAGTAGTAGGAGTAGTCGTAAGTAGCAGGAGCTTCAGTACTCCAGAAAGTCGACGTCGACTCTTCCTTACCCCGACTGCAAGACCCGACAACCTGATATTCCTCAAACACCTGCAACCTGGCAGCTATTCGTTTTGTGTCCGTGTGTTTGGGGAGCGACTTCACCACAGCTAAAGCACCACTCAGCCTTCAAGTCACCTAAGCCTAACTCAAGCCAGCGTTTCCCTAGCCTGGTCCAAGCCTGCTCCGACCACCTGGACAGGGTAAGCTGGGGGGGGGCGGAATTGTATTAATTTCAATGTATCCATGCTGTAACTGTAGGGGCTTGTACGTTGTGACGTCACCTCGCAATGACGGCCTCCATTTTGGAAGCATTGGACTTTCTGTTATTGTGTTGGTAGTATTGTTTATGTTTGCAAACCTATTGTACTTTTAACCTGAACACTGGCTCAGTTCTTGGAGATGTGTTAGGAATGAAATGCGCTTTTGACATTCTGGTGACTAGTTGTTTTCTTACCTACCTTGGTTGAACGCACAATGTAAGTCACTTTGGACAAAACCGTCTACTAAATGTCTGTAATGTAGTAGTAAAGTTGTTTTACTGTGCTGCAATCTGGTGCAAGCCATATTAAGTCCAAAAATAATTCTTATTCTACACATTTTCTCCTCAATTTTCCTCTGCAGATACTCAGTTCTGTGCAGACGTGAGGAATATGACTGCTGAGACTCTTAACTTCGGCCCAGAATGGTAAATATTCCTCAGTACAATACAAATAGTTTCTAAGGGAAATCTATTGACCTTGACTCTGTTTCATCCGCTCTCATCTTTCACTCAACCTTACGTCTTCTACCCGTGCGCTGGTTCAGTTAACTTGTTAGGAATGAAATGCACTTCAGACTTTTATCTTGCCTACCTACCTTGGTTGAACGCACTATTGTAAGTTGCCTTGGGACAAAAGCGTCTGATTTGTAACGTCATGTTGTCTTCGAAGAATGCAGAGGCTGAGGAACCAGCTCTGGCTATCAAGCGCTCGCTAAAGTTGTGTTAAACATCTTTGTCTGAAACTAAAGCGAACATACACAGGGACACACCATGTAGGGAAAACCTGAAGAAGATGGTGGATGCTCTCTGGCCCCGCAGTAGACCACCAACCCCCAAAGCCCTCAAACGGGGAAAGGATTTACCCTTGGGAAGTAACACAGAAACTCTTCCTCTGGTGACTAGAAGGTGCCAGTGGACGTGCATTTAGCTGTTGTTAAAGTGACCGCAAATGGCCGTCACTTGGTGCCTTTTTCAAAGGCCTTCTTTTGTCTCGAGCTTTGTCGTTCCTGACCGAATGCTAATGACTCCAGTGTGTATCGAGGACAAAAGGTCATTGGATATGTTGTATGGACCTTTAAAAAAATTAAAAAAAATATATATATATATATATATATATACACAAATGCAGGGCTTTGCTATAGTTCTATATATTATTCTTTTGCTGAGTGTTTTGGCGTTAGTTTTAAAGTTGTTTTTGTGTGCTACTGGCGGGTCATGTGTGACGAATTGGCCCAAATGTTTCTGAGCACCGACCGGTAACTGTTGTGCAAGATGGGGAAGTATATATTAATATCCCCAGATCCTAAAAGAGTGCAAGGAAATCTGCCAAGCGTTTCACATTTTGTTTATTCAGTTTCACTTCAACATGGCTCAACCCCATGAGGTTTGGGTTGTGTAGCTACAATTCAAAGCTCATGATTCATTTATTGGGAGTTTTGATAATGCATGTGGTTACTGGTTAATATCTATTAAAACATAATATATCGAATGTTCAATTGAATATCATTGGACATGAGTATAGATATTTTTATTTACAGTACATTGTGAAATGATCCACATCGTACCTAAAACACATTAATAATAATATAATAAAAATATAATGACGCTACCCAGTAATACAAGTATACAAGTAATACAGGTTTAAAATTTCCCAACTCTCTTCACTCGTTGCTGGCTAGTTGTCGCCCTGCTGAAGATTACCAGTAGATGTTGTCTCTGGGTTTTTGGCTGGTAGCGCTCCATCTCAAACGGTCTGTGACCACTCATAGCATTCTTTGTCTAAAGCCAGTCCAGTACAATATTCTTCCTTTCCCAACCTTCCTGCAGTCCCCACGAAGGCCCACACTCCTGTATCTTAGCAGGGCTCAGCTAACCAGTGCTGCCTAGCGATAGCGGATTACCGGCTGATTCAAATCTGCAGGCGGTCGGTGAGACACGTCTCCGTGCGTGGCGGGGGCTAAGCTACGGTGCGGCTAGCGGCTTCGACCCACCCTTCTCATGGATACCGTAGCTGTGATTATCCCCTATTTTAAGGTCTGCTGCCAGGAGACAAAATCCGATACAAACGGGAAAACGTGCAAAATGCATGCTTTTGGATGGCTGCCGTTGCCCCAATGAGGAAGGCCTTAAGGGAAGGCGTGTAGGCTGGCCTTTCTGGAAGAGGGACTGCCATGTCTGGCCACGCTGGCCACATGCTCCCGTTGCTTCCCCTGGCTCAACTCTAATTCTCAGCCTAATCCACTTTTCCTCTTGCATTATGCTTTTTTTTTTTTCACTCTTACTCTTACTCTTACTCTTACTCTCTCTTACTCTTACTCTACTCTCTCTCTCTCGCGCGCTCCCGCTTTCTTTTTGCATGATTCACCCCCCCTCCTCCCCCCCTTCCTTTTTTTAAATATGACATTCTCTCTCTCTCGCTCTCTCTCTCCTTCTGCGCTAGAGTTACATGTGGTTCTGATGGGGGCCGGCTTGTCGACGTGACGGGCCGTGCACAGAGGCATGTGAATGGGGCCATTGTTGGAATCCTGAGGGCCTTTGGACGCCCGCCCGGCTCTAATAGCGTTTTTAAAAGGAAATCTTAAGATTGCAACGGCAATATGTTAGCTCTTCTCCCTGCCGTGCCCCTCACTTCGCCCCCCCCCCCCCCCTCCTCTTCCTCCTTCTCCCCAGTATGTATTACTGGGACCCAAAGAGCAGTGCAGTGGAGTCCGTGCAGAGCATTCTGTCCAATCACCCATACTGAGACACAGAATGCAAATCTTCCAGATTTGCAGCAAGCACCCGAGGGGCGGAGAGTGGAGAGTGGAGAGTGTCCATATTTAACGGTTATCCTGGAAACCTGCTGCATGGCGCCTCCCTGAGTGGGGGACATTATGGGCTTGTACTAGTTGTGTTCTCATGTCTCATTTTTCTAATTTGCGTCTAAATTGATGTTTCCCCCCCCCCCCCCCAGTATAGTTGTGTTGTTTGGAAATCGTTTTTCCATGTCAATGACAGGCAGGATAGCTCCGTCACTTGGGCCTTGGGAACCAGAAGGTCCCGAAAACACCTGGGCACTGCCGAGGTGCCCTTGAGCAAGGCACCAGACTACTACACTGCTCCCCGGGCAGCTGTATATACAATGGCTGCCCACTGCTCCTAATACTAAGATGGGTTAAATGCAGAGAAACACATTTCACTGTGTGTGTGTGTGTGTGTGTGTGTGTGTATCATGTATTTGATCAATAAAGAGGATTCAATCCTCCAGATTTAGATGTGATTTTAGCTGATCCACTCTCGGTCTATACTGGATAAAATGGAGGCATCCTGCAGGGGGGGAAAAGCAGGTTAACGAGCGGTGAAAGATGCCAATGTCTTGACTGACCCCCCTCTCCTCCTCACCCGCAGGCTTCGTGCACTGTCCAGTGGGGGGAGTGTGACGTCCCCCCCTCCTTCCCCCGCCATGCCAAAGTACAAGCTGGCCGAGTACCGCTACGGCCGCGAGGAGATGCTAGCACTTTATATCAAAGACAACAAGGTAACACACTCTTCTCTTCTTTTTTTTTTTTTTACGCCAATAGTTACGCCAATGTTTTGGTATGGTTCTCAGGCTTCACGAAGGGTAAAAGTCAGGCTTGTTTTTATCTATTTTAGTTTGTTGTAGATTTCTAATGGGTATTTTGTTGTTGTTTTTGTATGTTACATTGGTTATGGTTCTTACTACATATCTCATACCTACTCTATAAGCTATACCTCTGGCCAGTATGCCTACCAGGGTATACTTCACTATCTCTGCGCGTAAATATACTGTACACCAGTTTGTTATGCCTAGTAGACCGTTTCCACGCCCCATTTAACCACTGTACATTGTATATTACTACGCACTTCACTGTTACATTTGCACTCACTGGTTAGATTGCCAACTTATTTTCACTGTACTTGTGCTGTGCAATGACGATACATTTTAGTATAATCTAATATAATCTATGGTTCCTACTAATATGTCAATAATTGAAGCTTTTTATTTTTGAGGATTAAAAAAAAATAATAATAATAATAATTTTTTAAATATTGGTAATGGTTTGCGTTCTTCACTAACGCTAAAGTCAACGAGTCAATTACTGACCGTTTACCCAAAAGCACCCCGCCCAAACTCTTTCCCTCACTGGGAAGAACCGATGTGCCCGGACACACATTTAGGTTCTTCACAGCCACGGTGTTCAGTATCCTTTTAAAAGCCAGCCTCTCTCGCCGGGTTCCCTCGGGGGTAGTGGGTGACAGACACGGCGTACACCGTGGCTTTAATGGCCAAGTGTAATTAAAGTTAAACGGAATGAGTTTTCTTTTTTTTCTTCACAATGTCACAATGACCAAAATCCAAACCACCCACATTGAAACGAGGACTCTGCTTTCATTTTGAGTAGACATTATCAGATTTTAAAAACCTTGTGTAAGTACCTCAACTTTGGGGGTGGTCATAGTGGTCATGGTTTTGGAACCCAATTGTGTGTGTGTGTGTGTGTGTGTGTGTGTGTGTGTGTGTGTGTGTGTGTGTGTGTGTGTGTGTGTGTGTGTGTGTGTGTGTGTGTGTGTGTGGTGTGTGTGTGTGTGTGTGTGTGTGTGTGTGTGTGTGTGTGTGTGTGTGTGTGTGTGTGTGTGTGTGTGTGTGTGTGGTGTGTGTGTGTGTGTGTGTGTGTGTGTGTGTGTGTGTGTGTGTGTGTGTGTGTGTGTGGTGTGTGTGTGTGTGTGTGTGTGTGTGTGTGTGTGTGTGTGTGTGTGTGTGTGTGTGTGTGTGTGTGTGTGTGTGTGTGTGCGTGCGTGCGTGCGTGCGCGCGCGCAGGTCCCAAAGGACATGCAGGATAAGGAGTTTTCTACTATCCTGCAAGAAGAACCCATGCAACCGCTGGCACTGGTGCCTCTCACCGAGGAGGAGCAGGTATAGTGTATCTCTATATACATATATAGCACACACAGACACACACACACACAAGTGTTTAAACCTTTTTGTCTAATCTAATAACAGAGAAGACCAGTGCCAAGCGTTGCATCGCATTTAAAAAAAAACTAGAGGCCCGGTAGGTAGTCTAGCCGTTTCGGTGATTGAAGCCAAGCCGGATAACGGGTTGTGGGTTTGAGCCCCCACGGTCTTAACCTGCCCTTGACCTACAGCCGTGAGCAAGACGCCTAACCCCTGACGGCCCCTTCCTTAATAACCTATCCTGCTTTGGTTAATAATTATCTGATAAAAAGATCTCTCCGCACGTACGTTAGACGGACACGGGTCAGAGGGCTTAATCTCAGATTGTAGTTTGGATGCCGATCAGAGGGATATTAGTCATTATTTTAAGTACAGTGGTTTCCACACGTTCCGTCTACATCGTATTACAACTCTTGATCGGCAGCGGGGCCTTCAAAGAGACTCATTCTGCAGCCCCGACCAGCGTGGCACAGAGCGGACATTCTTAACATTCCTTCATTTTGCTCTTTCCATTTTCTCTGAATCGCCTTTTCTCTCTCTCTTTGGCTCCCTCTCTCTCTCTCTCTCTCTCTCTTTGACTCTCTGTCTCTGGTTTCCGTCTTTTTCTCGCTTTGCCTTTTTTGTTTCCGCCACTGGTGCTATCTCTCTCTCTCTCTCTCTCTCTCTCTCTCTCTCTCTCTCTCTCTCTCTCTCTCTCTCTCTCTCTCCCCCCCCCCCCCCCCCCCATGTCTCTCTTTCTCTCTCTCTCTTTCTCTCTCTTTCTCTCTCTCTCTCTCTGTCCCGCCACAGAGGAACTTTTCCATGTCTGTGAACAGCGGGGCCGTGCTTAGGCTCATGGGTAAAGGAGTGGGAGGCGCCGTACCAACCGGCGTAGTCCGGGGCCGAGGGGCCGCCAGAGGGGCCGGTCGAGGTAAATAACACTCGCACACTCACTCACAAGGAAAAACAAAAAGTAGCCCACATCCCTCAAACCATGACCTTTAGGGGCCTGCATCCACCAAACACGTTTTGTGCGCCGACTCCGCCCACAACCACTTTTTCCCCCCCCAAGCGCCTTTTTGTTGCTGAGGTTCCGAAAACTTTCTGGCGCTTCTGCATTCCTTCGCTGTTAGCGGTAGCAGGTATCTGTTTCTATTAGAAATATGTTGTTTTCTAGTATATCAAGGCAAGAGAGAAGGTGACATTGACGAGCGCAGTGCTGTTCCAAAAGTTAAACTTTTTTTTCAACTGCATGCGCTGGGAGTATTCCAGTACACTGTACAGGGAAATTACAAGTCTAAAATAGCATAACAGATTATATTAGATTCAAATTTATTGTCATTGCACAACACAAGAAGATTAATAAACGAGAGCGTCCGAGAGTCTGGCCTTTCTCTGTGTAACGCCTGACAGACAGACAGACAGACAGCAGCTCCAACCGGACCGTGACAAGAGCGGCAAGTGTCTTCCATGGAACGACCCCCATGTGCAACCACTCAGCGAAATCCCCAACCAACCGCCGCCACCGCCGTTTTTTCCCAAACCGCAGTGTGAACAAGCCGACCCCAAGCCACTCGCCGTCTTAAGTACCGTGGCCGGCGTCCAACAGGGGGCTGACTAGAATAGAATAAAACATTGTATTGAAGCCATACGCTCGCATGCGTGTCGCGGTGTCCCATTCCTACCGCTCCTGCGCTGGAACCCGCGCTACAGCCTCGTCAAATGGACCTTCTGTCGAACACACGCATGCACACACACACACACACACACGTACACAGCTGCGGTCGTCCGCGAGTCGAGAAGCCAACCTAAACAAATGGCCAGCGGCTGGTGGAAGACGGCCAGGAGAAGTGTGTGTGTGTGTGTGTGTGTGTGTGTGTGTGTGTGTGTGTGTGTGTGTGTGTGTGTGTGTGTGTGTGTGTGTGTGTGTGTGTGTGTGTGTGTGTGTGTGTGTGTGTGTGTGTGTGTGTGTGTGTGTGTGTGTGTGCTGTGTGTACCCGCGTTTGCACTGTATATTTAAAAGCTTTACTGGCTAATTGGACACAGGCGTTCTGGATTTGGTCGCTGTGGATATTGTTTAAGAGGATAACATACAGGAAAGGTAAAGCAAAGTACCTTTTTTGCTATGCCTTTCTTTAGCATGCATCACGTGCATCTTCAGTTCACCAAAATAAACGCATTACTTAACCACATTATCTTGTGGCTCATAATCTTCTACGCACTCCTTCATCCATCCATAATGGAATAATTGATATATTATATAATTATAATCATTTGAAAAGTCATTCATTTTGTGTTTAAGCTGATGTGCATATCACTTTCGTTTGAAATATGAGAGGGCTTTCTGCGAGGCTGAATTAAGAGCAAAGTAGTTAATAACACTGTCCCGTCTTCCTATGTAACGTCATATGAGAGTTGGCCGTCTTTGGAGGTAGAGGAGGTACAAAGCGGGAGGTTCAATGTTTGAAGGGTGCAGGACCTTAAATAGTTAATAACGCTGTCGTGTCTTCATATGTAAACATCAGATGAGAGGTAGTACACAGCCTGAGGTCCAATGTTTGAGGGGGTACATGACCGTACATAGTTAATAACACTGTCCTGTCGTCATATGTAAACATCAGATGAGAGGTAGAGGGGGTACACAGCCTGAGGTCCAATGTTTGAGGGGGTACATGACCGTACATAGTTAATAACACTGTCCTGTCGTCATATGTAAACATCAGATGAGAGGTAGAGGGGGTACACAGCCTGAGGTCCAATGTTTGAGGGGGTACATGACCGTACATAGTTAATAACACTGTCCTGTCTTCATATGTAAACATCAGATGAGAGGTAGAGGGGGTACACAGCCTGAGGTCCAATGTTTGAGGGGGTACATGACCGTACATAGTTAATAACACTGTCTTGTCTTCATATGTCACATCAGATGTGAGGTAAAGGGGGTACACAGCAGGAGGTCCAATGTTTGAGGTGGGGTACGGGACCTTAAAAAAGTTTTGGGAACCACTGCTTGAAGGTAACCGACAAGCAATATGATTTGTGGCCAGGTCGCGGGCGCGGAGAAGGTGGATTCTACCAAAGAAGTATTGAGGAGCCGGAGGTTGGCTTCGGTCGCAGCGTCCGGGAGATCCACCGGAGCCAGAGCTGGGACGACAGGTCAGTGAGCCCCGTTCCAAACCATGTTGGTTCTCTATGTGCAGTGGGCCCTGTTGGGTTTCCGATTCCTCAAGTGTCCGCTGAATGGC
This sequence comes from Muraenolepis orangiensis, assembly GCA_027704905.1. Taxonomy (NCBI): domain Eukaryota; kingdom Metazoa; phylum Chordata; class Actinopteri; order Gadiformes; family Muraenolepididae; genus Muraenolepis; species Muraenolepis orangiensis. The sequence continues at coordinate 20,936,948 of CM051021.1, read as the reverse complement.
AAAGAGGCTCTACTAGCCATGATTTTTGACAGTTTGTAACCGTGGTGCGTATCCCCCAGGGGCGAGCGGCGCTTCGAGAAGCCCCTTCGGAGGGAGGTGCCGGGCCGGCCGGGCTTCGAGGACGCCGTGGTGGTGCCGGTGCCGGTGGCTCCCCCCCTGGGGCCCGGCAGGAAGGAGCACCCGCGGGCCGACAGCGACAACTGGCGCACGCTCCGGGAGGAGCAGGGCGAAGAGGAGGTTGCCGTCGTGGGCGGAGGAGAGCCGGGCAGCAGCTGGAGGATGGCCGTTTGCCGCAGGGACGGTACAGAGAAACCTTAAAGTGTGCACGACAAGCTTTAAATGTGTTCCCGTCTTCTGAGCGTTCCCGATTGGCCGCCTCGATGCAAACCCACTTTTTCCGTTTGACCCGACCCAGACGGAGGTCCTCGCTCAGCGGGCTGGCGAGACCACAGCGCCCCCGGCGACAGCCGGCGCCGGAAGTTTGACTTTGATTTCCGGGACTCCGACGGCCACGGCGGCAGCGTTGGCGTCGGGCGGAGGCGCGCGGGCAGCGAGGGCATGGAGGACGACCGCGATGGGCTACCCGAGTGGTGCACCGACGAGGAGGAGGGGGAGATGGGCACCTTCGACTCCTCCGGCGCATTCATGCCCCTGAAGGTGGGTGGCGGTACTAGATAACGAGTACTGGGTTAGATCCCCCCCCCCCCCCCATGTACATGAGTTCCTACCCTAGTGCCATACGCAGGCAAACTGAACACGGTCAAACACTGCCAGTGACAGTTCTGTGTAACCACAATACTGTTGGACTGTAACTGCACTGTTCTGTGTCACTAGAGTGCTGGACTGGTACCAGACTGTTCTGTGTCACTACAATACTTTACTGTTCTGTGTAACAATACTGTACTACTGGACTGTTACGGGACTGTTCCGTCACTACAGTACTCGTACTGTTGGACCGTTACTGTGTCAATACAATACTGTAGTGTATCAATGCTACATTACCTAGTTTCATGTTACATCCCACTGCACCTTTTTGTATGTATATACATTAGTCATTTGCGGGGTTTTTTTCAGGCCACCTCAACATGTATATAAACACTATTATATACTCCAATACTTTCTTTTATTTACATCATTTAGATTTTTCAATTAGTTATAAGAGTCTTGATGGGATCGCTAGACGTTTGTACGACGACGACGAAGGCATTGTGATGCTGAACAAGGTGCCCCCCTTTGTTTAAGAAGATCAGGGGCCTGCTGCTAAATGTAGTCTAAAGCTCAGTCCTTTAAATCCACATAAACACTCGGTGTTCTTTCCAATAACTTTAAATGAATGCGTCTTCATTGTTTACCTAATGAATCCAGTGGTAATTGATCATAATGGCGTGGCCCTGGAAGCCAGCCTGACCACTTGCCTTGCGTCACATTGTGGTTGGACCGAGGTACTGCGTGCAAACTGACAAACACGAGTCTTATGCGTTTTTTATAAATATATTTTTTTTTTTTTTTTAAATCAAACCTTTCTTTAACCAAAGACCTGAAAGGACACGTGTTTTGTCTCGGCAGTAGCTCAGTGTGTTGGGACTTAGCTTGGGAACCGGGAGGGTCGCCGGTTCAAGTCCGCGAAACACCTGGGCACTGCCGAGGCGCCCCTTGAGCAAGGCACCAGGCCCCCTACACTGCTCTCCCCGGGCGCTGTATACACAATAGCTGCCCCACTGCTCCTAATACTAGGATGTGTTAAATGCAGAGAAACAAGTTTCACTGTGTGTGTCTGTGTGCATGTATGTGACCATTAAAGAGGATTCAGAGTCCTCCAGATTTAGATTTTCAGATGTCGGGGTTCTGATGCATTGGTCTCTCTTTCTCTCACCAGAAGGGAGGCAAGGACATGATTCTGGAGGAGGAGTTCGACTTCCAGGGCATCGAGGAGGAGGACGAGGAGGAGTTCCTCGTCGACTCCTCCGAGAGGCTCAACAACTCCGGCGGTGACAAGGGTACGGGTTCGGTCCTTTTCCTCCTTTTCCCCGCTGCTGACGTGCTTGCCGGATCTCCGCATGGGCCCCTCTTCGGTGCACCCGATTTTCACGTTCTGTCTTGAGCCATTAGCCCGAGCGAGCCGGTCTCCACCCTGTATGCAAAGCGCACAGCGGAGCGTGAATACAAAGCGAAAGGGAGTTCTTAGTGTTGACATTGGCTACACCTTGACCACACTTAACGCATAATGTTGCGAAACTCTTTGTGTATTCACGGGCCTTTCCGTCGACACCACTGGGGGTGGGGGGTGGTGGGGGTGGGGGGGGTGCGCGAGAGAGAGCGAGCGAGAGAGAGCGAGCGAGAGAGAGAGAGAGAGACCGACCTTCGCTCTTGTCAGTGCTTGTGTTAGTCAGTGGATCACAGCCTTCCCCTGGATTTGTCTTCTGAGCTATAACGGACCACGACGATACGGGGAATGTGCTGGCTGTAATTAACCATTAACACGGAAGTAGAAGCGCAGAAGTCTCGGCAGAAGAAATTAAGTCGACTGTGCCAGGTCCTGTGCCAAAAGATAACAATAGCAGCCAATATTTACTGATGTGTAGCCAGGATAGTCAAGCGGTTGGGGGGGGGGGGTGGGGGGTGCTTGACTGCCTGCTGAAAGGCTCTGGGTTCGAACCCCAATGAGTGTGGGCTTACCTGTAGGCGTTCCTAGCTCCTCTACCTGCTCAATAATGAAATGGGTCTAAAATGTCACTTTAAGCGACTGCTAAATGAGTAAGTAGTTAAGTAAGCGCTACCCTCGGTCTTCTCTTGGGGGGGGGGGGGGACGACCGCATGTTATTATCATCATCTGACACTTCTCCTCTGGCTTTCTCCGCCTCCAGAGAGCAAAGACATGGGGTTCGGCGACAGCGAGGGTAAGCTGTCCCCTCCTTGCTCCGGCCCCCCGGACCACATGGCCCCGGAGTCCAAGGCCGGCAGCGCCGGGATGGTTGCCCACGACAACCACCAGATGACCAACAACCTAGCCCTCAAAGGCAGTAGCATGTCGAATGACGGTATGCTCAAACAAACCAAAACGACGGCTCCTCTGATCGGATGTTTTCTTCACAATGTCCCGTTCTCGTGAACGCTCTCCCTCCCTTTGTCTCTTGTTCTCGTTCGGCGCAAAATAAACGGTTCACTGAGTGACGCGCCGTTTAGCCCGTGTCCGCGCTAATGTATGTTTTTTGTTTTTTCCGGTGGGTGATGCAGGTCCCGCCGGGCTGTCCAAGGTCCACGTGAGCCTCAGTAACCACGTGTCCCACGGTTCCCACCCCTCCGGCCTTCTGTCTCCCCCGCCCTCCTCTGCTGCTCCTCTCCTCCCGCTTTCAGGAGGAGACATCGAGGATGACGAGGGCATGAAGCACCTGCAGCAGGTATGGACGCTTTCAATATATATATATATATATATATATATATATATATAGTACAGTATATGTATATATATATATATATATATATATATACTGTACGTGAAAAGTACAAAGTACAGGCCTTTTCATGGTACAATTATTGTTGGCAAACAAAACACAATAGTAAATGACTGTTTTTAACTTTGTAGCACTCCTAAGATTCTTGTGAATGAGAAGAATGTAATACAAATAAAATGCATTATTATTATTATTATTATTATTTATTACGTAAGAAATGAAGTTGGCTTAAAGAAATGAAGAACCAAAAACGACAATACATCCGACCATTCATGAACTGATTTAATTCAGTCAAGCATCCAAAACGAATCTTTTGCATTCAGCTGAAAAAATGGGTTCCCGACAGCCATGGTATGAACACACCGGAAGTTCCCGCGTCTTCATTTTCGTAGCCAAAGTACAAAAAATGTTTCGAATGACTCCTCTGGGAGATGCACGAAGGTCACGTCACACGCAAAAAAAAATGTATTTATATTCACCTTATTACGTAAGCACACTGCCAGTGTGAAATTGCATTGCAAAACCATGGGACTCGATCACCGGCTGTCATCTGGTGTCGGACCAGAACGGACCAGGCTGCCGTCAGCCAAAATGGAGGCCGGTAGAGGGAGGGGGGGGTTTGCAGCGCTGTTGTATCTTAAACAGGCCAGTGGTCCCTGGAGGGTACTCCGGTGGCCCCCTAATCTGTCTCTGAGACCTGCTGCTTTGTATGCGTTTCTCTGGGTCTCCAGTGTGTGCGCGCTAGACACCACCTAATGGTGGTGACACATTACCCATTCTGGCACCTATTGCACTCCTAACCCTCCCCTGGATGGAGGGATCCATCTTCTTCTTCTCAAGGCGTCTTCTCCCCTCTGGGTTTTGGGGGAACTTCTTCCTTTGCCCCCCTGTCCAGGGCTTTTGGGGTGGAGACAGACCGTTAATCCAAATCTGGTGAAATTTGTTTCCCTGCATTCTACCTGTCCTAGTTTTAGGAGCAGTGGGCAGGTCTTTTATATACAGTGCCCGGGGAGCAGTGTAAGGGGGTCTGGAGCCTTGCTCAAGGGGACCTCGACAGTGGCCAGGTGTTTCGGGGACTTGAACCTGCGACCTTCCGGTTCCCAAGTCCCAACAGTGACCGAACTACTGCTGCCCCCTTCAGCAACGCAAGTTGCACTAATACCATTGACTGATCTTGTGTGTGTCCCTCTCCACAGGAGGCGGAGAAGATGGTGGCGTCGCTGCAGGACACGTCCCTGGAGGAGGAAGAGTGCTTCACCCTGCAGCACCACCACCAGCAGCACCACCACCAGCCGCAGCAGCAGCAGCAGCAGCAGCAGCAGCACCAGGACAGCCGCAACACGGCCGACGCCCTGCCGCTCGGCCACGAGGCTGCCAAGAAGTGGTTCTACAAGGATCCCCAGGGGGAGATACAAGGTACTGACCCCCCCCCACCACCCTTGGCCAATGGCCAGTGGTGGGGCCGGTGGCCCGATGACCAATGGTAGTCCCTCTACTGTTCCTCTATTAGAAATTGGAGAAGGGCTATTTTGAGCCAGCCCCAGAACTTGGGAACTGGTTCCTAGTTGTGAAACGTCCCACTTGGCTGTGAAACGCACCGGTACACACTCTGGAGGAGTAGTGGCTCTCATAGCAGACCGTTTTTCCCTCGTGTGTTGGTTTCCCCCGTCTTTCATTCATTCATTCTCAATTAAATTCAGAGTGTTTTATTGGCATTGAAACGTATGCTAACATTTGACAACGAAGAAGTCAAATATGCAATTTAAACAAAATCAAAACAAATGTGCCTGTACAGCGAAAAGTGTAAATGTTTCTCTTGCTCTCTCTCCTCTCTCTCTCTCTCTCTCTCTCTCTCTCGCTCCCCCTCTCTCTCGCTCTCTCTCTCGCTCTCGCTCTCGCTCTCTCTCTCTCTCTCTCTCTCTCCCCCCCCAGGCCCCTTCACCACTGTGGAGATGTGCGAGTGGTTCCAGGCGGGCTACTTCACCATGACGCTGCTGGTGAAGCGCGGCTGCGACGAGGGCTTCCAGCCGCTCGGCGACGTCATCAAGATGTGGGGGCGCGTGCCCTTCGTCCCGGGGCCCTCGCCGCCCCCGCTGCTGGTGCGGCAGCCCCCGCCCCCTCAGCGCCCGCAGTCCTCGCAGAGGGCCTCCTCTTCCTCCTCCTCCTCCTCCTCTGGGACGGTGAGTTGGACGCCCCGCGGCACTCTGTGTGCACTCTGTTTTATCATTGGGTTTCACTGGAAACATTTGCTGCTGAAGTTGCAGTCTGCAGCAGCACAAAGCTGACGTCTCTCTCTCTCTCTCTTGCTGCTCCACCGCTCTTCCCGTTCTCCTCAACCTCCTCCTCTCATCCTCTTCTGCTCCTTCTCCTCCCCCTCTCCTTATCTTCCTCCTCTCTTCTGTTCCTCCCATCTCTCCTGCTCCTCCTCTCTCCCTCTCCTTATCTTCCTGCTTTCTCCTCTTTCCTGCTCCTCCTCTCACCCTCTCCTCAACTCCCTCCTCTCTCCTGCTTCTCCTCATCCCCTCTCCTCTTTCCTGCTCCTCCTCCTCCTCCTCCTCCAGGGTAACCTGGAGCAGGAGCGTCTGAAGAAGCAGCAGGAGCTGACTGCCGCTGCAGCCATCTATCAGCAGCTCCAGCAGCAGCAGCAACTCTTCCAGCTCATCAACAGGTACGGGGGGCGTGCGTGTGTGTGTGTGTGTGTGTGTGTGTGTGTGTGTGTGTGTGTGTGTGTGTTGGTGAAACAAGATGTTTTTTTAAAAGCTGTTAGTTGCTGACATTTATCCCGTTTGTTTCCCCCGCTGTGTGTGTGTGCGTTTGTCTGCGTGCGTTTGCTCGTCCGTCTTTGTCAAGGTGCAGTGATCAGGGTTTGATGCCTTCGATGAACAGGTCGATGTCCGTGCCGGATACAGGGTCCATGTGGGACATGCATACCTCAGCTTCTCAGCCGTCCGGTACGCCTCCTTATAACCCGACGACGCCCTCGGTCATGTTGGATGTTTGTGTCGTGGCCACAGCTAACCCCGCTCCCTCTCCTCTGTGTTCAGGCGGAGAAGCCAGTCTTTGGGACTTAACAATGAATTCTTCTACTCAGGGTCCAACTCTCGAACAGCTTCAAAAGGTGACTTGAGGGTGCCCCCTGGTGGTGTATCTTGAGAATGAACCCCGTGACCCAACCAAATGCTATTCATCATCCTAATAATGTTAATAGAATTGTACAGACAAATCAAATTAAATTAAATGGAATATAATATATTTTGTTCAGTTGCCCTATGCATTTTCCCGGAATTAACATTAGATGATGATATAATTATATATTATGATGAATGATACAGCTACGAGTGCCACAAGACGTCATCCAATGAGGCGCCTGCATTTGGGACATCCTTTCTGAAACCCCCCCCCCCCGCCCCCAAACTGTGTTTCAGCTCCAGCAGGAGAGACGAGACGCTGAACTCAGGGTGAAGCGGGAGGAGGAGAAGCGGAGGGAGGAGAAGAGGAGGCAGGAGGAGCAGAAGAGGAGGGAAGAAGATGACCTCTTCAGGCGCAAGCAGGTGTGTGTGTGTGTGTGTGTGTCAAAGGACGAGAGCCGCTCATTAAGATGTCCCTTTGTGTTTTGAACGCTTCTTTCTAACAGGATTTTGGTGACATCATGTCTTTCTTATGCCCCCGTCTCCTCCTCCTCCTCCTCCTCCTTCCTTCTCCTTCTCCTTCTCCAGTGCCGACAGCAGCAGGAGCTCATCATGAAGTTGCTCCAGCAGGCCCCCCAGCAGCAGGGGCCCGGCGCCGGCGGCTCGGGCTGGGGAGGGGCCTCCTCTTCTGGGATGGCCAAGTCGGGGAAGCCCCCGGCTCTCACCCTGCTGGAGATGCACCAGGAGGCCGAGCGCCTCCTCAAGCAGCAGCGGGTCCAGCAGCAGAGAGACAGGGTGAGTACTGGAGAAGATACATATACATATGTAGTTCTATACCTGCGACTCTTTGAGTTTTCCAAAGCCATGCTATAGATGGAGGTCTGTAGTTTGACGCCCCCCCCCCCCCCCCCCGCCGTGTGTCCTCCCTTCCCAGCACTCCGGAATGCCGATGGGCAGCTCCTCTATGGGCGGCCAGTGGGCCGACGGCGTGGGCATGTGGGGCGGCCCGGGGGGCATGGACTCCAAGGCCCCCGGCGGGGGAGGAGGAGGGTCCTCCGGCGGGATGGGCATGTGGGACGAGGCGGTGAAGAACCAGACGGGCCTCCGCGGCAACAACAACATGGGCATGAAGAACAGCCGCAGCAGCCCGTCGCTCAGGTGAGGACCGTGGCCGGATGATCGAGCTTAGGATTTTCCCGCCTTTTTGATATTTTTTCCCGCCTTTTTATTTTTTTGCTGATTTATTTTGTATCTTCCCACGACTCTTACTACTGATCTACAACATGCAAAGGATTTATTTAAATATATTGGTTATTTTGTAATACATATTTTTTTTTAAACATTAACATTGAACATTTGGGGAAAGTTTGGAGTCTGTTACGTGGCACCAAGCGGTACCGGGTTTGATCCCCGCCGATGGAAAGCGTACAGGTGGTTGTAACGTTTCTAAAATGCTCACCTTTGGTTGCTTTCCTCCGCCAGTGACCAGTACCTGATGCGCCGCAAGCGCACGGAGGAGGAGGACAAGCTACTGAAGCTGCTGCAGGGCATGAAGCCCCAGGACGGCTTCACCACGTGGTGCGAGCAGATGCTGCACGCACTCAACACCTCCACCAACAACTCCTCCTCCTCACTGGACGGTAGGACGGACACACACACACACACACACACACACACACACACCACTCAAGGCAGTTGATGATGAGTATGTGTTGAGTTTTATTTTTTAATGTGTGAACTTTTTGTGAACTGCCATATTTTAATGTGTGAACTTTTGGACTTTTCAAACTGTGGATCATACAAAACATTATTTTGTTTTAATTGCCAGACAAAAGGTTATGTTTTTAATGGCCAGTTAATGTGCTGGAAGCTTTGGCTGAGGTTAAAGGGGTTCGGAGTTGCTTTGTGTCGCTTCTGCAACGAGTTGTCTTGAAGGAGTCCTCCTCGTTGGGTGACTCGTTGATGCCGGGGATGTGAAGTGTGGTCAAAGAGGGATATTGTTGTTTGCTTCGGTGTCAAGTTTCGTAGATTATGGATTGATTTTATTGAAGTGAAAAACATAACCTTTTTGGCTGTGAACCCCGAAGGACACTGAAACCTTTAGCACTATTACAAAGAACTGCACCGCTTAAGCAAGGTCTGGAGCCGGCTGGCAGCTGTTGTGCATGTACAGCGCTCGAGGAGCAGTGTAGGGGTTTGGTGCCTTGCTCAAGGGCACCTCGGCAGTGCCCTTGATGTTTTTCAGGGACTTGAACCCGCGACCTTCCGGTTCCCAATCCCCTGCCGCCCTCCCGCCGTTGATGCTATCCCCAAGATGCTTTTTTATTTTTTATTTTAAGGGGGTCCTGTATCCTGTTCCCTTTTTAAGTTTTTAAGTCCTTGTCTCTTTTTTTTTTTCTTTCTCCCTAGTGGCCACCATCGTGGCGTACCTGAAGGAGGTGGAGTCACCCTACGCTGTGCTGGACTTCATCAGGTCCTACCTGGGGGACACCGTGGAAGCCAAAGAGTTCGCCAAACAGTTCCTGGAGCGCCGTGCCAAACAGAAAGCTAACCAACAGAGACAGCAGCAACAGGTGAGCGTGGCGACCTCGTTCTCCTCCTCCTCGTTCTCCTCGTTCTCCTCCTCTCCTCCTCGTTCTCCTCCTCCTCGTTCTCCTCCTCCTCCTCCTTCTTCTTCTTCCATCCATCCATCCATCCGGGTCAAATATGGGTCAATCAATGTGCTCCAGGTGTTCCGACTACTGTCACTGTTTTAGTGTTTAGTCATTTTTTCAGGCGAGGCTTAATATAAATGATGCCATATCGCAAAGATGACTTGTTCCTATTTAGACTTGCAGTTCTGTATTCCTTTCAGACAATGTTTCAAATACGTTCTATAGGAGTGTGCAAATATATAGGATGTATGTGGGGGGGGGGGGCTGATATTTATTTAATCTACAAAAGGGGGGGGGTGCCCTGCATAAGAAGTTTGGGAACCACTGCACTAGACTATGCTGCCCCCTCTGGTAGACATAAGGTGCTGAAATAGTGCATTGACGTGTTTTCGCTTAAATCTGATGTTTTGGATGTGGGTGTGGTTCTCAAGAGTCTCTGTACCAGGTGCACTTAATCACACTTTCACCATGGCAACCGTTTCTATGAGAACAGAGGTTGTTTAAACCGTGGTACTCCGGCCTGTATGTATGCGAGGGCATGCGGTCACTGATGTGTTATGGTTAAGTGATGTGTAAATGACGTTCGTTTTTCTTTTTAGTTATCAAAGGAAGTTGCTGGATTGAACATGAACTTCCCACTGCCGGTAAACTCCCTCCTCTTTCTACATCAAACATTTAAGCTACTATCAGGCCCAGTGAACATATATAGTATATTACTAAAAAACAATAGTGTACATCATTGTGTTGGATACAACAATGTGTCTAGTTATATTTTCTCTGGTAAAGTGTCTCTCGGTTAAAGTCCATCACGTGGAACTGTATACACACGCATACGCATTTCACATCTCCTATTTGGTCCTGTTTTCTGCACCGCAAAGAAAGACCGACATTCTGCTTTATATCGCCCTCTTCACCACTCATTTAACGACCGAGTCGTTAATCCTTAAGTGTGGTCTAACGTATTGTCTCTCGCTCTCGCTCTCGCTCTCGCTCTCTCTCTCTCTCCCTCTCCCTCCCCCCCCCCCCCCCCTCTTTGTCCCTGTCTCGGTCTCTCTCTCTCCCTCCTCCCCCCCCCCCCCCCCCCTCTTTGTCCCTGTCTCGGTCTCTCTCTTTCTCTCCCCCTCCTCTCCCCTGTGTACCGTACAGGACTCCATGCGTGGTATGAACCCCAGCGCCCTGCAGTCCATGTTCCAGAACACCCACATGGGCAAGGCTGGTCTCTATGACAACCAGGGAGGGAAGATGAAGAAGAAGCAGCCCATGATGCTGCATTCTGACCCCAGCATCTTGGGTACACGGCGCGAGTATTTCTCGCTTGTAATATTACAGCTGAATTACTGTCTTCCGACGAGACTGGGGACTTCTGGATTCTCCATGGGGCTGGATGACCATGTACACACACCGTAACCTTTTCTCATTGTCCCACCCCCCCCCCCTCCACCCCCCCCCCCTCCTCTCCATGTTTATCTCACTTTGCCTCCCCCCCCCCCTCCCTTCTTCTCTGTATCTTTCTCCCCCTCTTTCGCACTCCTATCGTCATTTTCTCTATCTCTCCCTTTTCATCCTCTTTCTCCGTGTCTGTCTCTCCTCTCTCTTGCGCTCTTCTCCCCACTCTCTTCTATCTTTCTCTCCTCTCCTCCCTTCTCTCTCTCCCCCCCCCCTGTCTGTCTGTCTGTCTGTCTGTCTGTCTCTCTCTCCTCCCCCCCCCCTCTCTCTCTCTGTCTCTCTCCCTTCCTGCAGGCTATTCATTCCACAACGCAGGCGATTGTCTGAGCCTGAATGAGATGGAGATGGAGGATTACTGACGCTGCGTGCCAGCAGCAGCAGCAGCAGCAGCAGCAGCAGCAATAGCTACCTGAGGCCTTCCTGTCTTTTAATCAGACAAACCAGATGACGAATGTGCACTGCTGGGGGACACTGGGAGTGAGTGGGTGGGCGGGTGGGCGGGCGGGGAGGGTGGGTGAGGAAATTTGGGGAGGTCAAAGGGTGTGGCAGGGCCAACTCCTTCCGCCTCCCCATCCTCCTCCTCCTCCTCCTCCTCCTCCTCCTCCTAGTTTGTCGAAATGAATGAAAAATAAGGGCTCTGTTGTGATGCACTGGGTGAGTCACTTGAGCGTGGGGGGGGGGGGGGGGAGAGAGGGGGAGAAAGGGGAGAGGGGGGGGGGAGTGAAATACAGAAAGATGGTATCCTCTGGCACTCGAAAAAAAAAAAAATGAATAAGCACCTTATACTGAACTAATGCACTTTATTGAGACGGGATTTGAATAGGGTTTGTTGTCCTTCTTGTTTGCGTTTCTCCCTTTTTTTGTTTTGGTTTTTGTTGTCGTTGTTCAGAATCAATGCACACGTGTGCATTGGTGTGTGTGTGTGTCAGCTGTACCCATCGGCCCTCCCCCCCCCGCCCCTCCCCCTCTCCCTCCCTACGGGCATGGATGGGGACGGGAACTGGAAGGTGGGCGGTGGGTGAGTTTCACAGAGTCCACAGTCGCCGATGACGACGACGGCTCGTGCGATGTGTGTGTGTGTGTTTTAGTTTTATTTTTTATATTTAGTTTTTTTTCAGGGGGACCTTGTACCGGGGGGTTGAAACCTTTATCAGAGAGCAAATCCTTTTTCTCAAACAAACAAAAAAACAAACAAACACTGTTGATATTTCTCTTGTTCAGCATTTTTTTTTTTACATTTATATATAAACGTTAAAGCTATTGAAAAAATAGATTATAAAAAAAAAATACTTGAAGATTTGCACTTGCCTAAAAAAAAAAAAAATATGAGAAAAAAAAAGCTACAAAAAAATGTAAAAACCAACGGGGGTTTAGTTAGAGATATTTTTCGTGAATGTGGAGTGTGTGTGTGTGTGACTGAGCACGGTTTGTGTGTGTGTGTGCGTGCGTGTGTGTGTGATCGAGTACTATACCAGTCTGCACAATGTTTTTTCGTTTTATTTCATTGCTTACCAAGATGTATGAACCATAAGAGGCCATTTTTTGTTGTCGTTATTGTTTTTGGTTTTGTTTTCCTTTTTTTTTTTTTTCATTCAGATAATTCTTTTTTGTATTCTCATGTGTAGTAGAATGTGTGTCCCCCCCCCTACACACGCCGCCCCAGCTTTACCAGTCTGGGGCGGGGTGGACATTGCTTCGAATGCATGGGGATGGTGTGAGCCAGTGAATGAATGAATGATTAAGTGTGTGTGTGGATGGATGGTTGGATGGATGGATGGATGAAGCAGAGAGGGGGGGAGGGGGCAATTGCACAACACATCCCTTCTCTCACCAGCTCACCAGCCCTCCCCCTTAGACTTAAACGAGTCAGTTCGCTGACGCTAGCTTTTTTTCTTCTTCTTCTTCGTGCTCATCCAACATTGAATCACCACTTTAGTTTGTGTGTGTCCCTCCATCCTCCTCTTCCTCCCCCACCCCTTCCTCCCTTCTCCCTTCTCCCTCCCCCCCTCTGGAAACTGGTCCCCAGGAACCTGAGGGGGGACTGCGATGGGACTGGGCAAATCATGAGGGACATTATTAGTGTGTGTGTGTGTGTGTGTGTATATGAGTGTGTGTGTGTGCCTGTGTTCATTTACTGTTTGTAGAATTGAGTTAAGACTACAGGTACACTAGGGTGTTTGAGTGAGATAGAGAGGGTGTGTGTGCCCTTTTTTTTGGTATGCGTATGAATGCACATTTGTGCCTAAGAACTTGGATAGGTTGAGTGGCCATTCAGACATTAACCTATTTTGAGAGAGAGACAGAGAGTGTGTGTGCGTGCGTATGTGTTTTGTGTGTGTGTGTCTGATCTGTGTCGGTGCTGAGCACAGCGTATGTAAAAAAAGAAAAAACAAATTGTACGTGACTTTATATGGTAAAAACATTTTCTAGTCAATTCTGGGAGGAGGGAGGGGGGGGGGGGGAAGGGGAAGGGGTGTGGTCCAAGAGAAGGTTAGTCTCGTCGGGTTTTTTTTTTGGTTGTTTTCTGGTGTGCGATCGCGTTGCCTTTTTCGTCCGCTCTCGAACTTGTGAATGAAAGAAGTCGAGGGTTGTGGCGTCGTTTCCGATATATAAAAACAAAACCAACAAAAAAGTAAAAATTGAGAATTTACAAGCGTCTTTTGCGTGCGCGTGTGCACGTGAGGGTGCACGTGATGTTCGCATACTGTGTTACTTCGTTGTTGCAATTTTGATAATGACGAGTTTTTCTGTTTCTTTTTTTTTTAATGAAAAATATATATGAATATATATATATATACGTTATATACAAAGTTTAAAAAAAAAAAAAGTATTTGGACTAAGATAATGAGCACTTGGGGCTGCTATTTTTGTTTATTATTTTTGATTTTTCAATTTTTTTTTTCCTTATTTTTGTTAGTTTTGTTTTTTTTGATTACCGCCAGGTGAAGTGCGTTTGTATTATTTCTTTCTTAAGAAAATATTGAATGTATTCCAAAAAATATGGCAAGATAACCGTGCTGATACCAGATATATTTTTTGGTTCTTTTTGTCAAAAGATTTCAAAAAATGGAAACCTACAAAAAAAAACAACACAAAAGCTTCAAAGACTTGCAAGGTCTTTATTGTTTTTTTGGGGGGGGGGGGGTTTTGCTTTTTAAACAAACGGAAAAAAAAAAGAAGGAAGAAAAACTAAAAAACCAACCTACAAACTGGCGACTGACAACACAGTTGAACATACTGCCTCTACAATCCTGGTCGTAACCAACCGTGACGATCTCATTCAAAGAAAGGACTTTTCTATTCCATACCAGAGCTGTGGTCGTTTACAAACCCACATGGATTTCCGTGGGGCGGAGTTTATACTTTATTTTTTTGTTGTTGTTGTTCATTATGACTTTATTTTCTTTCTTTTTTTTTTCTTCCCCTGTCATGGGTTGGGCTTTGCAAGTGCGCTTCTGCCATCGAGACATTTGACTTGGTGACGCTTTGAAAAGTGACGACACGGAATCACAATGAGAGAAAGAGAGATAGAGAGAGAGAGAGATATATAGATATATACTGGGACTCCTGTGTGCGCCTTGGTCGCCGTGACAACAAGGAGGAGGAAGAGACTTAACGATCAACAATGGAGATGGGGGAGGGGGGGGGGGGGAACAGTGGCAAAAAACACAAACAAATCTATTTGAGATCGTCTTCAATTTGTTGGGGTTGAAGAACGATGAGCCGAAGCCAGTCACGGAGTTGGGGGAGGGGGAGGGGGGGGGGGGGGGAGAAAGAGTGACTGCCTCCCCTCCCCTCCCCTCCTTCCCCATCAAGAAGGCACTCGCCCTGCCCGCCACAACTCACCTATGCACTTTTTGTTCAGACAAGCTGTGAGGTACCGATTATGGGGGATGGGGGGGGGGGGGGGGGCGCACAATGACAACAACAACCGGCAGGAGGTCGAATGACGGCTTGGGACTTTTTGTTCGTCAAGATGTAGAGAAACCGAGAGGGAGAGAGGAAAATCAAAAAGCAAAATGAGATATTCCAAAACTTTATGAAAAGCGAAAGACTTGACAAAGAAGGCCGTCTCGTTTTGGCCTCCTGTACGTGGACGTATTTTTTTAATGACCACCCACCCCCCCCCCCCCCCCCCCCCACCGACGATGCGTGAGAGGAGAGGAAAAAAAAAAATCCAACAGATGAAGGAAAATTCATGAGACATTGAAAGAAATGAATGTTCTTCAACTTAAACGACCCCTTTATTTTTTTGGATTGTCTACGTTGAACACTTTTTTTTTTTCTCTTTAACATGTCAGCTTTCCCTGCTTCTATCAAGCCAGAGAAAGAATGAGGGAGGGAGAGCGAGAGATGGAGAGGACGAGAGCACCACTTTGACTGAAGGGTTTCGGGGGGGGGGGGGGGGGGGAGACGACATGCTGCAGTGCCCCCATCCTGAGGGAGGGATTGAAACCCCCCCCCCCTTTCCGACCCGTTTTGAAGGGTCTGGTTTGAACCGCACTAGAAACCCAGGTGTCTCGTCCTGCTTCGTCAGACCAGAGGAAGACTTATTGGTCGAGGGGAAGTGTGTGTGTGTGTGTGTGTGTGTGTGTGTGTGTGTGTGTGTGTGTGTGTGTGTGTGTGTGTGTGTGTGTGTGTGTGTGTGTGTGTGTGTGTGTGTGTGTGTGTGTGTGTGTGTGTGTGTGTGTGTGTGTGTGTGTGTGTGTGTGTGTGTGTGTGTGTGTGTGTGTGTGTGTGTGTGTGTGTGTGTGTGTGTGTGTGTGTGTGTGTGTGTCCCCCCTCGTCTGCCCCGGAGAAACCTGATTGGACTAGCTGGAAAGGAACAGTGACGTTGGTGAGGTTTTAAAAACGATATCTATATATATATATTTTTTTTCTACCTGCCTGATTTTCTCATCGCTGTCATTGTTAAAGCCGCTGTAGCTAAGATTTAAGGACTGCACGCCCGCCTCTGTACGACACAATTTGCAATTTAAGACCTACTCCCGGCTCCTTAATGACCAATCAGAGACCCGTCAATCACGGGTGTGTAAACTCTAGCACTTCTCAAGGGGCGGTGCAACTAATTGGGTTGTCTTTTATTTTCAAAGTGGTGGCCCATTTCTGCTCTCTTAACAACTCTCAAGGCGGCGTGCCTACAGCTCAACCTTTTTTTTACACCGTCGTTTTTCGCAACGCTAGTGTCGTTTTTCAGTGTGTTGTCTGCAGTTGGAGCCCGAAGCGTTTCTCTTGTAAGCGTTGTTCTCTTTGTGTGTTTCCACAGGGTTCCTAGCGCGGTTGTACAGCTGCCGCCCGGGCCCCTTTTAAGAAGAGCCACCCCAGCACCCCAGACCCGCCGCACGTCGACCTCTAACCGGACTCGGATCATCTGCTTCGTCGAGACGGGCCGCCCCGGGCGGGTCACGTCTGTGATGGTGCTAGTCGACGAGCTCGGGGACTTGGAACCGTGGGGCCGTGTCCCTAACGAAGCAGAATGGATGTCTTTTTATTTTTACGCGGTTGAATTCTTCCTCCTCGACCCCCCGGAAGACGTGTGTGGGGACGGGGTGTCGGGTTCGTGTGGAGGTCCTCCCACCACCGAGGGGCGTGCTGACTCGGGGTGGAGGGGAGAGGGGAAGGGTGTCGGTGGACTTCCTCTCATAACATCCTGGTTGGCAGAGACACCAGCCGACCTGAACTGTTAACTGTATAAAATAATGACGATAATAATAATAATGTGTTCGGCAACAACAAAAAAAATCATAACGGAAGAAAAAAAAAAAGCAAGAGACTTCTGAACGGGACCTCGAAGTTCCTTTTTAGTTCCTTGGTTTTCGCACACATATTTACATATGGTAGGTTCCGTGCTAAAATATACACATACACACGCACACGCACACACGGATACACAATATTGACGCTCATACAAAAAGAATCGCTACAAAACACGGACGAGCAGAGGCGCTCGCTAGATATAACCCTGAGCATTGCGCTTTGTAAATAATGTAAATGTTGTTGTTTTTTTCCTTGATTTCTTTCATTTAGTTTTTGTCTTTAGTTTCCTTCTCTCCTAGTAAGTTCCAGTTATGTTTTTGTGTGTGTTCGACATGCCTTCAAAAAAAAAAAAAATGAAGAAATTCCTGGATGGCGAATTGTAAATGTTCTTCGGAACGATTGACAAATTTAAGTTGATATCTTTATTTTATTTTTTGGATTTGGTAAGGAGACGGAGGGAAACGACTGGGGTTTAAACTCGGGACTGTTTGTCTGTTGGCTAATGTTCGACCAGCGTAGTTCGGGATACCACAGCAAAACGGTCCCCTGTTGGGTTTAAATTCGGATTCGGGAGGTTTAAATTCGGATTCGGGGGAATAGGGTTGAAGGGTGGTGTTCTTTCAATTATTTTCTATACTTATTTTTATTTTATTTTTTTCTTGCTTTCTTTTTTCGAAATGGAAGAGTAGCTATATATTTTTTTTTTTGTTTGTTCCATTTTCCAGTGTTGTTAAACCGGTCACACCCCTGGCCTGTGATTGGTTGATGGTGTGGTACAGGAGCTGAGCCGATTGGGCGACGATGGAGAGACATGGGGGGGGGTGGTGTGAACTTGGAAAATGGACATAAAAAAAGAAAATGTACATAGTTTGGGTTTTGTTTGAACAATAAATAGTAAATAAAAGTGGCATTTAACCGTGATTGACTCAGTTTGTGGTTACCGGTCCACTCTCCTTGCCTGTGCACAGACCAAGGCTACAAACAACTTGTAAGTTGTATGTTATTTTAACGCTACCTCATACAGATTCATCGATAGTCATCAATATATATATATATATATAGGATTAATATATATATATATATTATATAATGAAGGATTATAGAACACTTATGCAATACAACTGCCAAACCATAGCTTAGCAAACAAAAAAAGAACGAAGATTTTATCTAGATAATCTATATCTAGATATCTATATCTAGATATCTAGATATATCTATATCTAGATATAGAGTTGGATATATATCTATAGATAGATATATCTATAGATATATCGATCTATAGATATATCTAGCTATATAGATATCGATATATAGATATATCTATATCGATTTAGATATATCATTTTAATATGCTTCCAAAAAAAAAAAAAAAAGGTAACCGGGTGGATCTCGTTGCGCGTCATCGTGCCAAACATCGCGATGTTTTCGAGCGCCGGGAAGTTAACACACATGGCTGCCTGGATTGTGTTTACAACTTCTCTCCCCTTGGTGAAGAGATAGAATACACATGTGGTCGAAGCGTCTACTTATAGCTGGATCGAGGAAACCCGATCGACTGACCTGTTAGAGGACACGCTCTTTGACGGTTTATTTATTTAAAATAAAAAGTCAAACCAGGACCCAGGATCGGACCGATCACAACCCTCTCAAGGTATTAGCACAGTAGGAGTAGTTAGCTGCTATCTGCTAACGCTAGTAAGGGAGGGAGCAGGGGTGTGTCGTACGAGATGAGACGTTGCTTTGCGGTTTTAAGTAAAATGTGACGAATGAATGAATGAATGAATAATGAACACATAAGCCACTTAAATATTTATCCACACCTACGGTTTGTCATTGAACGCTGTGAGCTGTGTGTGAGAAGCGTTGATTTCCATGTGTCGAAACGTAAGGTTCCTTGTATCTAAACTGTGTGTGTGTGTTCTTGTGTGTGTGTGTGTGTGTGTTCTTGTGTGTGTGTGTGTGTTCTTGTGTGTGTGTGCTAGGCGAGCCTGTGCTGGGATGTCCCCGTCCTCCGTCCGCCTAAAACACCCCCACTGCCGGAAGAAGCGAGGCCTCAACACCTACTCCTTCACCCACGTCTGACAGGTCGGGGAGTCGAATAAGCATACCGCTGTTTGGGGGTGGGGGGTCACATTGACTGTGTTGGAAGACCCTTTTGAAGAAGGAGAAGGAGAGAAGAACATCAAGAGGATGTCTGTGTCAGTTGGAGGAGCAGGAGGAGGAGGAGGTGAGAGTGGTCAGGACACCGAGGCGGACAGCGAACCCCCTCAAAGTGCACCGCCGGTACCCCCCAGCGACTGTGTACAACCCGGGGAGTCTGGGTCGTCTATGTCGGAAGGGGGCCTTCCGTACGGCAAGCGCCCCAGGATGACTGAAGACACGCCGCTGGGGTGTGTGGAGCCTGCAGACGGGCAAGAAGAACAAGAAGAACCCGTGGTTGTGGAGGAGGACCCCGTCCCCTGTCGACCCCCGACAGAAGAGCCCCTCGGGGAGGAGGGAGAACCGAAGGAGAAGGCAAAGGAGGAGGAGGAGGAGGAGGTGGTGGTGGAGGAGGAGGAGGAGGTGGTGGTCGGTGGACCAGGTGAACCAGGTGAAAAGGAGAGTCTCCACCGTGGAGATGACGTCCCTGTTGACGTTACACCGGAGCAGAGCCAAGAGCTGCCGGAGGGCGAGCAGGACGGCGAAGACGGCTCAGGCCAAGCAGCACAACCGTAAGTAAATAAGATGCACTTTATTAAGTGTTGCTGCAGGAGGCAACCTATTATGAATTAGTGTGGTGTGTGTGTGTGTGTGTGTGTGTGTGTGTGTGTGTGTGTGTGTGTGTGTGTGTGTGTGTGTGTGTGTGTGTGTGTGTGGTGTGGTGTGTGTGTGTGTGTGTGTGTGTGTGTGTGTGTGTGGTGTGTGTGTGTGTGTGTGTGTGTGTGTGGTGTGTGTGTGTGTGTGTGTGTGTTGTGTGTGTGTGTGTGTTGTGTGTGTGGTGTGTGTGTGTGTGTTGTGGTGTGTGTGTGTGGTGTGTGTGTGTGTGCGCGCGCGCGCAAGTCCAACTGCACACAATTCCCATCTGGGATAAAAATTAAAAAAAGTCATTACATTCCAAACTTTATTTGCGGCTTATAGTTTAACTATAAAATGCTTGAAATAAATTAGCATATATATATATATTACTGTATATATTGTACTTAATTTAATATAATTTATCGTCTAAGTAAATACTTAATGGATTGCTCTACAGTGAAAACTGTATGTGTGAGATTCCTCCTCCTCATCTCCTCCTCCTCATCTCCTCCTCCTCCTCTCCTCAGGCTGGGATTGGACTTCAGCCAGACCCCCCAGTATCTGACCGGCTCCTGCGCTGAGTACTCGCACTTTCCCCAGAACTACCTCAAGGGCTGCAAATGGTAACCTTCTACACTACAACACAACCAGCCACCGTAAATGACTTCTGTTGTCGTTGTTGTTGTTGTGGGTAGTTGTTTGATTTATTTTCCCCAGATCTTCTATTCAGACCGTATCCTATCATAAGCCCCCCTCATCCCAGTACCACCAGGGGCCGGACGCTGTATCCCACCCCAAGTTGACCTATGGCTTGAAGGGGAACCGGCACGCAGGGACTTGGGACTATTAGATGGAAGCAGTACTCCTATATATATATCTATATATAGATATCTATAGATATATATATAGCCAAGGATTCAAATTGCAAAGTGCAAGGTTTTCCCCTTTTGAGTTGCGGTAGAGCCGTCTGTGCTCCATTAGGCTCTGTGTTAGTATTAGCATTAGTAAGTGCAGATGTTTGCAGAGCAGGCAGGCAGTAAGTGTGTTTTGATTGCAGACGCACACGCCCTCTGACAGAGAGTGCTGTTCCGTTGTGGTGGGTGGGTCGTTGGCTAGTGACGTTGGCACATTCATGTTTCTTTGTTGGCCACTAGCTCTACTAGCAGCCTGTGTACACGTGTCATCGCATTGTGTGGTTTGTGGAAGGATAAATGACGTATAAGTATAACTGAGTGTGTGTGGAGCTCTATATGTAACAGACCAGATAATACTGCAATATATTATCTCTCTCTCTCGCTCTCGCTCTCGCTCTCTCTCTCTCTTTTCCCCCCCAGGGCCCCAGACGGCTCCTGCGTCCTGACCAACAGTGCGGACAACGTGCTGCGGCTCTACAACCTCCCCACTCAGGTCTACAGCTACGACTGGGACCTGCTCACTGAGATGGTGAGGCCCAAGTGATATCTGTACAATACCGCCCCCTGCTGGCGGGCCTTGGGTACTGTTCAAAGTGTACTTTGCTACGTAGACGTGCTTGATTTGCAGTATTAATAATATGTTATTGTTTATCTGTTAGCAAGATAACTCTGAACGTTTTTTATGGAATTGGACAAACTTGGTTAGATTACTTATGGTCTAAGACCGATTAGATCTTAGATCCAGACTCTGAATTCTAAGGCGTGTGAGCCCTGGGAAAGTCTGTGGACTTATCAGCATAACAACAGATGTATTTTCCTCTCTCTCTCTCTCTGTGTCCTTCCGCTGTCCCGTCCAGAGTCCAGTGCTGAGGATGGCGGAGGGGGATACCATCTACGACTACTGCTGGTACCCCAAAATGACCTCCCTGGACCCCGAGTCCTGCATGTGAGTTCAGCCTCCGGTTCATCGTCCCGCCTCTACTGATCGCCCAGCCGCTCTTCATGGCTTTAGCATCACACTCACGGGTCCTGGTCTGCTCTAGGCGAGACTGGTCTAGTCTAGCCTGGTCTGGACTGGTTCCGGTCAAGGCTGGACTATGGGTCTGTTGGTCAGAACCACGGGGAGAAGGTTCTCTGTACAACCATGGAGCGCCAGGGAGGCAGGGAAGAATTTTGTCGGTTGGGGCTCACCTGCTGGGCCTTTGTTCGTCTCCTTTAAGGTGTGTGTGTGTGTGTGTGTGTGTGTGTGTGTGTCAATTCTGGACATTGCTGTGGTATCTCTGCGTGTGTGTAATGTGTATGTCTGTGCAAAATTAATGAAGCTAACCGTTTTAATGGCTGTGTGGAGGCCAGGTTAACAGCAGGTGTGTGTCTGATCCATCCCTGTAGCCTCTCCTCCCCCCTGCTGTGTTTGTGTTGGCCTGTGAAGCAGGCCAACGTTTGTAATCCCCCCCCCCCCCCCTCTAACTCTCTCATTAGGAGCCAAGGGTTGGCCCCAGGCCCTTTGCCTTACCCCAGCCCCCCCCCCCCATCTCACCCAGCATCTGTGGCTCGTCCCTGGCCCACTGGAGCCCCGTGGTTACACATCACTCATCCCCAGACAACAACACTCCACACGCCACAAGGACTCGCCTGTGTGTGTGTGTGTGTGTGTGCATAGCTTACTATTGGGTTCATTGGGAGTGTTTTGTTTTTACTTTTCCCCCCCCCAAAGCGACTTTCAGTGAATACAGACACGCAAGTCTCAAGGAGCAGGGGTAGGGGTCATCTTGCTCAAGGGTTAGGCTGTGGACGTTTGGGGCTCAAACCCTGTTACCTTTCAGCTCGGGAGTTACACATGGTAGCCACTACACTGCACTTTCCTGCCCTCCCCTATGTGAGAAAGACACACAAACACACGCGCGCGCGCTAACGTCGATCGGGCCTTTTGAAATCACGCCGCTGCCGGGTTATCTGATCCGATGCCGTGGGTACCGCTGCCATGGCGACGCCCCGGGGTCCATGGCAACAAAGAGGAGGCTGACGGAGAGGCGGAGGGCTCGGCCAATGAGGGCCAATGAAGGCCTCCCGGGGTGAGGTTTCAAAGGGAGATGGCCAGGGAGGGGGGCGATCGACGGAGCCTTGCTCCTCCAACACCATCTCACTCACACGGAGTGTTCCACTATTTAATTGATCGGTTGTTTTGCACTACAAACGGGATGGGAACCCATGGGGGAACGCGAAATGTGGACGCAAACAAATCCAGGCCGCAATGGAGTTTTACATTGCGATTGCCAATCCCCACGTGTTTCAATAGCCTTCGTAACTTTTGTCTGTCTGTCTGTCTGTCCCCAAACCCCTGCTCCAAAAGGCCAGGTGATGACATTTTGTCAGCCAATCAAATCCTCCCCCTGGTTGAAATCACGCCTGTGTGTTCTTTTTGGTCCTTGTTTCGTTTTAATTTTTTTAATTTATGATAACGTCATAAGAAAGTTTCACCTGCTCCCTCCTCGACGGAGAAAGCCATGTTTAACCACATCGTCGTATCGGGAATCCATGGTTCCTCTTTACCCCCCTCTTTCTTCTTCTTCTTCTTCTTACTCTTCATCTCCTCGTCCCTCAGCCTTTGATTCCTCCCCCCTACTTCCCCGTCTCCTCCTGCAGAGAGAGAGAGACACCGAGAGGGAGAGAGACACAGAGAGGGAGGGAGGGAGAGAGGGAGGGAGAGAGAGACACACACATAGAGAGAGAGGGAGAGAGACACAGAGAGGGAGAGAGACGCAGAGAGGAGAGAGACACAGAGAGGGAGAGAGACACAGAGAGGGAGGGAGGGAGGGAGAGAGAGACACACACAGAGAGGGAGAGAGACGCAGAGAGGGAGAGAGACACAGAGAGGGAGAGAGACACAGAGAGGGAGGGAGGGAGGAGAGAGAGACACACACAGAGAGGGAGAGAGACACAGAGGGAGAAAGACACAGAGAGGGAGGGAGGGAGAGAGGGATGGAGAGAGACACACACAGAGAGGGAGAGAGACAGACACACAGAGAGGACACACACATAGAGAGAGACGCAGAGAGGGAGAGAGACACACACAGAGAGGGAGAGACACACACAGAGAGGGGGAGAGACGCAGAGAGGGGGAGAGAGGGAGAGAGACCCAGAGGGAGAGAGACGCAGAGAGGGAGAGAGACACAGAGAGAGATGGAGAGGGGTCATAATCGGGAGGTGGTCTGAGGGTTCCGGGCGGGGATCCAGCCTAGCAACGGTGACTAGCTTTTCTTATAATTGGATGTTTCTATCTGCTCTGGAGCGGAGCCCAGGACTATAGCGCGGTGGAGGGAGGATGGGGGAGAGAGGAGGAGGAGGAGGGTGGGGGAGGAGAGGGAGGAGAGGGAGGAGGAGGTCTCACAACACGACACGGTCAGGGCTAATTTCCTGTTGTCTAATTGAGCTGCAGACACGCTCTGCTGTTTTTGTTTTGGTTTGTTGTTGTTTTTTGTTCCCCCGGCCCAATCATCTCCGAGTTTAAAAAGCGTGTCCTGTTCCTGTTCTTCTTGTGGTGGTGGTGGTGGTGGTGGTGGTGGTGGTGGTGGTGGTGGTGGTGGTGGTGGTGGTTGTTGATGATGTTGTGGTGGTGGTTTTCCGGCACCCCAGAAGGAGCCTCTGTGATGAGGATGACCTCCACCACGGAAATTGGGGCCCGGTGGAGGGGTTTTCTGTCCGCCGTGTGGGCGGAGGGCAATGTGTGGGTTCAGCGGGGTTTGAACCCCCTCCCCGCCCCCCGCCCCCGCGTCTGCTCCCTCCTCCGTCCGTTGACGTAATCTAAAAAAAAACCTCGACCACTTCCAGAGCGTTCCCCATATACGTTTATCACTCTGGAGCTCCCCCACCACCCCACGACCACCCCCCACCCCACGACCACCCCCCACCCCCCACCCCCAGACGTGCACAAGCCAGCCAATCGCAGAGGAGCGTCTACCCGGCGGCGCCCGCCTTCCGATTGGGCCGAGCCGGGAACGCCCAGAGGAGCTCATCTGGCAGCTTGTCCGCTCCGTAACGAGGGGACATCTGGTAGGGATTGTGTTCTGGCCGGGTCCCAGAGGCTCGGGGTCTGTTGTTTTCATTACTCTCCGCCGCCACAATCAAGAGCTGTAATTTGCTGCTGCTCGACCAGCTCCCCTGTTCCTGTTCGTGTCGTGTTATTTCTCAACATGAACTGTGCCCCGTGCCTCTGTCTCTCTCTTTACACTTTCCCTCATCGTGTTCCCCCTCTCTCTCTCTCTCTCTCTCTCTCTCTGTCTCTCTCTCTCTCTCTCCCCCCTTTCAGTTTCAATGAAAGGGTTGTGTTGGCGTGACCGTGTCATTGGGTAATGCTGCTCCAAAGATAAATGGTTATAATAGCACAATGCTCATGATAATACACACAGATGGAACACAGATGTGCGTGTGTTTGTTCAATATTAAGGAAAGTTTACAAGTTAAACCAGAGGGCACTCGGTTAGAACCTATACGTCCTCCACCCACACCAAAAGGTTCCCCTGGATCCGGATTCGGATCCGGATCTGTGCCAAAATCGAATCCACCGCTCTTGTTCCCATGAGTAATTGAACCGCCAAGTTTTGTCCAATTCCGGACATCACTTCCATTTTCCTTTTTTAGGTTATCTTGCAGACAGACGGGCGAAAAACATGACCTCCACCCCGTCTCCTCGATGGTGGAGGTAACTAAGCTAAACCATAACCAAAAAAGTCACTCTTCTCACACTCTTCCCGTCTTCTTCTCTCTATGTCCTCCCCCATCAACACTACCCATCCCGCCCCCATCTCCCCCCCCCATCCCAGTCTGGCCAGCAGTAGCCGTGACAACCCGGTGCATGTGTGGGACGCCTTCTACGGCGAGGTGCGGGCCAGCTACCGGCCCTACAACCACCTGGACGAGCTGACCGCCGCCCACTCCCTCTGCTTCACGCCCGACGGCACGCGCCTCTACTGCGGCTTCGACAAGACGGTGCGCGTCTTCCACACCGACCGGCCCGGCCGCGACTGCGAGGAGAGGCCCACCATGGGTCAGTCAGTGGGGACATGACGCAGTACATTACATTACATTACATTGCATACAGGTCATTTGGCAGACGCTTTTGCCCAAAGCGACTTACAATAAGTGTGTTCAACATCAAAAGTAGGTAAGAGAACAAGTCGTCTACCAGAAAGTCAAAAGTGCATTTCATTCCGAACAAAGTCTCCAAAGTCTTCAAGAACTGAACCAGGGTATAAGTACAATTCAAGTTCAGGTAAAGGAACATAATAAGTGCATAATATCTCACTAACTCACACGCAAACAATCGACTTAGTAAGACTCTAGAAAAAGGGGGAAAGAGGACAAGCTACGAGGAAGGATCCGGGTAGTGAGGTTAGTAGCCGTAGCAACCGCATCCTCCCCCGTCCTCTCCCCCTCTCCCTCTCCCTCCGTCTCCTAATCGCAGTTGTGGGTTTACTATTAACCGTTGTATTGGGTTTTTATTGAATCCATCAAGAGGCACTGACTCACAGACTAATTATAATCAGTTGGATGTATTTATAGTAGAGTGTATTTCACAAAAATGCAATTACCTTTTTGATTTGATTATTTTAAAATGGAGCAGCCAAAAAACTGAACTAATGACTAACATCAGGAAAATGAGAAGGTTCAAATGTGTGCTTTTAGGACGTCACGAAGCCAGACCTGAGTCATTCCTCAAACTAGGACTGTAATGACTAAAACAAATCCACAAATCTTAACCGCTCCCTCCGTCACCCCTGCTTGAACGTACACACACACACACACACACACACACACACACACACACACACACACACACACACACACACACACACACACACACACACACACACACACACACACACACACACCCCCTCCTTCGGAACAAGTCATTCCTCAAAAGAACAGGGAGTCGGCGCATGAAAAATGCATCTCAAAACTCAATTTACCCCAACCTCTCTCTCTCTCTCTCCGCCTCCCATCACTCCACCCTTTCGCTCTCCGCTCTCCTCTCTCTCTCTCTCTCTCTCCCATCACTCCACCCTCTCCCCCCTCCCCCCACAGTGAAGAAGCAGGGCCAGGGGGGTATCATCTCCTGCATGGCGGTCAGCCCGTGCATGGAGGTGTACGCCTGCGGCTCCTACTCCCGCACGGTGGGCCTCTACTCCTGCCAGGACGGCGCGCCCCTCGCCATGCTGCCCGCACGCCACCGCGGGGGGGTCACCCACCTGCTCTTCTCCCCCGACGGGAACTACCTGTACACCGGGGGGCGCAAGGTGAGAGGGAGGGAGAGAGGGGGTGAGAGACATAGGGAGAGATATAAAGGGAGTGGACAGAGATGAAGAGAGCCATATGGAGGGAGAGAGAGACACACATGGAGGGAGAGAGAGATATGGTGAGAGAGACAGACGTGGAGGGAGAGACATAGGAGAGGCATGGAGGGGAGATAGGAGGGAGAGACATAGAGGGAGAGACATAGGAGAGGCATGGAGGGAGAGACATAGAGGGAGAGATATGGAGATACATAGTGGGAGAGACATGTAGATACATAGAGGGAGAGACATGGAGATACATAGAGGGAGAGACATGGAGATACATAGAGGGAGAGACATGGAGATACATAGTGGGAGAGACATGGAGATACATAGTGGGAGAGACATGGAGATACATAGTGGGAGAGACATGGAGATACATAGTGGGAGAGACATGGAGATACATAGTGGGAGAGACATGGAGATACATAGAGGGAGAGACATGGAGATACATAGAGGGAGAGACATGGAGATACATAGAGGGAGAGACATGGAGATACATAGAGGGAGATACATAGAGGTAGAGACATGGAGATATGTGTGTGTGTGTGTGTGTGTGTGTGTGTGTGTGTGTGTGTGTGTGTGTGTGTGTGTGTGTGTGTGTGTGTGTGTGTGTGTGTGTGTGTGTGTGTGTGTGTGTGTGTGTGTGTGTGTGTGTGTGTGTGTGTGTGTGTGTGTGTGTGTGTGTGTGTGTGTGTGTGTGTGTGTGTGTGTGTGTGTGTGTGTGTCGTTGAACTCTCTCGCTCTGTCTCAGGACCCGGAGGTCCTGTGCTGGGACCTGAGGGAGCCCGACAAGGTGGTGTTCTCCCTGCAGAGGAGAGTGGCCACCAACCAGCGCATCTACTTCGACATGGACCCGTACGCTCGCTTTCTCTCTCGCTCGCACATTGATACACGGTCGGCTTGGTGTGTCCCGGCCTTTAGGTTTTGGACATCGAGGATCAATCCCTTACCTGTTACCTCTACCCTTGGCTTTGTGTGTGTGTGTGTGTGTGTGTGTAGGTCTGGCGGTTACCTGCTGAGCGGGGACACAGAGGGGCTGGTGTCCGTTTGGGACACCCAGACACTGCCCCCTAGTGGCGACGAGGAGCCACTGCTGCAGCCTCTGCTTCGCTTCCAGGCGCACAGGGACTGCACCAACGGCATCAGGTGACCCACACCACCCACCCCACCCCACCCCCACACACACACCACGTGTTAGGTGCTTTCGGAACCGCAGGAACCTTTTGATTAGAGTTCTAAGAACTATCGGAGGGACTATCGGTCCTCTTTTTGTTGTGTTGGAACCACTAGGAACCGTCGTAGTTCCCGGAACGCTGCTTGAGGGACTTTTTTTAGCTTCGGAGCAGGTACACTCCTTTGGTGTGCACGTCAACCTTTGGTGACGTTGTAGATGTGATTGGTCGACCACGAGTACAATACACACACACAGACGACCGGACATTTTCAAAATACCCTTTCGCTTAGCCGTGTTAGACCGTTTAACTGTCCAAAACAAAGTACAAAAACACAACAAAACGCAGACTAAAGTTGGGCCGACGGCGAAGGAAACACAACGTGGGTTTGAATCGTCCAGCCGAAATGTAAAACTACTCGCTAGCATTTCGTACAGAAGTTCTGTCGATGGCGCTGGGGTAACGTTCCTATTAGCGGATTTGCAAAATTGCAAAAACAGAAAAAGCCCTTGAAGGATCTGTTCCTCCCCCAGGTCCCCCAGGTCCTAGTTACCCCAGTCCCCAAAACCGTTTGGTTCTGAAAGCACCTTTTGTTTCATGTTTGGGTTTAAACACGCAGATGATGGTCTAAACCAGTGTGTGTCTCTGTCTCTCTCTCTCTCTTTGTCTCTCTTCTCTGTCTCTCGCTGTGTATCTGTCTGTCTGTCTCACTGTCTCTGTCTCCTTTGTCTCTCTCTCTCTCTCTCTCTGTCTCCCTCTGTCTTTGTCTCTCTCTGTCTCTCTCTCTGTCTCTGTCTCTCTCTCTGTCTCTGTCTCTGTCTCTGTCTCTCTGTCTCTGTCTCTCTCTTCCGTCCCCCCTTCCCCAGTGTCCACCCCTTCATGCCCCTGCTAGCCACCTCCAGCGGCCAGCGCCAGTTCTCCGGGCCGGGCGATAGCAGCGGCAGCGAGGGAGACTCCGACGGCGAGAGGGGCGGGGGCAAGGGAGCCGCGTCGCCCACCGACGACCGCACTGAAAACGTCCTGAGTCTGTGGTGGGCCGGGCCGCTAGGCCCCGCCCCCGGGGAGGAGGGGGAGGAGGGGGGGCGAGAGGGGGAGGGGGAGGGGGCTGCGGACCGCCAACCCCAGCCCAACCCGTCTGCCATGGAGGCCTAGGAAGCCCAAACTCCCTTTACTGAGTAACTGAATTAACTACGTCTGTGGTTGTGCTGGAGTACGTTGGAATACATGGGGAGAATTAACTGCTTTTAAATTCTCTCTCCGCTCTCTCTCTCTCTCTCTCTCCTGCTCTCTCCCACCCTTCCTCTATATTCTGCTATCTCTCTCTCCCTCTCTCTCTATCTTCTGCTCTCTCGATCACCTGCTCTTTCTCTCTCGCCCTCC
>CM051021.1:20827333-20896938 GCA_027704905.1 Muraenolepis orangiensis | reverse complement strand
ATATTGCATTCATAGTTTTAAACCCTATTTTCTCCTTAATCGGAACCCCTAGACCGGAGTATTTGTTTCCTATATACTCGGTCTGTTTAAAATATTTTTTTTCAAGGGGTATCGTAGGAGGTCCTTTATTTAGGCTAGAATGTACCAGTCTGTCTCGGAGATGTTTGTTTCTCCTGAAGGCTGAAATAACCCTGAACCTATTTAATTCCCCAATCTTTTCTTGGGCCTGCTGGAAGTTGGTTTTCAGGTTTTTACTGAGTCTGGCCAGGGATTTGGAGTAAGTAGTGACCACAGGTATAATATAGCGCTCATCCCTGTCATTAACATACCTATCATTATTTTGGAAGATTTGTTTCACCTCTGTCCTAATTTCCCTTAGGAACCTCCGTGAGTATCCACGGGGCCCAAGGGCTGTGAACAGTACTTGTGTGGCTCGTTCCACATCCTCTGGGTAGGTACAAATTCTATGGAATCTAATCAGTTGAGACTTGATTAGTCCTTCATAGGGTTAGGGTTATAGGGCTAACCCTATAACCCTAACCCTTCATAGGGTTAGGGTTATAGGGCTAACCCTATAACCCTAACCCTATGCTTGGGATGATAGCTTTTTTTATGGAGAAGGGCATGTCTATCTGTTTCTTTAAAGAAGACCCGAGTTGCCAATTGTTTCTTCTCCTCCCCATCAGAGATGAGGAATACCTGCGTATCCAAAAACTCCAATTTTTCCTTCTGCAGATTATGAGTGATTGTAATTGCTGGATGATGCGAGTTTAATACCCGAAGGAAGTCCTCAAACTCCTCCACGGGGCCCTCCCAAATTCCAAATATGTCGTCCAAATAACGAAAATATATGGAAGGCAACGTCTTGCATTTAAGAAAGGCCGTTTCCTCCCATGAACACATATATAGGTTGGCGTAAGCCGGGGCAAATCTCTTCCCCATGGCCGTACCATGGATTTGGAGATAATGTTTTTTGTTAAACTTGAAATCATTCCTCGTCAGACCCAGTTCCAACAACTGCAAGATGATGTCATCTGGCCGTTGGTCATCAGGGAATTTGTCAAAAGCAGCTCTAATAGACTGTAGGCCCAGAGCCGTATCAATATTAGTGTATAAAGAATTAATATCGATAGAAAATAAGAACGCATTGTTAAGCACTGTCCGCCCCTTAAGTTTGTCCACAAAATCATACGTGTCTTTTATATATGATGTGTGTTTTTGCAAAAGGGGGTTAAGAAAGGAATCCAAGTACTCCGCAATGCGTGATGACTCTGAGCCGCAGTCACTCACTATTGGGCGACCACAGGGAACTTCACCTGGGACAGTCCACTTATCTAATGCCTTATGTATTTTAGGAAGCAGATAAAATGTCCTCGGCTTCGGTACCTCGGGGCCTATCAGGTAGGTCATTTGCTTAGATGTGATTTGCTTAGCCTGGAACAATTGGCAAACTAGATCTTTGATCATGCCCTGTGTTTCCGGCTGCATAGAGTGGAATAGTGGAGCATAATGATTCCTATTCGATAGTTGTTTATCTGCCTCCTGAAGGTACTGAATCCTGTCCATAATCACTACCTGTGAACCTTTGTCTGCTGGTTTAATAATAATAGCCTCATTGCGGCTTAACTTATTAATAGCCTGTAATTGCTCTATATTAAGATTATACTTCACCGTAGGATTGGGTCTGAAATTTCTCAAAGATTCCAGATCTTTCTGTATAAGTGTTGTGACGTCTGATGACACTTGTCTGGGTTCCCACACCGAAGGATCCGTCCAGGGCATCTGGGGAAAGTCTGTGTTGTAATCAAAATGATCCAACACCTTAAGTCTCCTGTGATATTTATGGAGATCCCTCCGAAGTTCCCCGCGGTCCAACTGTTTTGGTGTGGGAATGAACGAGAGTCCCAACTCCAATACCGCTCTCTCTGTTTCAGATAGAACATAAGATCTGGAGAGGTTCAGGATGTTGGATAGGGGAGCTGTAGATGGACAGTCGTCTCCCCCTAGGAGTTTAAATGCTCCCTCCAAAGCTGGAGCATCTTCCCCCCAGTCTCTGCTGTCCAGTGAACCGGATCTTGTGGCATCACCTTAAATTGAGCTCCTTCCAGAGCAGGTAAGTATCTACACTTCTCCTTTATTGTGGTGTTTAATCTGTTCAGCAGACTCTGCTGGTCTCTTTGTAATCTATCAGAGAAGCTAATCAGAGGTACGTATATCATGGCATTTGGAAATTTCTTTTCACAGGTCCTCATCAATTGCTGCAATTGTTTCCAGGACGTGCTAGCCGTTTGCTTTGAGAGGCAGTTGTTAAGGCCAAATGACAAAATAACCCTTTCTGTCTGTAGATGGGGTGTCAATTTCTCCAGCAATCCCCTGGCATGATAGAAGTTAGCGCCAGGGAAACTATCTATTTGGATACCATCATCCTGAAAGGTCGGTATACGTGCTAAATTGGAATCTCCCAATACCAAAATGGGTTTGGTGACTTCAATTTCCCAATCATTTATTTTTCTCATTGTATTTGGGTGTTTGATAGGTTCCCAGCGCAGGTTTTGAACGATCTGGGATGGGGAAGGAATTCAGGTCCAGGTTAGGGTTAGGCCCAGATCGGGGTGGGCTAGGGTTAGGGTTATGCCCAGGTCGGGGTGGGTTAGGGTTAGGCCCAGATCGGGGTGGGTTAGGGTTAGGATTGGGGTTAGGGTTGGGCCCAGGTCGGGGTGGGTTAGGCTTGGGCCCAGGTCGGGGTGGGTTAGGGTTAGGATTGGGTTGGGATTGGGGGTAAGGGAAAGAACCTGGGGTGGGTTAAGGTTAGGATTGGGGTTGGGGTTAGGGTTGGGGTTAGGCACCTGGGATGGGTCAAGACTGGGGACAGGGGAAGGAATTAGGGATGGGGTCAGGTGAGTGTTGGGCCCATATATGGACAACATGGGGTCCACCATGGTTTTATTACAAAACCGTTCAGTCCTCTTAGAGGGCTTCTGTGGCTGGGATTCTACCGGAGAAAAGCTAATGGTATCCTGATTGGCAACCGCTACGTTAGAGAGAACTCTGTGATGCCTACTAACGCCCTCTAAATCCTCAATCTCCCCAATAGTACCCATCAGGGGTTCCAATCCTTTCGGATTCAGGTCTCCTATTGGAGAACTCTGGATCTCCGCATCCTCACCCGAGGGCAAGGACTCAACCCTTAGATCGGAGGGGATGGTGTTAGAGGAGGAGGACCGGACTTGAGCTACAGTCTGTACCAAACGCCTTGATACACCTGTGGTAAGAAAGGAAGATACAGTCGCCACCACTCGGCTTTCCCCAGTCAATGCAGAGCCCTGTGTTGGTCTAACCGGGAGGTGTATGGTGTTGAAGTGTTGCCAGACACTTTACATTGTCAGAAAAGTCCATCAGTAAGGGTTCTTCACCCCTAGTTGAAGTGTCCTGTGAGGATCCCCGAGGGACCTGAGGTTGTTGGGTAATACCTGGAGTAGGGGTCCTTCCCGGGATGTCTAACCCGGGTGGGGGCCCGGTTGGCATTCGCCTTGTGTTTCTAGGAGTCAGAACTCTCTGTATATACGGCGTAATGCCCCCAGGTTGATTCCTCACAGGTAGGGGTGGGTAGTTAGTCTGGTGCATGGCTAAGGGGGGCTGGGAGGGTGGATTCACTCCCGGGGTTTGCAACATAGCTCGTAAGGTGTCCACTGATGTATTTGTGAACTTACGTTTGTACCTTACCCTGCCCCAAACTACAGCCTTTTGGAATGCTTCCAGGTCGAACTCTTGAGGGTCCTCTAAAGATGAAGCTAAAACTTCATCATAGTGTTCCCTCAAGATTTGAAAATTTAATTCTAACCACCTTGCCGTATTACTCCTTATTATTTATTTTGTATTTTCAGACGGTGAAGACGGTTTTATAAAAGTTGCCAGTCTCTCTACCTGTTTTAACATCCCCACAGGACAAACCCCTGTGGAAATGGAGTGGTGCAGAATCTCTGAGTGATGGACCGCTTGTAAAAGTTTAAAGTAATGTTTGGTTAGGGGAACATTCAAGGGGTTAGGATAGTCAAGTCAAGTCAAGTTTATTGTCACTTCACAGTTTACAGTTTAGTATAAAGCAGTGATGTGAAATTCTTGTGTGCAATACCCGACGACAGACAGCAGTTATAAAATAAGATAAAATAAAAATAGATAAAAAATAGAATAAAAAATAGAATAAAGAATAAAGAATATAAAATAAAAATAAAAAATGCAATTTATAAAATGCAAAAATCAGCACAGAAAAGAGCAATATATATATATATAAATCAATGTAATAAAATATACATTGTTATATGTTATACGCCCTTGTTCAGCAGCCTGATGGCCTGACTGTGGAAGCTATCTCTAAGCCTATTTGTACGACACTTGATACTGCGGTATCGAGCTCACCTCCAACGATATACTGGGCCGTCCGCACCACCCTTTGAAGCGCTCTGCGCTCGAGTGCCGTGCAGTTCCCGTACCAGGCGGTGATACACCCTGTCAGAACACTCTCGATGGTGCCGTTGTAGAATGTTCTCAGGATGCGGGGGCCCATGCTGAATTTCTTCAGACGCCTGAGAAAATACAGGCGTTGTTGGGCCCTTTTCACCACGTGTGTGGTGTGTGTGGACCATGTGAGGTCCTCGGAGATGTGCACGCCGAGGAACTTGAAGCTGCTGACCCTCTCTACTGCAACGGCGTCGATGGAGATAGGGCTGTGCTCTCCCCTCTGCCTCCTGAAGTCCACGATCAGCTCCTTGGTCTTCTTGACGTTGAGGGCGAGGCTGTTCTCCTGGCACCACTGCTCCAGCGATCCGACCTCCTCCCTGTAGGCTGTCTCGTCGTCGCCGGCGATCAGGCCCATCACTGTCGTGTCGTCAGCAAACTTGACGATGACGTTGGAGCTGTGCATAGTGTAATGGAAAAAAACCTCTGTTGTTGTGACCATCTATGCCCCACCATATGTTGATTGAAAAACAGGTATTTCTCTGTAACACCTCCAACCCCCGAGCCGGCTAGAAATAAGAGTAGTTGGGCTCTTTCAACCCTGAGGTGCCTTACTACTGTTGTGTATTCCTTAGCCCAGTCTGGCATCCTGCCCCCCCCCCCCCCCTTACATGGAGATGAGCTGGGGCGGGGTTCATAGAATTAGCATCACCTATTGTGTCTAAACTGTTGAAAAGAGAGATGCTCTTGTAAGTGCGCTGGACTTCTCTCTGCATGCCTTGCGAGACTTGTGGTGAGAACTCCCAGACCGAGCGACCGAGCGCTCGACCTATTGATTGTTTATGTGTTTTTACCTGTTTATATTAAATACCATAGTAAGACTTATTTCGTTTTGGATGACCTTATTCTTAAACAGTTTTCAGTACTAGCCCACTGGACGTGTGCCGCAGAATTCCCACCACAATAGCCATGCAGTCGTGGGTGTAGAGGGAGTAGAGGAGAGGGCTCAGCACGCATCCCTGGGGGGCTCCCGTGTTGAGGGTCAGTGGCTCTGATGTGGTGCTGCCCATCCTCACCACCTGGCGGCGGTCCGACAGGAGGTTCAGTATCCAGCTGCACATGGATGGGGGTACGCCTAGACCTCTCAGCTTGGTGTCGAGCTTGGCAGGAACTATTGTGTTGAATGCTGAGCTGTAGTCCACAAACAGCATTCGCACATAACAGTTCTTCCCCTCCAGGTGGGAAAGGGCAGTGTGGAGGGCCATGGCAATTGCGTCGTCCGTGGATCTATTTTGACGATATGCAAATTGCCATGGGTCCAGCGTGGTAGGTAACACGGAGCAAATAAAGTCCTTGACCAACCTCTCGAAGCATTTGCTAACGATCGAGGTGAGGGCCACAGGTCTGTAGTCATTCAGGCATGTTACCTTGGTTTGTTTAGGGACAGGCACGATGGTGGATATCTTGAAGACCGCGGGGACAACAGCCTGGGACAGGGAGAGGTTGAAGATGTCTGCAAAGACTCCTGCCAACTGGTCTGCGCATGCTCTGAGGACGCGGCCCGGGATGTCGTCGGGGCCTGCCGCCTTACGGATGTTCAGCCGCTTAAAGGTGCGGCGCACATCCGCCTCCGAGATGCGCAGCTGGCTGGTCTCCCCAGTCGGTGCTGGCTTCGGCGGGCTGCCGTTTACGTCGAACCGAACAAAAAATGTATTTAGCTCTCCTGGGAGGGAGGTAGAGGAGTTCTCTACACAACTGGTTCTCCCTCTGAAGTTCGTTATCTTCTGCAGCCCCTGCCACATACCCCTCGCATCGTGTTTCTTGAATTTATCTTCCACTCTGTCCTTATACTCCCGCTTGGCAGTGACGATAGTCTTACGGAGGTCGTAACGGGCTCTCGTATATTCCTCCGTATTCCCGGAACCAAAGGCGGCGTTACGCGCATGTAGGGCAGCGCGAACATCGCCGTTAATCCACGGTTTCTGGTTGGGATATATCCGAACCGACTTGGTCGGAACAACGTCATCTATGCACTTCTTGATGAACCCGGTGACCGACGACGCGTACTCGTTGATGTTATTGTCCGAGGCAACGCGGAACATGTGCCAGTCAGCGTGATCAAAACAATCCTGCAGCGTAGAATCTGATTGGTCCGACCA
The DNA here is from genome assembly GCA_027704905.1 of Muraenolepis orangiensis. Classification (NCBI taxonomy): domain Eukaryota; kingdom Metazoa; phylum Chordata; class Actinopteri; order Gadiformes; family Muraenolepididae; genus Muraenolepis; species Muraenolepis orangiensis. The sequence goes on along the minus strand of CM051021.1, from coordinate 20,890,324 downwards.
GCATTGGACCTCCCTCACAGCGATCGGTTGCTGCTTCAGTCTCTGCCTATAGGCGGGGAGTAGCTGGATAGAGCGGTGATCTGATTTGCCGAACGGTGGGCGGAGGAGGGCCTTGTAGCCATCACGGAAGGGAGTGTAGCAGTGGTCGAGGATCCGCTCGCCCCGTGTGTTGCTCTTTATGTGTTGGTAGAACTTCGGGAGAACCTTCTTCAGGTTCGCCTTGTTGAAGTCCCCCGCCACGATGAGAGCAGCCTCGGGGTGGGCCGACTCCTGTTCGCTGATAGCCCCGTACAGTTCCTTCAGCGCTGTGTCCGTGTTGGCTTGTGGGGGAATGTAAACAGCGGTCACGGTTACCGCTGTAAACTCCCGAGGTAGCCAGTATGGACGGCACATAAGCATCAGGTACTCCAGGTCCGGGGAACAGAAAGACTTGAGGGGATGTACATGGCTTTGGTTGCACCAAGATCTGTTTATCATGAGACATACCCCCCCTCCGCGATCTTTACCGGAGAGAGCCTTTGTTCTGTCCGCCCGGTGTACGGAAAATCCCGTCGGCTCGATAGCTGCGTCGGTAACCCCCTCCGACATCCATGTCTCCGTAAGGCAGATAATACAATTGTCCCTAGTTTCCCGGTGGAATTGAATACGAGCCTGTAGTTCGCTTAACTTATTGTCCAGAGACTGTACATTAGCCAGTAGAATGGTGGGTAGTGGGGGGCGATCGGATCGACATCTCAGCCTGACTAGCACGCCGGCTCGCTTCCCTCGCTTCCTCCGGCGACGCTTGCGCGTAATCGTGCCCAAAATGGACGGAGATAATCCAGCTGTGACTTCGGGCGGGACGTCCGAGCCGAAAGAATGAAAAAACTCCGGTAGGCGGCGAGCGACTGTCGATCTGATCTCCCAAAGTGTGCAGAAGTTATAAGTGAACTTGCTGCTAACATCCTGAACTAAAATACTTGCGATAAAAAGAATAAATAACAAAAAACTGCGTCGTCGTGCGGGAGCTCGCGACACGGCAGCCATCTCGTACGGCGCCATACTCCTAAGGGATAGGGATCAACAAGAGGGCAGGGGTTTGGGTTAATTTCCCTCCCACCATTATATCCCGCTTTCCTAGTGTGGCCCCCTCTAGGATTCATAAGGGGCCGGTCTGTTGCTGTTGGTCCCTCTGGTTCCCATTTAAACTCTCACTCCAGTAGGAGGATGTGACTGGCAATATAAAAATAACCTAGAAAAAAAACACCTAAAAGAGTACACTAAAACAGGGATAGGGAGGGGGATAAGAAGGGGTTTTATATATATATAGAAGGGGAATGTATCTATATATATATAAACAAAGAAAGAAATTTAAAAGAAAAGGGAGGTTTCGATTCCTACAGTAATGGCTGATTTTGCCTATTTGCACATTTTTAGCTTTGTTTTTAACAAAATATACGGTTTGCGGAGTGATAACTCCAACCTTTGATTTCCACACTTGGATTTACAAGGTAGGTTCACCCACAGATCTGAAAAGGTGGGACAACTAATCCATTAAGTAATACGGTGAGATAATATAAGACACGCGTGCAAGTTTATTTCTAATTTCAAACCACACCAATGGATAGCAAAAATAAATGTGTGTCACTCCACACCACACCCACACAAACACAACAAAAAAGAGGGTTGCTGGTCACGTTTTTAGACCTGTGTGCTTTTCCCCCTTCAAGTGTGTTTGTTTTTGGTATAAATGCTTATGCTAGGCAAATAGGTTAGATACTTGGGACCGAGGTCCAATTGTACAAGAAACGGGGAGGTAGGGCAGTAGAACCAGCTGCTGTCTTTAGTTCCCCTTGGTCCAAAGGTTATACATTTGTTTTCTTAAAAAAGAAAAAACATTTGGAAAAAAAACCAACGTATTTTTGGGGATTTGGACGCCAGGAGAAAATACCTGCCTCTGGGTAACTCAAGCACAGGGGGAGCACCCCACTCAAATAGTCGTGTTTGACAGCCTGCAATGCATTCCATCTTTGGCAGAAGGTGTGTGTCTCTGGATGAGTTATTCCAATGGAGCTCTCTCTATTTTTTTATGCAATGTATTCAATAAAAACTTGATTGGAAATGCCTGTTTTACAGTATTATGCTTTTAAACAGCAGAGAGGGATCAGGTTAAAACAACTATGGATAAGTTATAGACCCCATGACTAACTCTGTGACACCATGGATGTCATATATAATATATTATATTATATATATTTGTGGGCAACGATGGATACGACAGATAGCATTAAATGTTAGGATTGTACCAGACTCAACATACAATTGTTCTCTTCCACCTCAGTCAAAGAATTGCAAATACTTAACCAACTTGGAAAATACATTGATTCATAAGACATGTATTAGAAAATACCCACATTTGTTGTATAATTAGGTTCACCCCTGTTCTCTACAGTTCTTTGGAAGTCACGCCTAAAGTCTGTCTTATCCTAAACTAAATCAATATTCCCACTCAATTGCTGCTTTCCCTGTGTTGAACACTAGAGGGAGCTGTTGCTCATGAATGAGGACAGCGTGCCTAACAGGCTTTGTGATATGCTGACAAGAGGACTGGATGGAAGTCAAGCACGTGGGAGCAGAGCCCCTGATGTGAAGAAGTGGACAGAGGACTGGACTGGAAAGTGGTGGCATTCATGGCAAAAAGTGACTAAACTATATATATATGTATATAGTTAAGTTAGTTTATATATAAATATATACTTTGTTGAACACACTTTTGTAGGTCACTTTGGATAAAAGCGTCTGCTAAATGACTGTAATGTCATGTAACGCAAATAAGAAAATGACAATAAACTTTGTAAAGTTGATATACAAAAGTTAATTTAGTACTTCAGTTACAGTGTCAGAGTTCTTAACAGGACACATATTTATGACACCCTCCAAACCCTAGCCCCCCTCAGGGCAAGAAAAAACTCCTTAATTATGTCATTTGTGTGTGGTGCTGGCCTGTATCCTTCAGGTGGGGATCACAGCGGCACACTGAAAAACAGAAGCAGACTGCGGTATGGTAAATGGGGTAGGGTGGACAAGGAACATGTGTAGAACCTCTAGTTTAGTACCCATCGGCAGCAGGGGTAGGCTAGTGCTGACTAACGGGTCGATTTAGCTGTAACAAGAGCTGAAGCGCACTCCTAGGGGCCAAACGACAACGTAAAAAGGTAGGTTTTAGGTTTAGATTTAAATATTTCAACAGAGTCTGCTTCCCTGATTACAGGTGGCAGACTGTTCCACAAAATTCCATGAAATATAACTCAACGATGTCAGCGTTGAGTTTCAGCGTATATTTATTTAGCAATGGTTTCTTTTTGCAAATCCAGTACCATGGTTAACCACTAGAGGTCACTAGAGGCTAGTCCACCGCCCTGCAGAGCAGACTTTAGGACGTAGGGAAGAGTAACGGGACAGGGCCGAACTACAGCGCTTCAAACACACACTTCCTTAGCGGTGTTAAGATAAGTTGATATCAGTTATAAGTTAAGATGATACATATGGTGCCGAAACCGAATCTAAACGTGGTGGTGACTTATTGAAAAGGACACTCTTATCCCCGGTAGAAAACAACAAAGCCTTTCCAGAAGACTCCAACTGATTCAGTCTAAAAGTCAGTATAATAACCTTAATGACATATTGGCTCTATTTTAACTGGCTGTTGTTTGGGCCGTTTGGAAAGTTACATCTAACGGAGTAAATCTGTATTATTGATTCACAAGTTTTGTATCTTGTTATATTATTGATGTATTGGGCTAGGTTTATTGTGAAGGATTGAACAGGAAATACAACATATAGCTACTTCCGTTTGTTTAATGGCATTTCCAAGACTGGTATGTTCTGAAAAATACACTTTTGTTCAGCTATAATTAGATCAGAAGTAATGTGAATATAATGTACACGTTTTGGACTTGATATGCTATGTGTGTATTTGGTTATGGTCCGTTAGCATGCTATGGCTAACAGGTTCAATTGCCAAGGTTCCGTGTGTGTGTGTGTGTGTGTGTGTGGAACCCCTATGTCTGCTGCCTACCTGCAGGCATCCTTGAGCAAGATGTCTACCGCTACTGAGTGAAAAGATATATATATATACCGTATTGACCCGAATATAAGACGACCCCGATTATAAGACGACCCCTGTTTTTCAACTCATTTTTGGGAAAAAAAAATGTATTTTTTTTGAAGACCAAATCTTTTTTTTATAAAGAAAAAACTTTTTTGGAAAATAATGATAACACACATCACACATTGTGTTCAATTTTGCCTAACTTGGCAAACAAAAACAAAACAGGCTAGATAGATTGCAATGAAACAGTAGTGCAATCAAATAGTAGAGCAATGAAACAGAACATCAGTCTATTGGTCACATCAAGTCTTCTCATTCAGCTCGTCTTCTACGTCGCTGGTTGTTCCTCTCACTCCCGCTATCGTCACTCACGGTGTCTGCTCCCCGTCTCCTCCCACATCACGTCATCCTCGCTGCCATCCATGGCATTTGATACGCAACATTTCTTAAACCCATTAATGCTTTCTGGGGAAACGTCAGCCCATGCTTGCAAGATCCATTCACAGAGCAAACGTACTGCAGGCTTTTGGATTTTTCCAGACGGTGTCAGTGCGTGATTAGCAGCCAGGAGCCACTCTGTGGATCTCTTGTGCAGATGAACCTTGAATGGTTTGTTAACGACCACATCCAACACCTGCAGCTGGCTTGTCATTCCGCCCGGTATGATCACTAGGTCACTAGGTTTTGACTGGCTCAGTCAAGTGTCCACGGAAAGCATCCAGAATCAACATGTTCCTCTTCTTTCTGAGTCCCCCACGCCACCTTGATCCAGTCCACCACAAGCTCCGTCTCCATCCAGCCCTTTGCCTGGGCACTACGATAATCCCCCACGTACGGGGGCCATCTGCGAGGCGCGTTAACATGACAGTTACTCGGCTCTTCTCGTTTCCCGTAGATCAGTAGATCACTGATTTGTCGCCTTTCTTATGCACAGTGACAGATGTTGGCATGTCAAAATACACAGGCCAGGCGTTTGATCAGCATTGCCCATCTGATCAAGGGGGTATGAGTGCTTCTTCCTTAACTTGATCACATATCGCTAAAAAGACAGTAGCTTCCCTCTGAAGTCTGAGGGCAGGCGCTGGGCTTGTCCTGTGTCGCAATGACAGGTGTCTGATGTCTCTGCTTCGTTTATCACCATTATCTTAAAATTGGCATCGTAACTTCGTCTCTTCTGTTTATTAACTTGCCCTACTTTTGAGCCACTTTTTTCAAGTTGGTCGCGGTGTCTCTCCATTTCTATCTCTCCAGGTAACTGTTTTTATGTACTGTTACTTTAAGACTTTGAGTTACTTTAAGTGTCGCGCGGTGTCTCGGAACACTCGTTTGGCGCGATCTGTTGTTGCGCAATTACATGTGCAATTACGGTACATCGAAAAGTCTAAACCCCGATTATAAGACGACCCCTCTTTTTCAGATTTTTTTCTAGGAAAAAAAACCTGTCTTATATTCGGGTCAATACGGTATATATTGTTTGTATAGTCTGTATATTATGCCTGTTGTGCTATTTCTAACTTAGCATTCTTTGTTAGTAATTCCATGTATGTTTCCTTGTGTTTTGTCATTACCTGTAGACTGTGCAGCGGTTCATGTATAAAGGAAACACTGACACCATGTTGGAATGCAGGCCACTTTTAATGAAGATCTTTGTTACATGAAAGCAATTGGTACTTTACAGGGGCCTCCAGCCGCAGTGTTTGCACAGAGTGTCTGAACAGGAGTTGTTCAGACCTGTGCCAAGCACTTTGCATGTGTAGTTGAGATCATCAGTGTTTCTTCTGCTTTTCAATGGTCTGGCTTTCTTCAGGCCTTTAGGAGCTTTCTTTATGCTATTGACAGAGTTCTTATTGTGGTCCGTCTTCAGGATCTTGATGTTGAGGTGGGCCTCTCTCTCCACCTCCATGCCTCTCTTCTCCTCTCGGTAGGCCTTCCTCAACATTTCGGACACTTCCAGGCCCAATGCATCCCTTTCATTGGAAATATTTTCCTTGCCACGCATTTGATGCTCAGACCTTTGCTTTTTTAACTCTTCCGTCTCAAGCCTGAAGGCCTTCCTCAGCATCTCCATTTCTGATACCTCCAGGCCAAAAGCATCCCTCTCATTGTAGACCCTGTCCTTCTCAATGGCGAAGGCTTTCTGATGCAAAAGTTGCTCGGACCTTTCTTTATTAAAGGCCTCCCTCTCCAGCCTGAACTGTTCCTCCTCCATTTGGAATGTCTTCCTCAGCTCGACCTGTTTTTGGTATGAGAGTCCTTCCAGGCCGGCACTGAGCTTCTGGGAAGCTTCTTTCAGAGTCTGGACCTTCTTCTGCAAGGAGGTCACCTCGTCCACCAACTCCTTCCTGGTGTTGAGCAGCTGCTCCTCGAGCCACTCCTTATTCAGCATGAAGTGGTGGCTCTCACGGTGGAAGATTTGTTCCTGTCTGTAGAATTCATGGTATCTGACAGACAGGACTTCCTTCTCTCTCCAGTGCAGCTCCTCCAGACCCTCGTGGTGCCGTCCATTCTTCACAACACAGACAGAACACATTTTAAAATGTTTACTCGGCTAGTATTGTAATAGAATATTGTAACATGATCATCATCTCTGTCCTCTACCTCTTTCTCCGTTAAGAGCCAACTTTCTCGGGAAGCAAGAAAGGCCTTGAAGTGTTCCAGGCAGATTCCCTCCTGGTACAGACACTCCTGCAGATCGTCCAGCCAATTCTGCTGAGCCATGTGGTCGACCTGTTTCTGGTATGAGAGTCCTTCCTCTGGATGGCCGGCACTGAGCTTCTGGGAAACGTCTTTCAGAGACTGGTCCTCCTTCTGCAAGGAAGTCACCTCGTCCACCAACTCCTTCCTGGTGTTGAGCAGCTGCTCCTCGAGCCACTCCTTATTCAGCATGAAGTGGTGGTGCTCACGGTGGAAGATTTGTTCCTGTCTGTAGAATTCATGGTATCTGACAGACAGGACTTCCTTCTCTCTCCAGTGCAGCTCCTCCAGACCCTCGTGGTGCCGTCCATTCTTCACAACACAGACAGAACACATTTTTAAATGTTTACTCAGCTAGTATTGTAATAGAATATTGTAACATGATCATCATCTCTGTCCTCTACCTCTTTCTCCGTTAAGAGCCAACTTTCTCGGGAAGCAAGAAAGGCCTTGAAGTGTTCCAGGCAGATTCCCTCCTGGTACAGACACTCCTGCAGATCGTCCAGCCAATTCTGCTTCGCCATGACTTCCTCCATTTGTGTCGGCAAAAGGAGGGATTTCTGTTCTGATCTATAATGACAATATACAAACTAGAATGCACCTTGTTTTTCATTGTAGTTTCAAGTCAACTTGATGGTTTAACTTGAGTGAATACTGTTACCATTACTTCTAACTCAACTTGCATTGATTTAACATGACAGAGCACAACAAGATGAATACCTTTTAAGATGATCAATCTATTCTTCTTGCCAAAGTTGTTTTCTTGACTTGCTATAGGTGCGTAGGTCAAAAGATGTGTAGGTCTTGTCCCTGTGAAGCACTCGGTAGCAATGAAGAAGTTTGCTGTTCTGTGCACCATATGGAGCCGTCTGGAGCGTTTGGAATCCTAGCGTCATAGTTACATGTGACGTCATGGGGACATGACATCATACCAAACATTCTAATGTCAATCATCTGACATGGAATGCTAAACAAGATGTTTTTTTTGCTTAGTCATTTTCTAATAACTAATTTAGAAATGAATAAAAATAAGTATATGTGATTTAATGAAATATACTGGAAGAACTAACATTTACACATTTATTATGAAAATTAAGCCTGACCAATCACAAACATTATCCTTCTTGTCCCGGTCCAACACTCACTTTTTACATCATCGTTTCCCAGGCATCATCTTAGGATAAAACAGTTTAATAAACACTCCTAACTATAAGCACTCATAACAATAATTAGGGCTCGGATCTTTCTATGTACCAGGGCACAGTAGACTCAACTAGTAAAGAAGTCTTTAATATAGTCGTAATTAGTGTGATGAACGACACCTGTGACAAACTGAAATGATCATGAAATTGAAATTAAAGATGTTTAATGTTCAGAACCCCGTCGTAACCCACATCACATTCACAGCAGGCAAGCACAGAGCTGTGTGTGTGTGAGACTACTAGTGACTCACATAGTCCGTGCTATCATCTCATAAACCCTAGAAGGTCTGACATGGACTCTGTCTCTGGCTGTCCAACAGCCATACATACAACAGTGATATTTTCAGTGCTTCAGGCTTCTGTGAGCCGGTCACTCTCGAGGAACAGATGCGGTCAATTATTACGTGGCTGGCTTTGCCTTATGGCGTCAGATCTGCTCATTTGTCTCCTTTCAATCTCCCCTGCTCTCTCTGGCAGGCAGAGAGGGTGTGTGTGGGGTCACGTGCACGGTGAACGTATTTTTGGGGATTTGGACGCCAGGAGAAAATACCTGCCTCTGGGTAACTCAAGCACAGGGGGAGCACCCCACTCAAATAGTCGTGTTTGACAGCCTGCAATGCATTCCATCTTTGGCAGAAGGTGTGTGTCTCTGGATGAGTTATTCCAATGGAGCTCTCTCTATTTTTTTATGCAATGTATTCAATAAAAACTTGATTGGAAATGCCTGTTTTACAGTATTATGCTTTTAAACAGCAGAGAGGGATCAGGTTAAAACAACTATGGATAAGTTATAGACCCCATGACTAACTCTGTGACACCATGGATGTCATATATAATATATTATATTATATATATTTGTGGGCAACGATGGATACGACAGATAGCATTAAAGTGCAGGGCAGCAGCAAATTAATGGCAAGCTGTAAAAACCACCTCAGTAAAAACTTCAGAGGGCTAATATCCTTCTTTCCCCTGGACCGACTCTATCTGGCTCTCCATGTAATGTGTGTCCTCTGCCGTTACCTGGCTACACTTAAAGAATTGTCTGCAAGATGCAGTTCAATGAAAAGCATTTATTCAGCGGGGGGGGGGGGGGATAAATAATGAATAAATTGACATGGTAGATCTTAGATGTGTTCCTCCCAAGTCCACATGCATGCGTCGGCTGGCAGGGAGTACTGCTAGATTCACTTGCTGTAGTCTTTAATGAGTCAGTTGCCAAGATATGTGTGTGCCCGTGTGTGAGCACTCGTATCCGCTGCAGGATACCACCCGATGTCATCGTCTGTCATCACAACAATACCAGACTATGCTATACTAAACTATGCAATACTACAAGATTTAAGATTTTTATTTGCCATTTGTAACAAGTACAATGGAATGCTTATTCCCCATTTCCACCTGCAGTATGAATTTCTAAAACACAATATTCTAAAAAATACTATACACAATAAAAATAAACATAAATGTGACTGAAGGATGATATGTACATGTGTAGGATCGTACACAACGCATTTAAAGCATTGTAAAGTGCCAGTAGTGCAGCAGCATCATGAATACAGTGCAGAACAGTGCAGTCACTGTAATGAGTCCAGTGGGTCCAGTGAAGAAGTATGACAGTGTAATGTAATATTGGTGACAATGTTATGAGCAGCACTCCCCACAGTAGGCACACTGCCTGTCAAGTCAAACCAGAAACGAAATACTGTGGAAAAACATGGCTGCAGCCAATTTCAAATCAACCCCATCGACGCGCATTGAAGAGCAGGCGGCGTCACAAATAGAGGAGGTCCCGGAAATAAACAGGTGAACAGACACCGCGGAACACAAACTCCGCGGAGAAAGGAGCCTGTTAAACAGACAAACTGCGGATGTGGAACCATCTCTAACACCCGGAAGGCAGCCGGTAAGATGCTGTACCTTGGTAGACTTTCGGGAGGACTTGCCACCGCTGCTGCCTAGCCGCTCTCGCGCTGGCTTTGTGGCGCGGGGAAAGAGCCTGTGTGTGCGTGTGGGCGTTTGTTTGGCTCTTTGCATGTGCGCGGGGAATGGTGATGAGCTGTTGTGTATAGTATTTTGTTAATTACTGATTATTAATTGTTGGATTGTATTATATTGTTCACTATTAATTATTATACAGTACTATTATTTATTAATACCGTGATTTCATTTCCTTCCCCAAAAGGTTTTTCACCTGCACTCAAATTGGCCCAAATGAATGAAAGTACTCTGGTGAAAATAAAAGAAGAGAAAAAGAAATTCAGTTTGGTCATTTGTTGAGTGAAATCCAGTTGGACTCTTCGGGTAGATGGCGTCCCTATCAAGTGGGGAATCTGCAGTAAACAAATAACTTGACAGTGAAAAACCGCAAGACCTGAAAACTGGAGACAGGAAACAGTCAATCTAGGAATTGTGTGCTGGAACAGCAGGAGCAATAACCTGGAAACAAACAATCAAGTTCAAATAAGACAACACAAAATCATCATTGAACAGGTGTACTTACCTTCTCATCTCTGAGCAACCTGGGGAATTAAATATGGCTGAAGAAGCTATTGGAAAGCCAGTTGAGCAACTCAAGGTGGAGAGAGCGACGGCAAAACGATTGTTCTCTCGTCTGGTCAACAGTATTACCAGGACCTATGGAGACATGTCTGAAGAACAGCTCAGAGACAGCTTTGAGAAGCTCACAACAGGTGCTGAAAAAGTCATGGAGGCTAATGACGATGTGGAAGCTGCATTCATTGCAGATCTGGAGGCGGAGCTGGACGCAGATGAGGAAGCTGTGTTAGTAGAACAGCAAAAGGCCGACCTAACAAAGACTGCAAATGAGTGTGAGGGGAAACTAAAGGAGGTCAAAGGTCTAATTCAGGAGGCTCTGTGGACCAACTTTGGAGTTGGTGAAATGTCCACAGCACTACAGGCAGCAGAGGCTGTGTGTGGACGCGCCACTGCTGCAGAACCCAGCGGTAGCCAGGAGGGGTATAACTTCATGCTCAACCACCTGCAAGAGCTAGTAAGGACCGCAAAGGAGGTGCACGGTCGGTGGGAACGATGGGTCCCCCCAGACGAGAGAAGGGGCATTCAGAATGCCCTAAGGGGCCTCGATCTCGAAGTCCCCCAGCTGGTTTCCAGAAAAGCCGACTTCATGCAGTGGAGGATAAAGGAGGATGCTGAAAGAGGACCGATTGCCCCCAATTATCCCGTGGCGGCCATCAGGTTGAAACCGACATCCCTTCCCAAGTTCACCGGCAACAAACGTGATTTCCACAGGTGGAAGAAGGACTGGGAAGCACTCCAAAGACAGGGTGAGCCGACCGGTTCAAGGGAGGTGAAAAAGGTTCATCTACTAGACAGTCTTGATGACAGAATCATAAGGGACCTTCGCCTCACTACTTACAACACTGCAGATGACATCTTCCGTGTCCTACAAAACCGCTATGGCAACCAAACATCCATTGCTATTGAAATAGTGGAGGAGTTACAGAGGATGCCAGCTGTCAGGAGCAATCAGCCACGGAAAATAGTGGAATTAATTCAAGCTGTGGAGAAGGCGCTTCAAGACTTGAGTGACCTCGGAGACACAGGTGCTATTAAAAATCCGCTGGTAACGAGATCAATAGAAAGTAAACTTCCTGAATCTCTCAAAAAGGAATGGCTTGTCTATGTCGCTGACAGGAGAAATGCTGTGGCACCAGACAATCGGTTTGACAGTCTCTTGACATTTCTCAAGGAGCAAGAGAGCATATATGAGCAGCTCGAGCAACTGAGGGATGAAGAGCCAAGTAAAAGAGAAACCAGGACTGAGCCAAGATATGCCAGAACAAAATCTACCAAGTCAGGCGATGACCACACAGGGTGTGTAGTCTGTGGTGATGAAAAGCACAGGAAGAAGCTCTACTTTTGCAAGGAGTTTCGAGTGCTAAAGCTAGCAGAGAAAAAGGCTGCAGTCGGAAAGTTGGGAGCATGCAAGAGGTGTCTTGAGGTTCATGAAAGCAGTTCTTATTGCAAACCCGGCTTTCTGTGCACAAACTACGTCTGCAAGGAGGAGCGTACTCCTGAGCACCATTTCTATCTGTGCCCCAATGCTGAGTTGAAGAAAAGCGGCGCAGGTCGGAAAAAGGGCAGTTTTGGTCCAGAGGAAGAGAAAAGCAGGAGGAAATATACAGAGGAGCAGGAGAGGTTCTTCAACAGGCTTCAACCAGAGTTGGCAAAGCAGTGTCGGGATGTATTCTCAAACACTGCATCGAAGGCTTTCAGCACTGTAAAAGAGCAGCCGGGCCTTCTAGTGGAGAGCGGGTTGAAAGAGCTGCCAGTGATCATGATGCTTCTCGAAGTCACAGCCAATGCTGGGCAGAAAATTGGGACGTTAATTGATTTGGCTTCAGACACCAATTACATAACCCACAAGGCTGCAAACAGGCTCAACCTCAGAAGTGAAGGAATCACCCTCGTCGTCCATGGGGTTGGGGGGATGAAAGTCCACGTGGAGACGAAGCGGTACCTTCTAAAGATCCGAGTAACCACTCCCAAAGGCACTCTCAAGTCGCACCAATTGGTTTGTTATGGGTTAGACAGTATTGCAGATGTACACAAAAGTGTGACACCGAAGCGACTACAGAAAGTCTTCCCAGACATACCACTTGAAGAGCTTAAGAGACCCAGAGAAATAAACCTGCTCATAAGCCATAGAGAAGGTCAGCTAGCACCTCAGAGAATCAAAGTCGTTGGAGACCTCGTGCTGTGGGACGGACCACTGGGAAAGACGGTCGGGGGAACGCACCCCGAGCTCTTTGAGGAGCTCACCGTGTCAGCCCACATGTCCAAAACACATTTTGCAAGGTCAATGAGAGCAGCTGCTGTGAAGTATGAGGAGCTCACCTGCAGGGTCCCAGAGCAACCTCCACCGAACAATCAGGTTGACATCAAGTTCCAGGAGTCAAGGACTTCAACCACAAACCGGGACTTCCTGGAGTGGTGGAGATGGGATAGTATCGGTGCAGCATGCGAACCAAAATGCGGGGGGTGTCGCTGTGGAAATTGCCAGCCGGGGGGCAAAGAAATGACTCTTGCTGAGGAGAGCTACCTTGATGACATCCTCACATCCCACAACAACCTTGACCAGCTGAAAACCATCACAGCAAATGTGGAGCGGATCCTGAAGGCTGGAGGTTTTGAGCTTAAGCCTTGGGTCTTTTCTGGGCAGAGTGGGAGGAAGGAGTGCAACGACGAGCCGGAGAAGACCAAGGCAAAGACCATGGTCTTACCAAATCAGATGCGCGATGAGGACAACAAGGCGCTTGGCCTGGGCTACATAGTGGAGGAGGACAAGCTCCATGTCATGTTTGCAATCAATTTCTCGAAGAGAAAGCAAAAGATGCGACTTGGCCAAGACCTTCTACAAGAGCAAATCAGAGCCCAGACGCCAAACCCCCTGACACGAAGAGAACTGCTCAGCCAAGTGTCAGGGCTCTACGACCCAGTTGGCCTGGTAACTCCTGCGAAGCAGAAGGGAGCTATCCTGGTACGTAGGGCATTCCAAGAAGCAAGGAGCGAGTGCTGTCCGGTCAAAGACACATGGGACAGGGCACTCAGATGGGCTCAGGGAGGATGCGATTAAACTCTTCGAGGAGTATGACCAACTGGGAAAAATTAAGTTCACCAGGGCATTAACTCCCCTATGCTTCACTGATGAACCCTGGGCAATCACATTCTCGGATGGAAGCGAGCATGCCTATGGAGCAGTGATGTACCTAAGGTGGAGCAACTCGGACCAGGGCTCCATTGTCAGGCTGGTAGAATCCAAAGCCAAATTAACTCCCTTGGACCACAGAGGTGATGCTGTCAAAGCAGAGATGTGCGGAGCGGTGTTTGCCTCACGCCTGAAAACGTTCTTTGAACTGCACAGCCGAATCCAAGTTGGGAGGTGGTACCATTTTGTGGATAGCCAAACTGTCCTTATGGCAGTGCAGCGAGAAAGCTATGGCTATCAGACGTTCTTTGCGAATAGGATCGGAGAGATTCAAAACAGCAGAAGGATCCAAGACTGGTGGTGGATCCCTGGGCCGCAAAACATTGCGGACGTAATCGCCAGAGGAGCCAGCCCTCAAGGCCTGGATGAATACTCAGAGTGGCAAAATGGGCCAAAGTTCTTGAGTTTGCCAGAGAGTGAGTGGCCGATCAGATCAGCCAAGGAGCTAGCAGCCACTGCCCGAGAAAGCATCAACAAGTTGCAAAGGAAAGCATTTGTTGCTGTGCTGACAAGGTCCGAGGCAAAGAAACAAGAACCAAAACAAAATCAGGTCCAAATAGAACAAAGGAGGCCACCAAGAGGGTCATCCATCGGAAGCCTTGTGGATGTCAAGCGGTTCAGTGTTCTAACCCGACTGGTCAAAACAGTTGCATGGATCTGGAGGGCAGCAAAAAAGTTCAGTGGCCGAGATCAAGCCGTGGACAGTCCAAAGTGGGAGGCGGTCTCCTTATCAGGGGTCATCTCAGTAAGGGAACGGGAAGATGCCTTAAGAGACATTTTTCTTGCAGCACAAGAAGGCGCAACCTTCCCAAGCACCACTACAGACAGGCTGGTAGTCTACAAAGACCAAGACTCTGGGCTATTGCTTTGCGGTGGCCGAGTGCAAAGCTGCAAAGAAGACCAACGTGGTGTCCCCATCTTGCCCTATGATGCCTGGGTGTCCACACTCATAGCTCGGGAGGCCCACATTGAGAGTCATGACGGAGTGGCCGGAACCTTGCTTAAGATGAGAAGGAAGGCGTGGGTCATAAGGGGAAGGAGAATTGCCCTCAAAGTCGTGGATGACTGCATGGTTTGCAGGAAGGCAAGAGCAAGGAGATGTCGACAAGTGATGGGCAACTTGCCACCAGAAAGAACTGAAGCTGCGGCACCTTTTGAGTTTACAACAGTAGACCTCTTCGGACCCTACAATGTAAGAGATGACGTCAAGAAGAGAGTGATGGGAAAGGTCTGGGGAGTTGTCTTTTGCTGTATGGCCAGCAGAGCCATCCATACAGACTTAGTGAACACCCTATCAACGGAAGGGTTCCTAATGGCCTATCAAAGGTTTACAGCAATAAGGGGGCATCCAAGAAAGATCTGGTCAGATCCAGGCACCAATTTCATTGGAGCAAAACCAGTCTTAGAGGAGCTGTACAAATTCTTGGACGGCCTGGATAAAGCAGCCCTGGAGGAGACCGCGGCCAAAAATGGAACGGTGTGGATGTGGAAAATCCATCCTGCCGATTCCCCGCACAGAAATGGTGCAGCTGAAGCCGCTGTGCGTATTATGAAGAGGGCACTCCAGAGTCTTGGACAGGTGTCTGGGCTCAGCTATTCCGAGTTCCAGACGACTCTTCACGTAGCTGCCAACCTTGCAAATGAACGCCCGATCGATGCCAGGGTACAGAGCCGGGAGGACTGTATTCAATATGTCACACCCAATTCTCTCCTACTCGGTCGAGCATCTCAAAGCGGGGATTTTAAAACCTTCGACTTTTCCAGCTACCCCTACAAAAGACTTGGAGCAATGCAATCAGAGGTGGGCAAGTTTTGGAGATGCTGGAGCCAACTCGCTGGCCCCAACCTAGTTGTAAGGAGCAAGTGGCACACTGCAGAGAGGAATGTCACTGTGGGGGACATTGTCTGGTTAAGCGACCAGAATGCATTAAGGGGACAATTCAAGCTTGGTAGAGTCGTCAGTACCAAACCGGACAGCAAAGGCATCGTGAGGGACGTCCATGTCAGGATCTTCCCAAGCTACAGTGTTCCTGTAACAAAGGCTCCAAAAACAAAAGCAAGCCAACCCACCCCTACCGGGAGAAAAGAGAGCCAGCAAGCCACTATCCTACACAGGGACGTCAGGCGGCTCGTTGTCCTGCTACCTGCTGAGGAACGAAGGCTGAGTCAAGTCAGCAATACCTCTTAGTTTGGTCATGAGCACAGAACTGGGCCCACCGATTTGACCAAGTTTGCCTTAAAGCGGGCGATCTCCCCAGTGTTTCCATGGGAAGATCGAGTGGGAGGTGTCAAGTCAAACCAGAAACGAAATACTGTGGAAAAACATGGCTGCAGCCAATTTCAAATCAACCCCATCGACGCGCATTGAAGAGCAGGCGGCGTCACAAATAGAGGAGGTCCCGGAAATAAACAGGTGAACAGACACCGCGGAACACAAACTCCGCGGAGAAAGGAGCCTGTTAAACAGACAAACTGCGGATGTGGAACCATCTCTAACACCCGGAAGGCAGCCGGTAAGATGCTGTACCTTGGTAGACTTTCGGGAGGACTTGCCACCGCTGCTGCCTAGCCGCTCTCGCGCTGGCTTTGTGGCGCGGGGAAAGAGCCTGTGTGTGCGTGTGTGTGTGTGGGCGTTTGTTTGGCTCTTTGCATGTGCGCGGGGAATGGTGATGAGCTGTTGTGTATAGTATTTTGTTTGTTACTGATTATTAATTGTTGGATTGTATTATATTGTTCACTATTAATTATTATACAGTACTATTATTTATTAATACCGTGATTTCATTTCCTTCCCCAAAAGGTTTTTCACCTGCACTCAAATTGGCCCAAATGAATGAAAGTACTCTGGTGAAAATAAAAGAAGAGAAAAAGAAATTCAGTTTGGTCATTTGTTGAGTGAAATCCAGTTGGACTCTTCGGGTAGATGGCGTCCCTATCAAGTGGGGAATCTGCAGTAAACAAATAACTTGACACTGCCTGTGGGTAGAAATCGTCCTGGTTCTGGTTATTTAATTGTTTTTGTGTACAATATTGTTATAGTATAGTGTAGTACAGTCTATTTGTGTGTCAGCCAGCACAGCTGTAATATAAAGCAGTCTACTGTAGGCCTTCCTTTCTGACTTTCATCTAAACCATGCCCCCTCATATTCATAGGTCTCTTGATTCATAGGTCTCTTGAAGCTGATTAAGTATCATCTGTTATGTTAATTTGGTCTTGGCAAGGGCAGTGTCATTACAGACAGATTAAAGGTGAATGAGTTAGGATACAGGAGGTCTGCTGCCAATGAATCATCAGAATCAACACAAACCAAAACCACCTTTGGGAATGAATCCATCATCCTCACCTTCCATTGTTTAGCCACAGTACACTTCCTTGAACATCTAGAAGATGTTTGCCATGTTTGTTTGGTAAAACTAAGCATGTCTTTTTTTTCCCATGATAATACTGAGAATGTTAGGATTGTACCAGACTCAACATACAATTGTTCTCTTCCACCTCAGTCAAAGAATTGCAAATACTTAACCAACTTGGAAAATACATTGATTCATAAGACATGTAT
The DNA here is from genome assembly GCA_027704905.1 of Muraenolepis orangiensis. Classification (NCBI taxonomy): domain Eukaryota; kingdom Metazoa; phylum Chordata; class Actinopteri; order Gadiformes; family Muraenolepididae; genus Muraenolepis; species Muraenolepis orangiensis. The sequence goes on along the minus strand of CM051021.1, from coordinate 20,873,029 downwards.
TAGAAAATACCCACATTTGTTGTATAATTAGGTTCACCCCTGTTCTCTACAGTTCTTTGGAAGTCACGCCTAAAGTCTGTCTTATCCTAAACTAAATCAATATTCCCACTCAATTGCTGCTTTCCCTGTGTTGAACACTAGAGGGAGCTGTTGCTCATGAATGAGGACAGCGTGCCTAACAGGCTTTGTGATATGCTGACAAGAGGACTGGATGGAAGTCAAGCACGTGGGAGCAGAGCCCCTGATGTGAAGAAGTGGACAGAGGACTGGACTGGAAAGTGGTGGCATTCATGGCAAAAAGTGACTAAACTATATATATATGTATATAGTTAAGTTAGTTTATATATAAATATATACTTTGTTGAACACACTTTTGTAGGTCACTTTGGATAAAAGCGTCTGCTAAATGACTGTAATGTCATGTAACGCAAATAAGAAAATGACAATAAACTTTGTAAAGTTGATATACAAAAGTTAATTTAGTACTTCAGTTACAGTGTCAGAGTTCTTAACAGGACACATATTTATGACACCCTCCAAACCCTAGCCCCCCTCAGGGCAAGAAAAAACTCCCTTAATTATGTCATTTGTGTGTGGTGCTGGCCTGTATCCTTCAGGTGGGGATCACAGCGGCACACTGAAAAACAGAAGCAGACTGCGGTATGGTAAATGGGGTAGGGTGGACAAGGAACATGTGTAGAACCTCTAGTTTAGTACCCATCGGCAGCAGGGGTAGGCTAGTGCTGACTAACGGGTCGATTTAGCTGTAACAAGAGCTGAAGCGCACTCCTAGGGGCCAAACGACAACGTAAAAAGGTAGGTTTTAGGTTTAGATTTAAATATTTCAACAGAGTCTGCTTCCCTGATTACAGGTGGCAGACTGTTCCACAAAATTCCATGAAATATAACTCAACGATGTCAGCGTTGAGTTTCAGCGTATATTTATTTAGCAATGGTTTCTTTTTGCAAATCCAGTACCATGGTTAACCACTAGAGGTCACTAGAGGCTAGTCCACCGCCCTGCAGAGCAGACTTTAGGACGTAGGGAAGAGTAACGGGACAGGGCCGAACTACAGCGCTTCAAACACACACTTCCTTAGCGGTGTTAAGATAAGTTGATATCAGTTATAAGTTAAGATGATACATATGGTGCCGAAACCGAATCTAAACGTGGTGGTGACTTATTGAAAAGGACACTCTTATCCCCGGTAGAAAACAACAAAGCCTTTCCAGAAGACTCCAACTGATTCAGTCTAAAAGTCAGTATAATAACCTTAATGACATATTGGCTCTATTTTAACTGGCTGTTGTTTGGGCCGTTTGGAAAGTTACATCTAACGGAGTAAATCTGTATTATTGATTCACAAGTTTTGTATCTTGTTATATTATTGATGTATTGGGCTAGGTTTATTGTGAAGGATTGAACAGGAAATACAACATATAGCTACTTCCGTTTGTTTAATGGCATTTCCAAGACTGGTATGTTCTGAAAAATACACTTTTGTTCAGCTATAATTAGATCAGAAGTAATGTGAATATAATGTACACGTTTTGGACTTGATATGCTATGTGTGTATTTGGTTATGGTCCGTTAGCATGCTATGGCTAACAGGTTCAATAGGCCTTTATCACATTTCCTGCTTCCGGAGCCGTGAGCAGTGTACTCTTTCTTCCGGTAGTTACCCCAGATACGGGACAAACTGTGGCCGCCTCCTCTCCTCTCTGTTATTGTAATGTACCGGCTGCTCAACGTCTAAACAAAGACAGCCCTACCTCCGTTTACACCATTACCCAAAGACAAACTCCTCCGCAAGTCTTGTGTAAGGCTGATAAGGAGGATGAAGGTCCCTCGTTTCATGTTCTCAGGGGTAGCGCGTATGTCTGCAGTTTGCACTTTGACAAGGAGAGCATATACGTCTCGAAAGGTGGGCGGAATAGGCTAATAATGTCGGGTATGTGTGTGATTAAAAGCACTGGTCCTGACCCCCACACACACTCCATCTCTCATCCGAATAGAGCCACATATTGTCGGGTGTGTGTGATTTAAAGCACTGGTCCCAAAAGTAGGACTGGGCGATACGGACCAAAACCCGGTATTTTTTGGCTGCGTCGCGATATACGATATATATAGATATATACATATCTCCATCTATATATATAGATATATATATAGATATATATCTATATATAGATATATATCTATATATCTATATATAGATATATATCTATATATAGATATATACATATCTCTATCTATAGGTATTTTATACAAATTCGGTTTTAACTCAATGCCACAAGTATGTCACAAGCACTTTTATTTTAAGACAACTCATATTCACAAGAATAACAGGCATTCCCTTTTAGAAAATATACAGCTGCACACTACATATTAACACGTAAATGAAAAGGTACATTGAAATCCATCAAATAAATCGCCTATATTATATACATACCTCTGCTTCTACACAAAATCACCTTCATTATTCAAGATTCAAGATGACTTTATTTATCCGGAGGGAAATTAAGGTGCAACAGTTGAGACAGGGGGAATAAATGCACACAAAGTATACTAATACCTAAAAACGAAATAACAACAAAATAAACTAGTATAAACAAAATATAACTAAATGAAATGTAAATGTATGTGTTATATGGCGATATATCCAGATAGAGCCACAAGACAATGTCGGGGAATTGTATGATTCGGATTTAGACTTCTTCACTGAAGAGTGTTCATTCACTAGTTGAACCACATCGTCTGGACCGACTTTTGGAAGGTTATGCAGCGATGTTGTCCAGCAATAACTGTCCACCATGGTGAATGCCAAGCTGAATGCATTAACCGGAACTTGGGATACACTGCTTCAGCGATTTTTAACGGGTACTTCCGGCGTTCTAATCTAACGTGATATAGGCCTAACAGGCCACACAAGATCTTGCATATTCCAGGTTGTGGTTGAAGGTGTCGTAGGTTGGCCCCTAAGGACAGCACTGCAGGGTCAGGAAGGGGTCCTACAAACACAAGTAACAGGAACCATTCATCAGTCAATTAAATCAGTAAAGTACCATCTGAAGGTTTTAATATTATGCCCATGTTCTAAAAAAACTACACAATAAGTGATGAAATTAATAAAAATGATAAACATACCTGCATAGGCTCGATACAGCGTGGATTTGACACTGCTGCGTCCAGGAGCCTTAGGCTTCCGGACCACAAGTTCATCCATGGGTTCCGGACTTATCCCCTGGAATGACACAAAAAGAAAATAGATGCTGTTGCAAGTGTCAGAGAATATCGGGATAATTCAACACGCAAGTCATATTGTACATCCCTCTTCAGGGAACTGCTGCTTTGAGAAATAGAGGGAAACTCCATGCAAATGTATACACTTTAAGTGATGTGTTGGTCTTGCGAGTCTTAAATGCTAGAATCTTAAACATCTTTGAGTAGTCGATACAGTATGTATAGCTATATCTGAGGGATCCAGACAAAACATACCTGTGTCCTTGGTCGGTGCCATGACTGAATCTCACTGGTGCAGGCCAGTGGTGTTTGCACACTTTTCACCCCATGATGCTGTAGTGAGCCGTCTGGAATAGGAGTGCGACCACGTGATTACACAACACCTTTCCAGCAGCACACAAACAGGAGCATCCATTTAACTGCACGGGTGTAACTGCACGCAGCACAATCTAGAAATGGAGAACATGTACAAAAAAATGAGAGAATCTGCAACAGCAGACATGGAGCAGGATATATACACACACACACACATATATATAGATATAGATATACATATATACACAGATATATATACACACACACATCTATATATATTGATATAGATATATCTATATCTATCTATCTATCTATATATATATATATATATCAATGGATACCGTTCTCTGTCTGTAGTTGAACTTATCTGACACACTGGTCATTTTCATTAAACCCTACGAGCTAGCAAGCTAGCGGTGACACAACCGAATCTAAGCACTCTCTGTGTGTGTATATAGATATATATATATCTATATATACATACACACACACACACACACACACACCGAATAATGGATACCGTTCTCCGTCTGTAGTTGAACTTATCTGACACCAACCTTGCGAGCTAGCAAGCTAGCGGTGACAACAGAATCTAAGCACTCTGTATATATATATATATATATATATATATATATATATATATATATATATATAGACAGAGAACGGTATCCATTATTTGGTGTGTATATATATATATATATATATATATACACACACACACACACCGAATGATGGATACCGTTCTGTCTATAGTTGAATTTATCTGACACACTGGTCATTTTCATTAAATCTTACGAGCTAGCAAGCTAGCGGTGACAACAGAATCTAAGCACTCTGTATATACATATAAATATATATACACAGAGAACGGTATCCATTATTCGGTGTATAATGGTGTGTATATATATAAATACACACCAGTATACACCGAATGGATACCGTTCTGTCTGTAGTTGAACTTATCTGACACACTGGTCATTTTCATTAAACCTTACAAGCTAGCAAGCTAGCGGTGACAAAACAGAATCTAAGCACTTACCTCTATACTTGAAGATCAACTTCTCGTAAAATAACTTGTATCCTTTTTCCAGTTTAGACTCCTGCACTGTAGAGTGTTCATTCACTAGTCGAACCACATCGTCTTGACCGACTTTTGGAAGGTTGTGCAGCGATGTTGTCCAGCGATAACTGTCCGCCATGGTGAATGCCAAACTGAATGCATAAACCGGAACTAAAGATACACTGCTCCGGCGGGTTCTTCCGGCGTTCTAATTTACTGTGATAAAGGCCTATTGCCAAGGTTCCGTGTGTGTGTGTGTGTGTGTGTGTGTGTGTGTGTGTGTGTGTGTGTGTGTGTGTGTGTGTGTGTGTGTGTGTGTGTGTGTGTGTGTGTGTGTGTGTGTGTGTGTGTGTGTGTGTGTGTGGAACCCCTATGTCTGCTGCCTACCTGCAGGCATCCTTGAGCAAGATGTCTACCGCTACTGAGTGAAAAGATATATATATATATATATTGTTTGTATAGTCTGTATATTATGCCTGTTGTGCTATTTCTAACTTAGCATTCTTTGTTGGTAATTCCATGTATGTTTCCTTGTGTTTTGTCATTACCTGTAGACTGTGCAGCGGTTCATGTATAAAGGAAACACTGACATCATGTTGGAATGCAGGCCACTTTTAATGAAGATCTTTGTTACATGAAAGCAATTGGTACTTTACAGGGGCCTCCAGCCGCAGTGTTTGCACAGAGTGTCTGAACAGGAGTTGTTCAGACCTGTGCCAAGCACTTTGCATGTGTAGTTGAGATCATCAGTGTTTCTTCTGCTTTTCAATGGTCTGGCTTTCTTCAGGCCTTTAGGAGCTTTCTTTATGCTATTGACAGAGTTCTTATTGTGGTCCGTCTTCAGGATCTTGATGTTGAGGTGGGCCTCTCTCTCCACCTCCATGCCGCTCTTCTCCTCTCGGTAGGCCTTCCTCAACATTTCGGACACTTCCAGGCCCAATGCATCCCTTTCATTGGAAATATTTTCCTTGCCACGCATTTGATGCTCAGACCTTTGCTTTTTTAACTCTTCCGTCTCAAGCCTGAAGGCCTTCCTCAGCATCTCCATTTCTGATACCTCCAGGCCAAAAGCATCCCTCTCATTGTAGACCCTGTCCTTCTCAATGGCGAAGGCTTTCTGATGCAAAAGTTGCTCGGACCTTTCTTTATTAAAGGCCTCCCTCTCCCTCCCCTGCTGCTGGCTGCTCAACACCTATAACAATCAGCACCAATGTCTCTGACTAACTATAAAAGAAAAAGAAAAAAAGAAACTGTAAAAACAAACTATCACAACTACCTACCTCTCTATAGTTTACATATTTATTACTAAGATACCAGTTTACTGTACCTGCCATATAGATTTAAATGTGTTGATAGAACTGCTCCTACTCCTGTATATACATATACATTTATACTGCCATACATTTATATATGCTCACTTGTATATACATTTACATCTATATATTTGTATCCTGCTTCAATAACTGCATACCCCTGATCACTACCTGTTAAATGATCACTTACCTGTATATACATATACCTATTATTATGCTCATATCACATTTATACCTAGACTGTCTTTTAACCTGTACATTTAAACTGTATATTATATTATATTACCATGCACTTTACTGCAACATTTGCACTCTGGTTAGATGCTCAATTATTTTCGCTGTACTGTACTTGTGCTGTGCAATGACAATAAATTTGAATCTAATCTAAATCGAATCATGACCTGCTGTATATATATATATATATATATATATACATATACATCCATCCATCCATCTTCTCCCGCTTATCCGTAATCGGGTCGCGGAGGTAGCAGCTCCAGCAGGGGACTCCAAACTTCCCTCTCCCTGGCAACATGGACCAGCTCTGACTGGGGGATCCCGAGGCGTTCCCAGGCCAGTGTGGAGATGTAATCACCCCACCTGTACCTCGGTCTGCCCCGTGGTCTCTTCCCAGTTGGATGTGCCTGGAAAACCTCCCTCGGGAGGCGACCAGGAAGCATCCTTACTAGATGCCCGAACCACCTCAACTGGCTCCTTTCTACGCGAAAGGAGCAGCGGCTCTACTCCGAGTCTCTCACGAGTGACTGAGCTTCTCACCCTATCCCTCAGGGAGATACCAGCCACCCTCCTGAGGAAACTCATTTTGGCCGCTTGTATTCGCGATCTCGTCCTTTCGGTCATTACCCATTGCTCATGGCCATAGGCGAGGGTAGGAACGAAGACTGATCGGTAGATCGAGAACTTTGCCTTCTGGCTCAGCTCTCTTTTGGTTACAACGGTGCGCCAAAGTGCACCCAATACCGCTCCCGCTGCACCTATTCTCCTGTCAATCTCAAGCTCCATCCTCCCCTCACTCGAGAACAAGACCCCGAGATACTTGAACTCCTTCACTTGGGATAAGGACTCCCTCCCTACTTGGAGTAGACAATCCACCGGTTTCCTGCTAAGAACCATGGCCTCAGATTTGGAGGTGCTGATCCTCATCCCAGCCGCTTCACATTCTGCTGCAAACCGATCCAGTGAGTGAAGGTCACATACTGATGACGCAAACAGGACCACATCATCTGCAAACAGCAGCGATTCAATCCTGAGCCCACCATACTGAAACCCCTCCCCTCCATGACTACGCCTTGAAATCCTGTCCATGAAAATCACAAACAGGATGGGTGACAAAGCGCAGCCCTGGCGGAGGCCAACACCCACTGAGAACAGGCCTGACTTTGTACCGAGAATCCGGACACAGCTCTTGCGTTGGGAGTAGAGAGATTGGATGGCCCTCAACAGTGACCCCCGCACCCCATACTCCCGCAGCACCCCCCACAGTATTTCCCGAGGGACCCGATCATATGCCTTCTCCAAATCTACAAAACACATGTAGACCGGATGGGCATACTCCCAAGCCCCCTCCAGGATCCTTGCAAGAGTGAAAAGCTGGTCCGTTGTTCCACGACCAGGGCGGAATCCGCATTGTTCCTCTTCAATCTGAGGTTCGACTATCGGCCGAACCCTCCTTTCCAGCACCTTGGAGTAGACTTTCCCAGGGAGGCTGAGTAATGTGATACCCCTGTAATTGGCACACACCCTCTGGTCACCCTTTTTGAACAGGGGTACCACCACCCCCGTTTGCCACTCCTCAGGCACTGTCCCAGACTTCCACGCAATGTTGAAAAGACGTGTCATCCACGACAGCCCCTCAACACCCAGAGCCTTTAGCATTTCTGGACGGATCTCATCAACCCCTGGGGCTTTGCCACTGCGGAGATGTTTGACTACCGCAGTGACTTCCTCCAGGGAGATTGATGTTTGCCGTCCTTCATCCTCCAGCTCTGTCTCTACCATTGAGGGTGTAGTTGGGTTAAGAAGTTCCTCAAAGTGTTCTTTCCACCGCCCGATCACCTCCTCAGTTGAGGTCAGCAATGTCCCACCCTGACTGTACACAGCTTGGATGGACCCACGCTTCCCCCTCCTGAGGCGCCGGATTGTTTGCCAGAAACGCTTTGGTGCCGACTGAAAGTCCTTCTCCATGGCTTCTCCGAATTCCTCCCACACCCGCTGCTTTGCCTCCGCTACAGCCGAGGCTGCCGTCCTCTTGGCCTGTCGATACCTCGCAACTGAGTCCGGAGTCTCACAGGCTAACATAGCCCGGAAGGCCTCCTTCTTCAGCCGGACGGCTTCCCTGACCACCTGTGTCCACCACGAAGTCCGAGGTTTGCCGCCCCTTGAGGCACCAATGACCTTGAGGCCACAACTCTCAACCGCAGCTTCGGCAATAGAAGCTTTGAACAATGACCACTCTGGCTCAATGCCCCCAGCCTCCACAGAGATGCCCGAAAAATTCCGCCGGAGGTGTGAGTTGAAGCATATACGTATGCTATATATACGTATATACATATACGTATATATGTATATGTATGTGTATGTATATATACATATACACACATATATATACATATATATATACATATATATACATATACATACATATATATATATATATACACATATACATATATATATACGTATACATATATATATATATATATGTATATATATACATATATGTATATATGTATATATATATACATGTGTGTGTGCGTGTGCGTGTGTGTGTGTCACTGTGTGTCACACACACACACACACACACACACACACACACCGTGTATGGCGCCGTACGAGATGGCTGCCGTGTCGCGAGCTCCCGCACGACGACGCAGTTTTTTGTTATTTATTCTTTTTATCGCAACTATTTTAGTTCAGGAAGTTAGCAGCAAGTTCACTTATAACTTTTGCACACTTCGGGAGATCAGATCGACAGTCGCTCGCCGCCTACCGGAGTTTTTTCATTCTTTCGACTCGGACGTCCCGCCCGAAGTCACAGCTGGATTATCTCAGACCATCTTGGGCACGATTACACGCAAGCGTCGCCGGAGGAAGCGAGGGAAGCGAGCCGGCGTGCTAGTCAGGCTGAGACGTCGATCCGATCGCCCCCCACTACCCACCATTCTACTGGCTAATGTACAGTCTCTGGACAATAAGTTAAGCGAACTACAGGCTCGTATTCAATTCCACCAGGAAACTAAGGACAACTGCATCATCTGCCTTACGGAGACATGGATGTCGGAGGGGGTAACCGACGCAGCTATCGAGCCGACGGGATTTTCCGTACACCGGGCGGACAGAACAAAGGCTCTCTCCGGTAAAGATCGCGGAGGGGGGGTATGTCTCATGATAAACAGATCTTGGTGCAACCAAAGTCATGTACATCCCCTCAAGTCTTTCTGTTCCCCGGACCTGGAGTACCTGATGCTTATGTGCCGTCCACACTGGCTACCTCGGGAGTTTACAGCGGTAACCGTGACCGCTGTTTACATTCCCCCACAAGCCAACACGGACACAGCGCTGAAGGAACTGTACGGGGCTATCAGCGAACAGGAGTCGGCACACCCCGAGGCTGCTCTCATCGTGGCGGGGGACTTCAACAAGGCGAACCTGAAGAAGGTTCTCCCGAAGTTCTACCAACACATAAAGAGCAACACACGGGGCGAGCGGATCCTCGACCACTGCTACACTCCCTTCCGTGATGGCTACAAGGCCCTCCTCCGCCCACCGTTCGGCAAATCAGATCACCGCTCTATCCAGCTACTCCCCGCCTATAGGCAGAGACTGAAGCAGCAACCGATCGCTGTGAGGGAGGTCCAATGCTGGTCGGACCAATCAGATTCTACGCTGCAGGATTGTTTTGATCACGCTGACTGGCACATGTTCCGCGTTGCCTCGGACAATAACATCAACGAGTACGCGTCGTCGGTCACCGGGTTCATCAAGAAGTGCATAGATGACGTTGTTCCGACCAAGTCGGTTCGGATATATCCCAACCAGAAACCGTGGATTAACGGCGATGTTCGCGCTGCCCTACATGCGCGTAACGCCGCCTTTGGTTCCGGGAATACGGAGGAATATACGAGAGCCCGTTACGACCTCCGTAAGACCATCGTCACTGCCAAGCGGGAGTATAAGGACAGAGTGGAAGATAAATTCAAGAACCACGATGCGAGGGGTATGTGGCAGGGGCTGCAGACGATAACGAACTTCAGAGGGAGAACCAGTTGTGTAGAGAACTCCTCTACCTCCCTCCCAGGAGAGCTAAATACATTTTTTGCTCGGTTCGACGTAAACGGCAGCCCGCCGAAGCAAGCACCGACTGAGGAGACCAGCCCGCTGCGCATCTCGGAGGCGGATGTGCGCCGCACCTTTAAGCGGCTGAACATCCGTAAGGCGGCAGGCCCCGACGACATCCCGGGCCGCGTCCTCAGAGCATGCGCAGACCAGTTGGCAGGAGTCTTTGCAGACATCTTCAACCTCTCCCTTCAAGATATCCACCATCGTGCCTGTCCCTAAACAAACCAAGGTAACATGCCTGAATGACTACAGACCTGTGGCCCTCACCTCGATCGTCAGCAAATGCTTCGAGAGGTTGGTCAAGGACTTTATTTGCTCCGTGTTACCTACCACGCTGGACCCATGGCAATTTGCATATCGTCAAAATAGATCCACGGACGACGCAATTGCCATGGCCCTCCACACTGCCCTTTCCCACCTGGAGGGGAAGAACTGTTATGTGCGAATGCTGTTTGTGGACTACAGCTCAGCATTCAACACAATAGTTCCTGCCAAGCTCGACACCAAGCTGAGAGGTCTAGGCGTACCCCCATCCATGTGCAGCTGGATACTGGACCTCCTGTCGGACCGCCGCCAGGTGGTGAGGATGGGCAGCACCACATCAGAGCCACTGACCCTCAACACGGGAGCCCCCCAGGGATGCGTGCTGAGCCCTCTCCTCTACTCCCTCTACACCCACGACTGCATGGCTATGCACAGCTCCAACGTCATCGTCAAGTTTGCTGACGACACGACAGTGATGGGCCTGATCGCCGGCGACGACGAGACAGCCTACAGGGAGGAGGTCGGATCGCTGGAGCAGTGGTGCCAGGAGAACAGCCTCGCCCTCAACGTCAAGAAGACCAAGGAGCTGATCGTGGACTTCAGGAGGCAGAGGGGAGAGCACAGCCCTATCTCCATCGACGGCGTTGCAGTAGAGAGGGTCAGCAGCTTCAAGTTCCTCGGCGTGCACATCTCCGAGGACCTCACATGGTCCACGCACACCACACACGTGGTGAAAAGGGCCCAACAACGCCTGTATTTTCTCAGGCGTCTGAAGAAATTCAGCATGGGCCCCCGCATCCTGAGAACATTCTACAACGGCACCATCGAGAGTGTTCTTACAGGGTGTATCACCGCCTGGTACTGGAACTGCACTGCACTCGAGCACAGAGCGCTCCAAAGGGTGGTGCGGACGGCCCAGTATATCGTTGGAGGTGAGCTCCCCTCCCTCCTGGACATTTACAACCAGCGGTGCGTGGCCAAGGCCAAACAAATTATAAAAGACATTGCCCACCCCAGCCACGAACTGTACTCACTATTACCGTCAGGCAGGCGATACCGCAGTATCAAGTGTCGTACAAATAGGCTTAGAGATAGCTTCCACAGTCAGGCCATCAGGCTGCTGAACAAGGGCGTATAACATATAACAATGTATATTTTATTACATTGATTTATATATACATATTGCTCTTTTCTGTGCTGATTTTTGCATTTTATAAATTGCATTTTTGCAATTGCAGTTCTCACTTCCTCTCAACCAAACAGATATTTGTTCACACACACACACACACACAAAGGCACACACACACAAAGGCACACACACACACACACACACACACACACACACACACACACACACACACACACACACACACACACATACACAGATACAGGCACAGTTCTCACTTCCTCTCAACCAAACAGGATGTGGGTTTTGCTGATGGAGGAGAGAGGTGCAGAGAGACTGGGGCCTGGGTGAGAGGGGGCCAGACAAAACAGAACAAGACTAAAACAATACAAGGAAAAACATTATGTACACAAATATTCAGTATAATAGGTACTTTTTCAGTACACGTATTCAGTAGAATAGGTACAGTGTCAGTACTTGTACTCAGTAGAAAAGGTACTTTGTCAGCACATGTCGATTAGAATCTAATCTAATATGAGTGACATCTTTCTCTCTACTCCCCCACACACACATACACACACACACACACTCACATGATTTCCTCCTCAATGTCTGCAGGCCCTCGCTGACTAAGCATCCAGAATTAACATATACAACGAAATAAAATGAAAAGAAGAAAGAGAAAACAATAATATCGAATTATTTATTTTTTATTTGTGCCTAATTGTAAATAGCTTAAAATAGCAAAACTCAACCTTAATTATGTCATTACTTTTAACTTGGTCACAGTTTGAAGCATTTTTATTTGCTTCATGCATTCACACATCAATGAGCAAACCTCCACGTCCATTCGACCTCTAGAAGGTCTCCCAGATACGGACCTCCCTTGCAGCGCCTCTTGAACTCAGTTCCCCATTCTCTCGGTACCTCTTTCTTTCTCAGTACCCTCTTCCTCTTTCGCTCAGTATCTCTTGCACTCGGTATCCTTTTCATTCTCTTTCACTCATATCCATTATTTCACTTATTCACAAAACACAATGATACATTATTCCCAAAAACCTGCTGGAGCAATAAAACAAACACACATCAATCCAACACACTCTCAAACTCACAGACTGTCAGTCTCAGACACTCAAACGTCTGCGCTTATCCAGGTTTCTACTAAACCTTGGTGTAGTAATAAATAAAGTAATAAACCCTTAGTAGGTGATTAAGACCAAAGCCAAATACTTGATGTGCACTAGAAAGACACACATTGTTATATCATAGACCATAGTCTATGTCAAAGTCTCACTTTTATTTACTCCATTTAAGACGGACACAGGTTTTACAAAACATTTTAACATTTTAATTGGTGTTTTTCCACTTGAATAGCTCATTTAGGGTTAGTAGGTTTATTATTTTTTATCATAACACCTTCTTGTTTATCTTTAACTTATTTTAGGTCAAATCACTTTGTTGATAGTTGCTATACATGATACATTAATTTAGCGTTAGTGGTTGGAGTATTAAATATGTTCTAGATATACAGTATGTATCTGCCTGGTTGTGGTGTGTGTGGTGCTTCTAATGTCCATGGCTTCCCTCATGTGTGTGTGTGTTGCTGCATGTCTACGTGTGTTACTTCCCTATTGGTTGACTTCAGCTGTGGTGGACCCGTCCCCTTCCTGCTCCTCCCCTGCCACTCCTTGTGCCGCTTTGGTCTGAAGTCATAGTCATTACTGCGGCCACACTCTTGCTTGCTACGGTAGTTCTCTGGACAATCCCTTGCAAAGTGTCCTTCTTTGCTGCAGTTAAAACACATGAAGCTGCCGTTTGTGCCGGAGCCAGTGTAACCGCCTTTTAGAGTGAAGTTATTGTCTGCTTTGGTTCTGTCTCCGGCCACCTCTCTGTTCCCCTTGCTCACGGGCCGTGTCTCTCGTACACTTTCTCTTGACATTGGTCCGCTGCTCTGGTGGCCTGCAGCAGTGGTGGTAGCAGATATGGATACAGGTTGGCTGTTGGTCGTGGAGCCACAGCTGGTGGGGGTTAGGCCACATGGGGGCCACTTTTGGGGCTGCCGGTAGAGCTGCTGGTAGGGCCGCTTGGGGAGGTAAATCCAGGTCCAGGTCTTTCTTGGCCTGTGTAGTAGACTCAGGAAAACAGTCATTCGGCCCCTGCCTTCCCTTTACTCTCTGTTCAGCCTCTTTAGCACATTCATTCAAGATTCAAGATTCAAGAAACTTTATTTAAGGGAAATTGGGGAAATTAATGTGCAACAGTTGACACAGGGGGAATAAATGCACACACAAATATACTAATACCTAAGCTAAAAACTAAATAACAACAACTAAACAAAACTAGTATAAACAAAATAGAACTAAAATAACTCTAAATAAAATCTAAATGTATTGATAGATGAATAGATAAATTGCACAATTTACAGTATTATTACAGTAATACGTAGGTATATACAATACACAACAATACGTATAGTGCAAATTGGCAGTAATAATATATTAATAAATAACTCAGATGAATACTGAAAAAGTGACATGTGAAAAGTGAAATTGAATTTACAGTGCGTTGACCAAAAAATAATAATAATAACAGTGCGTTGGCCTCAGGTCACTGAGTCTCCACTGTCCCTCTCACGACCCGAGGTGATGAATTAAAGAGACGAATTACAGAGACTGATGGCCACAGGAAGAAAGGAGTGTGGCGTTCTGTGGTACACCTGGGTGGAATGAGTCTGTTGCTGAAGGTGCTTCTATATGAGGTCAGCACCTGATGGAGAGGGTGAGAGTTGTTGTCAAGGATACTACGCAGCTTGTTCCAATGCATGTTCATGCATGTTCCATGCATGTCCCAATCTGCTACATATATTTAACTTTTCTTCAACCTTCTAGCGCTTTCTTACTTCTTCTACACTCAGACTCCCTAAGGGCCACCCCAGGGCCCTCCATTCTAGTACAGAGCGTAAAACCTCCTCCCCAAAATGCCTTCTCATGTACATGCAGTTAACGCTTGATGCAACCTCTGCCTTGCCATCCTCCCTCGATCCTTGTGAACCCATATTTATTATTATTATTTATTTTATCATTATTATTATTATTATTATTATTAGTTAAATTATTATCATAATTTGTTATGAACTTTAGTTGTATGTTATATTCAGAATTTTTGTTTCAATGTTGTATTCCCTCCTTTTTTTAATTATAATATATATCTTTTTAATTGGGCTTGTTTCAAATATCTTACGGACCTCTTATTTTATTTATTTATTTAAATTGCGTTCATTTACCTTGGTGAAAGCTTCTAGAAGTTATACTAGTTTATTTTATGGAGGATGGTCCTCCTTTTCCTCAATGGACGAGCCTCCACTGCAGTATATATATATACACTACACACTCTCATATAGCTGTGTGTGTGTGAGTGTGAGTGTGTGTGTGTGTGTGTGTGTGTGTGTGTGTGTGTGTGTGTGTGTGTGTGTGTGTGTGTGTGTGTGTGTGTGTGTGAGTGTGAGAGTGTGAGTGTGAGTGTGAGTGTGTGTGAGTGTGTGTGTGTGTGTGTGTGTCACTGTGAGACATATAACAATGAAAAGGGATTTAATTGTCCTCTTTGGACTGGTCAAGAAGGCCAGCTCTGTCCTGGGGACCCCACTGGACACTGTGGAGTTGGTGGGCGACAGGAGAATGATGGCCAAGCTGTGGTCCCTGCTGGATAACAGGTCCCACCCCCTCCAGGATACTTTGTCTGCCCTGTGCAGCTCCTTCAGTGACAGGCTGCTTCACCCGCGGTGTCTCAGGGAGAGATACCGCGGGTCCTTCCTTCCTGCAGCTGGCAGACTGTCCAACCACCATAGCCCCTGCTAGATCACCACAGACATGAACTACTTGTTGTGCAATAACACCGTCTATGTGCAATTCACATTTCCTTATCCACATTACACACTACTGGCTGCTACTCCCACTTATATTTATATGTTCACTTATTTTTATAATTACTGCTCATTCACTTGTATACACTTTGTCTATATGCTGCTATTTATTCATCCATGCTGTGTACTTATTTGTCTTATTGGTACTTGTCTTATTTTTCTTGTTGTAACTAACTTGTACGTATTGTTACTTACTGTTACTAACCTCTTTATCTGCACTGTCCCTTTCTGCTGTAGTGATGGAAATGTCCCCGCTGTGGGACTAATAAAGGACTTCTATCTATCTATCTATCTTTATTATTACAACTTCTATCCAATTATTCATCCATTCCGTCTGTATCCATAGTAACAAGAATAACTCATCTCACCATCACGTTCTTACAAATGATAAAAGATTATATGGTTGCATCGACAAAAGGTCAAGATATTTGTTCACACACACACACACACACACACACACACACACACACACACACACACACACACACACACACACACACACACACACACACACACACACATACACAGAAACAGGCACAGTTCTCACTTCCTCTCAACCAAACAGATATTTGTTCACACACACACACACACACAAAGGCACACACACACAAAGGCACACACACACACACACACACACACACACACACACACACACACACACACACACATACACAGATACAGGCACAGTTCTCACTTCCTCTCAACCAAACAGGATGTGGGTTTTGCTGATGGAGGAGAGAGGTGCAGAGAGACTGGGGCCTGGGTGAGAGGGGTCCAGACAAAACAGAACAAGACTAAAACAATACAAGGAAAAACATTATGTACACAAATATTCAGTATAATAGGTACTTTTTCAGTACACGTATTCAGTAGAATAGGTACAGTGTCAGTACTTGTACTCAGTAGAAAAGGTACTTTGTCAGCACATGTCGATTAGAATCTAATCTAATATGAGTGACACATCTTTCTCTCTACTCCCCCACACACACACATACACACACACTCACACACCCACACACACATGATTTCCTCCTCAATGTCTGCAGGCCCTCGCTGACTAAGCATCCAGAATTAACATATACAACGAAATAAAATGAAAAGAAGAAAGAGAAAACAATAATATCGAATTATTTTTTTTAATTCGTGCCTAATTGTAAATAGCTTAAAATAGCAAAACTCAACCTTAATTATGTCATTACTTTTAACTTGGTCACAGTTTGAAGCATTTTTATTTGCTTCATGCATTCACACATCAATGAGCAAACCTCCACGTCCATTCGACCTCTAGAAGGTCTCCCAGATACGGACCTCCCTTGCAGCGCCTCTTGAACTCAGTTCCCCATTCTCTCGGTACCTCTTTCTTTCTCAGTACCCTCTTCCTCTTTCGCTCAGTATCTCTTGCACTCGGTATCCTTTTCATTCTCTTTCACTCATATCCATTATTTCACTTATTCACAAAACACAATGATACATTATTCCCAAAAACCTGCTGGAGCAATAAAACAAACACACATCAATCCAACACACTCTCAAACTCACAGACTGTCAGTCTCAGACACTCAAACGTCTGCGCTTATCCAGGTTTCTACTAAACCTTGGTGTAGTAATAAATAAAGTAATAAACCCTTAGTAGGTGATTAAGACCAAAGCCAAATACTTGATGTGCACTAGAAAGACACACATTGTTATATCATAGACCATAGTCTATGTCAAAGTCTCACTTTTATTTACTCCATTTAAGACGGACACAGGTTTTACAAAACATTTTAACATTTTAATTGGTTTTTTTCCACTTGAATAGCTCATTTAGGGTTAGTAGGTTTATTATTTTTTATCATAACACCTTCTTGTTTATCTTTAACTTATTTTAGGTCAAATCACTTTGTTGATAGTTGCTATACATGATACATTAATTTAGCGTTAGTGGTTGGAGTATTAAATATGTTCTAGATATACAGTATGTATCTGCCTGGTTGTGGTGTGTGTGGTGCTTCTAATGTCCATGGCTTCCCTCATGTGTGTGTGTGTTGCTGCATGTCTACGTGTGTTACTTCCCTATTGGTTGACTTCAGCTGTGGTGGACCCGTCCCCTTCCTGCTCCTCCCCTGCCACTCAGCTGGACTCCTTGTGCCGCTTTGGTCTGAAGTCATAGTCATTACTGCGGCCACACTCTTGCTTGCTACGGTAGTTCTCTGGACAATCCCTTGCAAAGTGTCCTTCTTTGCTGCAGTTAAAACACATGAAGCTGCCGTTTGTGCCGGAGCCAGTGTAACCGCCTTTTAGAGTGAAGTTATTGTCTGCTTTGGTTCTGTCTCCGGCCACCTCTCTGTTCCCCTTGCTCACGGGCCGTGTCTCTCGTACACTTTCTCTTGACATTGGTCCGCTGCTCTGGTGGCCTGCAGCAGTGGTGGTAGCAGATATGGATACAGGTTGGCTGTTGGTCGTGGAGCCACAGCTGGTGGGGGTTAGGCCACATGGGGGCCACTTTTGGGGCTGCCGGTAGAGCTGCTGGTAGGGCCGCTTGGGGAGGTAAATCCAGGTCCAGGTCTTTCTTGGCCTGTGTAGTAGACTCAGGAAAACAGTCATTCGGCCCCTGCCTTCCCTTTACTCTCTGTTCAGCCTCTTTAGCACATTCATTCAAGATTCAAGATTCAAGAAACTTTATTTAAGGGAAATTGGGGAAATTAATGTGCAACAGTTGACACAGGGGGAATAAATGCACACACAAATATACTAATACCTAAGCTAAAAACTAAATAACAACAACTAAACAAAACTAGTATAAACAAAATAGAACTAAAATAACTCTAAATAAAATCTAAATGTATTGATAGATGAATAGATAAATTGCACAATTTACAGTATTATTACAGTAATACGTAGGTATATACAATACACAACAATACGTATAGTGCAAATTGGCAGTAATAATATATTAATAAATAACTCAGATGAATACTGAAAAAGTGACATGTGAAAAGTGAAATTGAATTTACAGTGCGTTGACCAAAAAATAATAATAATAACAGTGCGTTGGCCTCAGGTCACTGAGTCTCCACTGTCCCTCTCACGACCCGAGGTGATGAATTAAAGAGACGAATTACAGAGACTGATGGCCACAGGAAGAAAGGAGTGTGGCGTTCTGTGGTACACCTGGGTGGAATGAGTCTGTTGCTGAAGGTGCTTCTATATGAGGTCAGCACCTGATGGAGAGGGTGAGAGTTGTTGTCAAGGATACTACGCAGCTTGTTCCAATGCATGTTCATGCATGTTCCATGCATGTCCCAATCTGCTACATATATTTAACTTTTCTTCAACCTTCTAGCGCTTTCTTACTTCTTCTACACTCAGACTCCCTAAGGGCCACCCCAGGGCCCTCCATTCTAGTACAGAGCGTAAAACCTCCTCCCCAAAATGCCTTCTCATGTACATGCAGTTAACGCTTGATGCAACCTCTGCCTTGCCATCCTCCCTCGATCCTTGTGAACCCATATTTATTATTATTATTTATTTTATCATTATTATTATTATTATTATTATTAGTTAAATTATTATCATAATTTGTTATGAACTTTAGTTGTATGTTATATTCAGAATTTTTGTTTCAATGTTGTATTCCCTCCTTTTTTTTAATTATAATATATATATTTTTAATTGGGCTTGTTTCAAATATCTTACGGACCTCTTATTTTATTTATTTATTTAAATTGCGTTCATTTACCTTGGTGAAAGCTTCTAGAAGTTATACTAGTTTATTTTAGGGAGGATGGTCCTCCTTTTCCTCAATGGACAAGCCTCCACTGCAGTATATATATATATATACACTACACACTCTCATATAGCTGTGTGTGTGTGTGTGTGTGTGTGTGTGTGTGTGTGTGTGTGTGTGTGTGTGTGTGTGTGTGTGTGTGTGTGTGTGTGTGTGTGTGTGTGTGTGTGTGTGTGTGTGTGTGTGTGTGTGTGTGTGTGTGTCACTGTGAGACATATAACAATGAAAAGGGATTTAATTGTCCTCTTTGGACTGGTCAAGAAGGCCAGCTCTGTCCTGGGGACCCCACTGGACACTGTGGAGTTGGTGGGCGACAGGAGAATGATGGCCAAGCTGTGGTCCCTGCTGGATAACAGGTCCCACCCCCTCCAGGATACTTTGTCTGCCCTGTGCAGCTCCTTCAGTGACAGGCTGCTTCACCCGCGGTGTCTCAGGGAGAGATACCGCGGGTCCTTCCTTCCTGCAGCTGGCAGACTGTCCAACCACCATAGCCCCTGCTAGATCACCACAGACATGAACTACTTGTTGTGCAATAACACCGTCTATGTGCAATTCACATTTCCTTATACACATTACACACTACTGGCTGCTACTCCCACTTATATTTATATGTTCACTTATTTTTATAATTACTGCTCATTCACTTGTATACACTTTGTCTATATGCTGCTATTTATTCATCCATGCTGTGTACTTATTTGTCTTATTGGTACTTTTCTTGTTGTAACTAACTTGTACGTATTGTTACTTACTGTTACTAACCTCTTTATCTGCACTGTCCCTTTCTGCTGTAGTGATGGAAATGTCCCCGCTGTGGGACTAATAAAGGACTTCTATCTATCTATCTATCTTTATTATTACAACTTCTATCCAATTATTCATCCATTCCGTCTGTATCCATAGTAACAAGAATAACTCATCTCACCATCACGTTCTTACAAATGATAAAAGATTATATGGTTGCATCGACAAAAGGTCAAGATATTTGTTCACACACACACACACACACACACACACACACACACACACACACACACACACACACACACACATACACAGATACAGGCACAGTTCTCACTTCCTCTCAACCAAACAGGATGTGGGTTTTGCTGATGGAGGAGAGAGGTGCAGAGAGACTGGGGCCTGGGTGAGAGGGGTCCAGACAAAACAGAACAAGACTAAAACAATACAAGGAAAAACATTATGTACACAAATATTCAGTATAATAGGTACTTTTTCAGTACACGTATTCAGTAGAATAGGTACAGTGTCAGTACTTGTACTCAGTAGAAAAGGTACTTTGTCAGCACATGTCGATTAGAATCTAATCTAATATGAGTGACACATCTTTCTCTCTACTCCCCCCCACACACACATACACCCTGAAACATCTCTCTCTCTCTCCTCCTCCTCTCCCTCCTACTTTTTTCCCTCTCTCTCTCTCTCTCCTCCTCCTCCTCTCCTCCTCTCTCTCTCTCTCTCTCTCTCTCCTCTCTCTCTCTCTCTCTCTCTCTCTCTCTCTCTCTCTCTCTCTCTCTCTCTCTCTCTCTCTCTCTCTCTCTCTCTCTCTCTCTCTCTCTCTCTCTCTCTCTCTCTCTCTCTCTCTCTCTCTGACGTCACTTTTGAGGAAACAAAACTTACCGGAGCCTAAGCATTAAGACGCGGAGAGAGAGAGTTACTCTCTATGAGACTCGACGCGGAGAGAGAGAGAGCCTATTCCCAACTAACCGGTGGACAGCGTTCTAAGGTGAGCAGTGAGTGTTTAGTGAGTAGTGAGTGTTTAGTGAGTAGTGAGAGTTTAGTGAGTAGTGAGTGTTTAGTGAGTAGTGAGTGTTTAGTGAGTAGTGAGTGTTAAGTGAGTAGTGAGTGTTTAGTGAGTGTTGAGTGAGTAGTGAGTGTTGAGTGAGTAGTGAGTGTTTAGTGAGTAGTGAGTGTTAAGTGAGTAGTGAGTGTTTAGTGAGTGTTGAGTGAGTAGTGAGTGTTGAGTGAGTAGTGAGAGTTTAGTGAGTAGTGAGTGTTTAGTGAGTGTTGAGTGAGTAGTGAGTGTTGAGTGTTTAGTGAGTGTTGAGTGAGTAGTGAGTGTTTAGTGAATAGTGAGTGTTTAGTGAGTGTTGAGTAAGTGTTGAATGTTGAGTGAGTAGTGAGTGTTGAATGAGTAGTGAGTGTTTAGTGAGTAGTGAGTGTTAAGTGAGTAGTGAGTGTTTAGTGAGTGTTGAGTGAGTAGTGAGTGTTGAGTGAGTAGTGAGAGTTTAGTGAGTAGTGAGTGTTGAGTGTTTAGTGAGTGTTGAGTGAGTAGTGAGTGTTTAGTGAGTGTTGAGTGAGTAGTGAGTGAGTAGTGAGTGTTTAGTGAGTGTTGAGTGAGTAGTGAGTGTTTAGTGAATAGTGAGTGTTGAGTGTTTATTGAGTGTTGAGTGAGTGTTGAATGTTGAGTGAGTAGTGAGTGTTGAATGAGTAGTGAGTGTTTAGTGAGTAGTGAGTGTTGAGTGTTTAGTGAGTGTTGAGTGAGTGTTGAATGTTGAGTGAGTAGTGAGTGTTGAATGAGTAGTGAGTGTTGAGTGAGTAGTGAGTGTTTAGTGAGTAGTGAGTGTTAAGTGAGTAGTGAGTGTTAAGTGAGTAGTGAGTGTTGAGTGAGTAGTGAGTGTTGAGTGAGTAGTGAGAGTTTAGTGAGTAGTGAGTGTTGAGTGTTTAGTGAGTGTTGAGTGAGTAGTGAGTGTTGAGTGTTTAGTGAGTGTTGAGTGAGTAGTGAGTGTTTAGTGAATAGTGAGTGTTGAGTGTTTATTGAGTGTTGAATGTTGAGTGAGTAGTGAGTGTTGAATGAGTAGTGAGTGTTTAGTGAGTAGTGAGTGTTGAGTGTTTAGTGAGTGTTGAGTGAGTAGTGAGTGTTTAGTGAATAGTGAGTGTTTAGTGAGTGTTGAGTGAGTGTTGAATGTTGAGTGAGTAGTGAGTGTTGAATGAGTAGTTAGTGTTTAGTGAGTGTTGAGTGAGTAGTGAGTGTTTAGTGAGTAGTGAGTGTTAAGTGAGTAGTGAGTGTTTAGTGAGTAGTGAGTGTTTAGTGAGTAGTGAGTGTTAAGTGAGTAGTGAGTGTTTAGTGAGTGTTGAGTGTTTAGTGAGTGAATGAGTGAGTAGTGAGTGTTTAGTGAATAGTGAGTGTTGAGTGTTTATTGAGTGTTGAGTGAGTGTTGAATGTTGAGTGAGTAGTGAGTGTTGAATGAGTAGTGAGTGTTTAGTGAGTAGTGATTGTTGAGTGAGTGTTGAGTGAGTAGTGAGTGTTTAGTGAATAGTGAGTGTTGAGTGTTTAGTGAGTGTTGAGTGAGTGTTGAATGTTGAGTGAGTAGTGAGTGTTGAATGAGTAGTGAGTGTTGAGTGAGTAGTGAGTGTTTAGTGAGTAGTGAGTGTTAAGTGAGTAGTGAGTGTTTAGTGAGTAGTGAGTGAGTAGTGAGTGTTGAGTGAGTAGTGAGTGTTGAGTGAGTAGTGAGTGTTGAGTGAGTAGTGAGTGTTGAGTGAGTAGTGAGTGTTGAGTGAGTAGTGAGTGTTTAGTGAGTAGTGAGTGTTGAGTGAGTAGTGAGTGTTGAGTGAGTAGTGAGTTAGTGAGTAGTGAGTGTTGAGTGAGTAGTGAGTGTTGAGTGTTGAGTGAGTAGTAAGTGTTGAGTGAGTGTTTAGTGAGTAGTAAGTGTTGAGTGAGTAGTGAGTGTTTAGTGAGTAGTGAGTGTTGAGTGAGTAGTGAGTGTTGAGTGAGTGTTGAGTGAGTAATGAGTGTTTAGTGATTAGTGAGTGTTTAGTGAGTAGTGAGTGTTGAGTGAGTAGTGAGTGAGTAGTGAGTGTTGAGTGAGTAGTGAGTGAGTAGTGAGTGTTGAGTGAGTAGTGAGTGTTGAGTGAGTAGTGAGTGTTTAATGATTAGTGAGTGTTGAGTGTTTAGTGAGTAGTGAGTGTTTAGTGAGTAGTGAGTGTTTAGTGAGTAGTGAGTGTTTATTGAGTGTTGAGTGAGTAGTGAGTGTTGAGTGAGTAGTGAGTTTTCAGTGAGTAGTGAGTGTTTAGTGAATAGTGAGTGTTGAGTGTTTAGTGAGTGTTGAGTGAGTGTTGAATGTTGAGTGAGTAGTGAGTGTTGAATGAGTAGTGAGTGTTTAGTGAGTGTTGAGTGAGTAGTGAGTGTTTAGTGAGTAGTGAGTGTTAAGTGAGTAGTGAGTGTTTAGTGAGTAGTGAGTGTTGAGTGAGTAGTGAGTGTTGAGTTAGTAGTGAGTGTTGAGTGAGTAGTGAGTGTTAAGTGAGTAGTGAGTGTTGAGTGAGTAGTGAGTGTTGAGTGAGTAGTGAGTGTTTAGTGAGTAGTGAGTGTTTAGTGAGTAGTAAGTGTTGAGTGAGTAGTGAGTGTTGAGTGAGTAGTGAGTGTTTAGTGAGTAGTGAGTAGTGAGTGTTGAGTGAAAAGTGAGTGTTGAGTGAGTGTTTAGTGAGTAGTAAGTGTTGAGTGAGTAGTGAGTGTTTAGTGAGTAGTGAGTGTTTAGTGAGTAGTGAGTGTTGAGTGAGTAGTGAGTGTTGAGTGAGTAGTGAGTGTTGAGTGAGTAGTGAGTGTTTAGTGATTAGTGAGTGTTTAGTGAGTAGTGAATGTTGAGTGAGTAGTGAGTGTTTAGTGAGTAGTGAGTGTTGAGTGAGTAGTGAGTGTTTAGTGATTAGTGAGTGTTGAGTGAGTAGTGAGTGTTGAGTGAGTAGTGAGTGTTTAGTGAGTAGTGAGTGTTGAGTGAGTAGTGAGTGTTGAGTGAGTAGTGAGTGTTGAGTGAGTAGTGAGTGTTTAATGATTAGTGAGTGTTGAGTGTTTAGTGAGTAGTGAGTGTTTAGTGAGTAGTGAGTGTTTAGTGAGTAGTGAGTGTTTATTGAGTGTTGAGTGAGTAGTGAGTGTTGAGTGAGTAGTGAGTTTTCAGTGAGTAGTGAGTGTTTAGTGAGTGTTGATTGAGTAATGAGTGTTGAGTGAGTAGTGAGTGTTTAGTGAGTAGTGAGTGTTTAGTGAGTAGTGAGTGTTGAGTGTTTAGTGAGTGTTGAGGGAGTAGTGAGTGTTGAGTGTTTAGTGAGTGTTGAGTGAGTAGTGAGTGTTTAGTGAGTAGTGAGTGTTGAGTGAGTAGTGAGTGTTGAGTGAGTAGTGAGTGTTTAGTGAGTAGTGAGTGTTGAGTGAATAGTGAGTGTTTAGTGAGTAGTGAGTGTTGAGTGAGTGTTTAGTGAGTAGTGAGTGTTGAGTGAGTAGTGAGTGTTTAGTGAGTATTGAGTGTTGAGTGAGTAGTGAGTGTTTAGTGAGTAGTGAGTGTTGAGTGTTTAGTGAGTGTTTAGTGAGTAGTGAGTGTTGAGTGTTTAGTGAGTGTTTAGTGAGTAGTGAGTGTTTAGTGAGTGAGTGAGTAGTGAGTGTTTAGTGAGTAGTGAGTGTTTAGTGAGTGTTGAGTGAGTAGTGAGTAGTGAGTGTTGAGTGAGTAGTGAGTGTTTAGTGAGTAGTAAGTGTTGAGTGAGTAGTGAGTGTTGAGTGAGTAGTGAGTAGTGAGTAGTGAGTGTTGAGTGAGTAGTGAGTGTTGAGTGTTGAGTGAGTAGTAAGTGTTGAGTGAGTGTTTAGTGAGTAGTAAGTGTTGAGTGAGTAGTGAGTGTTTAGTGAGTAGTGAGTGTTGAGTGAGTAGTGAGTGTTGAGTGAGTGTTGAGTGAGTAATGAGTGTTTAGTGATTAGTGAGTGTTTAGTGAGTAGTGAGTGTTGAGTGAGTAGTGAGTGTTGAGTGAGTAGTGAGTGTTGAGTGAGTAGTGAGTGAGTAGTGAGTGTTGAGTGAGTAGTGAGTGTTGAGTGAGTAGTGAGTGTTGAGTGAGTAGTGAGTGTTTAATGATTAGTGAGTGTTGAGTGTTTAGTGAGTAGTGAGTGTTTAGTGAGTAGTGAGTGTTTAGTGAGTAGTGAGTGTTTAGTGAGTAGTGAGTGTTTATTGAGTGTTGAGTGAGTAGTGAGTGTTGAGTGAGTAGTGAGTTTTCAGTGAGTGTTTAGTGAATAGTGAGTGTTGAGTGTTTAGTGAGTGTTGAGTGAGTGTTGAATGTTGAGTGAGTAGTGAGTGTTGAATGAGTAGTGAGTGTTTAGTGAGTGTTGAGTGAGTAGTGAGTGTTTAGTGAGTAGTGAGTGTTAAGTGAGTAGTGAGTGTTTAGTGAGTGTTGAGTGAGTGTTTAGTGAGTAGTGAGTGTTGAGTTAGTAGTGAGTGTTGAGTGAGTAGTGAGTGTTAAGTGAGTAGTGAGTGTTGAGTGAGTAGTGAGTGTTGAGTGAGTAGTGAGTGTTTAGTGAGTAGTGAGTGTTTAGTGAGTAGTAAGTGTTGAGTGAGTAGTGAGTGTTGAGTGAGTAGTGAGTGTTTAGTGAGTAGTAGTGAGTGTTGAGTGAAAGTGAGTGTTGAGTGAGTGTTTAGTGAGTAGTAAGTGTTGAGTGAGTAGTGAGTGTTTAGTGAGTAGTGAGTGTTTAGTGAGTAGTGAGTGTTGAGTGAGTAGTGAGTGTTGAGTGAGTAGTGAGTGTTTAGTGATTAGTGAGTGTTTAGTGAGTAGTGAATGTTGAGTGAGTAGTGAGTGTTTAGTGAGTAGTGAGTGTTGAGTGAGTAGTGAGTGTTTAGTGATTAGTGAGTGTTGAGTGAGTAGTGAGTGTTGAGTGAGTAGTGAGTGTTTAGTGAGTAGTGAGTGTTGAGTGAGTAGTGAGTGTTGAGTGAGTAGTGAGTGTTGAGTGAGTAGTGAGTGTTTAATGATTAGTGAGTGTTGAGTGTTTAGTGAGTAGTGAGTGTTTAGTGAGTAGTGAGTGTTTAGTGAGTAGTGAGTGTTTATTGAGTGTTGAGTGAGTAGTGAGTGTTGAGTGAGTAGTGAGTTTTCAGTGAGTAGTGAGTTTTTAGTGAGTGTTGATTGAGTAATGAGTGTTGAGTGAGTAGTGAGTGTTTAGTGAGTAGTGAGTGTTTAGTGAGTAGTGAGTGTTGAGTGTTTAGTGAGTGTTGAGGGAGTAGTGAGTGTTGAGTGTTTAGTGAGTGTTGAGTGAGTAGTGAGTGTTTAGTGAGTAGTGAGTGTTGAGTGAGTAGTGAGTATTTAGTGAGTAGTGAGTGTTGAGTGAATAGTGAGTGTTTAGTGAGTAGTGAGTGTTGAGTGAGTGTTTAGTGAGTAGTGAGTGTTGAGTGAGTGGTGAGTGTTTAGTGAGTAGTGAGTGTTTAGTGAGTATTGAGTGTTGAGTGAGTAGTGAGTGTTTAGTGAGTAGTGAGTGTTGAGTGTTTAGTGAGTGTTTAGTGAGTAGTGAGTGTTGAGTGTTTAGTGAGTGTTTAGTGAGTAGTGAGTGTTTAGTGAGTGAGTAGTGAGTGAGTAGTGAGTGTTTAGTGAGTAGTGAGTGTTTAGTGAGTGTTGAGTGAGTAGTGAGTAGTGAGTGTTGAGTGAGTAGTGAGTGTTTAGTGAGTGTTTAGTGAGTAGTGAGTGTTGAGTGAGTAGTGAGTGTTGAGTGAGTAGTGAGTGTTGAGTGTTTAGTGAGTGTTTAGTGAGTAGTGAGTGTTGAGTGAGTAGTGAGTGTTTAGTGAGTAGTGAGTGTTGATTGAGTAGTGAGTGTTGAGTGAGTAGTGAGTGTTGAGTGAGTAGTGACTGTTGAGTGTTTAGTGAGTAGTGAGTGTTTAGTGAGTAGTGAGTGTTTAGTGAGTAGTGAGTGTTTAGTTAGTAGTGAGTGTTGAGTAAGTAGTGAGTGTTTAGTGAGTAGTGAGTGTTTAGTGAGTAGTGAGTGAGTAGTGAGTGAGTGAGTGTTTAGTGAGTAGGGAGTGTTTAGTGAGTAGTGAGTGTTTAGTGAGTAGTGAGTGTTGAGTGAGTCGTGAGTGTTGAGTGAGTAGTGAGAGTTGAGTGAGTAGTGAGTGTTTAGTGAGTAGTGAGTGTTTAGTGAGTGTTTAGTGAGTAGTGAGTGTTGAGTGAGTAGTGAGTGAGTGGTGAGTGTTTAGTGAGTAGTGAGTGTTTAGTGAGTATTGAGTGTTGAGTGAGTAGTGAGTGTTTAGTGAGTAGTGAGTGTTGAGTGTTTAGTGAGTGTTTAGTGAGTAGTGAGTGTTGAGTGTTTAGTGAGTGTTTAGTGAGTAGTGAGTGTTTAGTGAGTGAGTAGTGAGTGAGTAGTGAGTGTTTAGTGAGTTGTGAGTGTTGAGTGAGTAGTAAGTGTTTAGTGCGTAGTGAGTGTTTAGTGAGTAGTGAGTGTTTAGTGAGTAGTAAGTGTTGAGTGAGTAGTGAGTGTTTAGTGAGTAGTGAGTGTTGAGTGAGTAGTGAGTGTTGAGTGAGTAGTGAGTAGTGAGTGTTTAGTGAGTAGTGAGTGTTTAGTGAGTAGTTAGTGTTGAGTGTTTAGTGAGTGTTGAGTGAGTAGTGAGTGTTGAGTGAGTAGTGAGTGTTTAGTGAGTAGTGAGTGTTTAGTGTGTAGTGAGTGTTGAGTGAGTAGTGAGTGTTGAGTGAGTAGTGAGTGTTTAGTGAGTAGTGAGTGTTGAGTGAGTAGTGAGTGTTGAGTGAGTAGTGAGTGTTGAGTGAGTAGTGAGTGTTGAGTGAGTGTTGAGTGTTTAGTGAGTAGTGATTGTTTAGTGAGTAGTGAGTGTTTAGTGAGTAGTGAGTGTTGAGTGAGTAGTGAGTGTTTAGTGAGTAGTGAGTGTTTAGTGATTAGTGAATGTTGAGTGAGTAGTGAGTGTTGAGTGAGTGTTGAGTGAGTAGTGAATGTTGAGTGTTTAGTGAGTAGTGAGTGTTTAGTGAGTAGTGAGTGTTTAGTGAGTAGTGAGTGTTGAGAGAGTGAGTAGTGAGTAGTGAGTGAGTAGTGAGTGTTGAGTGAGTAGTGAGTGTTGAGTGAGTATTGAGTGTTTAGTGAGTATTGAGTGTTTAGTGAGTAGTCAGTGTTTAGTGAGTAGTGAGTGCTGAGAGTTTAGTGAGTGTTGAGTGAGTAGTGAGTGTTTAGTGAGTAGTGAGTGTTGAGTGAGTAGTGAGTGTTGAGTGAGTAGTGAGTGTTTAGTGAGTAGTGAGTGTTGAGTGAGTAGTGAGTGAGTAGTGAGTGTTGAGTGAGTAGTGAGTAGTGAGTGAGTGTTGAGTGTTTAGTGAGTAGTGAGTGTTTAGTGAGTAGTGAGTGTTGAGTGAGTAGTGAGTGTTTAGTGAGTAGTGAGTGTTGAGTGAGTGGTGAGTGTTTAGTGAGTGTTTAGTGAGTAGTGAGTGTTGAGTGAGTAGTGAGTGTTAAGTGAGTATTGAGTGTTGAGTGAGTGTTGAGTGAGAAGTGAGTGTTTACTGAGTTGTGAGTGTTTAGTGAGTAGTGAGTGTTGAGTGAGTAGTTAGTGTTGAGTGAGTAGTGAGTGTTTAGTGAGTAGTGAGTGTTTAGTGAGTATTGAGTGTTGAGTGAGTAGTGAGTGTTTAGTGAGTAGTGAGTGTTGAGTGAGTAGTGAGTGTTGAGTGAGTAGTGAGTGTTGAGTGAGTAGTGAGTGTTAAGTGAGTATTGAGTGTTGATTGAGTAGTGAGTGTTTAGTGAGTAGTGAGTGTTGAGTGAGTAGTTAGTGTTGAGTGAGTAGTGAGTGTTTAGTGAGTAGTGAGTGTTTAGTGAGTAGTGAGTGTTGAGTGAGTAGTGAGTGTTAAGTGAGTATTGAGTGTTCAGTGAGTGTTGAGTGAGTAGTGAGTGTTTACTGAGTTGTGAGTGGTTAGTGAGTAGTGAGTAGTGAGAGTTATTAAGGAGTGAGTGAGTAGTGAGAGTTTATTAAGGAGTGAGTGAGTAGTGAGTGTTTAGTGAGTAGTGAGTATTTAGTGAGTAGTGAGTGTTTACTGAGTAGTGAGTGTTTAGTGAGTAGTGAGTGTTGAGTGAGTAGTGAGTGTTGAGAGAGTAGTGAGTGTTAAGTGAGTATTGAGTGTTGAGTGAGTGTTGAGTGAGTAGTGAGTGTTGAGTGAGTAGTGAGTGTTGAGTGAGTAGTGAGTGTTTACTGAGTGTGAGTGTTTAGTGAGTAGTGAGTGTTTAGTGAGTAGTGAGAGTTTATTAAGGAGTGAGTGAGTAGTGAGTGTTTAGTGAGTAGTGAGTGTTTAGTGAGTAATAGTGTTTAGTGAGTAGTGAGTGTTTAGTGAGTAGTGAGTGTTGAGTGAGTAGTGAGTGAGTAGTGAGTGTTTCGTGAGTTGTGAGTGTTTAGTGAGTAGCGAGTGTTGAGTGAGTGTTGAGTGAGTAGTGAGTGTTGAGTGAGTAGTGAGTGTTAAGTGAGTAGTGAGTGTTTAGTGAGTGTTGAGTGTTTAGTGAGTGTTGAGTGAGTAGTGAGTGTTGAGTGAGTAGTGAGTGTTTAGTGAGTAGTGAGTGTTGAGTGAGTAGTGAGTGTTGAGTGAGTAGTGAGTGTTGAGTGAGTAGTGAGTGTTGAGTGTTTAGTGAGTAGTGATTGTTTAGTGAGTAGTGAGTGTTTAGTGAGTAGTGAGTGAGTAGTGAGTGTTTAGTGAGTAGTGAGTGTTTAGTGATTAGTGAGTGTTGAGTGAGTAGTGATGTTGAGTGTTAGTGAGTAGTGAGTGTTTAGTGAGTAGTGAGTGTTTAGTGAGTAGTGAGTGTTGAGTGAGTGAGTAGTGAGTGTTGAGTGAGTAGTGAGTGTTGAGTGAGTAGTGAGTGTTTAGTGAGTAGTGAGTGTTTAGTGAGTAGTCAGTGTTTAGTGAGTAGTGAGTGCTGAGAGTTTAGTGAGTGTTGAGTGAGTAGTGAGTGTTTAGTGAGTAGTGAGTGTTGAGTGAGTAGTGAGTGTTGAGTGAGTAGTGAGTGTTGAGTGTTTAGTTAGTGTTTAGTGAGTAGTGAGTGTTTAGTGAGTAGTGAGTGTTGAGTGAGTAGTGAGTGAGTAGTGATGTTTAGTGAGTAGTGAGTGTTTAGTGAGTAGTGAGTGTTGAGTGAGTAGTGAGTGTTGAGTGAGTAGTGAGTGTTTAGTGTTTATGAGTGTTGAGTGAGGAGTGAGTGTTTAGTGAGTAGTGAGTGTTGAGTGAGTAGTGAGTGTGAGTGTTAGTGAGTAGTGAGTGTTTAGTGAGTAGTGAGTGTTGATTGAGTAGTGAGTGTTGAGTGAGTAGTGAGTGTTTAGTGAGTAGTGAGTGTTTAGTGAGTAGTGAGTGTTTAGTGAGTAGTGAGTGTTGAGTGTTTAGTGAGTGTTTAGTGAGTAGTGAGTGTTTAGTGAGTAGTGAGTGTTGAGTGAGTAGTGAGTGAGTAGTGATGTTTAGTGAGTAGTGAGTGTTTAGTGAGTAGTGAGTGTTGAGTGAGTAGTGAGTGTTTAGTGAGTGTTGAGTGTTTATTGAGTGTTGAGTGAGGAGTGAGTGTTTAGTGAGTAGTGAGTGTTGAGTGAGTAGTGAGTGTTTAGTGAGTGTTTAGTGAGTAGTGAGTGTTGAGTGAGTAGTGAGTGTTGATTGAGTAGTGAGTGTTGAGTGAGTAGTTAGTGTTGAGTGAGTAGTGAGTGTTTAGTGAGTAGTGAGTGTTGAGTGAGTAGTGAGTGTTTAGTGAGTAGTGAGTGTTGAGTGAGTAGTTAGTGTTGAGTGAGTGTTGAGGGAGTAGTGAGTGTTTAGTGAGGAGTGAGTGTTGAGTGAGTAGTGAGTGTTGAGTGTTTAGTGAGTAGTGAGTGTTGAGTGAGTAGTGAGTGTTTAGTGAGTAGTGAGTGTTTAGTGAGTAGTGAGTGTTGAGTGAGTAGTGAGTGTTTAGTGAGTAGTGAGTGTTGAGTGAGTAGTGAGTGTTGAGTGAGTGTTGAGGGAGTAGTGAGTGTTTAGTGAGTAGTGAGTGTTGAGTGAGTAGTGAGTGTTTAGTGAGTAGTGAGTGTTGAGTGAGTAGTGAGTGTTTAGTGAGTAGTGAGTGTTGAGTGAGTAGTGAGTGTTGAGTGAGTAGTGAGTGTTGAGTGAGTAGTGATGTTGAGTGTTTAGTGAGTAGTGAGTGTTTAGTGAGTAGTGAGTGTTTAGTGAGTAGTGAGTGTTTAGTGAGTAGTGAGTGTTGAGTAGTAGTGAGTGAGTAGTGAGTGTTTAGTGAGTAGTGAGTGTTTAGTGAGTAGTGAGTGTTGAGTGAGTAGTGAGTGTTGAGTGAGTAGTGAGTGTTTAGTGAGTGTTGAGTGAGTAGTGAGTGTTTAGTGAGTAGTGAGTGTTGAGTGAGTAGTGAGTGTTTAGTGAGTAGTGAGTGTTTAGTGAGTAGTGAGTGTTGAGTGAGTAGTGAGTGTTTAGTGAGTAGTGAGTGTTGAGTGAGTGTTGAGTGAGTAGTGAGTGTTTAGTGAGTAGTGAGTGTTTAGTGAGTGTGAGTAGTGAGTGTTGAGTGAGTAGTGAGTGTTGAGTGAGTAGTGAGTGTTGTGTGTTAGTGAGTGTTGAGTGAGTAGTGAGTGTTTAGTGAGTAGTGAGTGTTTAGTGAGTAGTGAGTGTTGAGTGAGTCGTGAGTGTTGAGTGAGTGTGAGGTTGAGTGAGTAGTGAGTGTTTAGTGAGTAGTGAGTGTTTAGTGAGTAGTGAGTGTTTAGTGAGTAGTGAGTGTTGAGTGTTTAGTGAGTGTTTAGTGAGTAGTGAGTGTTGAGTGAGTAGTGAGTGTTTAGTGTTATTGAGTGTTGAGTGAGTAGTGAGTGTTTAGTGA
Source organism: Muraenolepis orangiensis (assembly GCA_027704905.1). Lineage (NCBI taxonomy): Eukaryota > Metazoa > Chordata > Actinopteri > Gadiformes > Muraenolepididae > Muraenolepis > Muraenolepis orangiensis. The sequence continues at coordinate 20,841,125 of CM051021.1, read as the reverse complement.
GTAGTGAGTGTTGAGTGAGTAGTGAGTGTTTAGTGAGTGTTTAGTGAGTAGTGAGTGTTGAGTGAGTAGTGAGTGTTGATTGAGTAGTGAGTGTTGAGTGAGTAGTGAGTGTTGAGTGAGTAGTGAGTGTTGTAGTGAGTAGTGAGTGTTTAGTGAGTAGTGAGTGTTGAGTGAGTAGTGAGTGTTGAGTGAGTAGTGAGTGTTTAGTTGAGTGTTGAGTGAGTAGTGAGTGTTTAGTGAGTAGTGAGTGTTGAGTGAGTAGTGAGTGTTTAGTGAGTGTTTAGTGAGTAGTGAGTGTTGAGTGAGTAGTGAGTGTTGATTGAGTAGTGAGTGTTGAGTGAGTAGTGAGTGTTTAGTGAGTAGTGAGTGTTTAGTGAGTAGTGAGTGTTGAGTGAGTGTGAGTGTTTAGTGAGTGTTTAGTGAGTAGTGAGTGTTTAGTGAGTAGTGAGTGTTGAGTGAGTAGTGAGTGAGTAGTGAGTGTTTAGTGAGTAGTGAGTGTTTAGTGAGTAGTGAGTGTTTAGTGAGTGTTGAGTGTTAGTGAGTGTTTAGTGAGTAGTGAGTGTTTAGTGAGTAGTGAGTGTTGAGTGAGTAGTGAGTGTTTAGTGAGTAGTGAGTGTTTAGTGAGTAGTGAGTGTTGAGTGAGTAGTGAGTGTTGAGTGAGTAGTGAGTGTTTAGTGAGTGTTGAGTGTTATGAGTGTTGAGTGAGGAGTGAGTGTTTAGTGAGTAGTGAGTGTTGAGTGAGTAGTGAGTGTTTAGTGAGTGTTTAGTGAGTAGTGAGTGTTGAGTGAGTAGTGAGTGTTGATTGAGTAGTGAGTGTTGAGTGAGTAGTTAGTGTTGAGTGAGTAGTGAGTGTTTAGTGAGTAGTGAGTGTTGAGTGAGTAGTGAGTGTTGAGTGAGTAGTGAGTGTTTAGTGAGTAGTAGTGTTGATTGAGTAGTGAGTGTTGAGTGAGTAGTGAGTGTTGAGTGAGTGTGAGGAGTAGTGAGTGTTTAGTGAGTAGTGAGTGTTGAGTGAGTAGTGAGTGTTGAGTGTTTAGTGAGTAGTGAGTGTTTAGTGAGTAGTGAGTGTTGAGTGAGTAGTGAGTGTTAGTGAGTAGTGAGTGTTGAGTGAGTGTTGAGTGAGTAGTGAGTGTTTAGTGAGTAGTGAGTGTTGAGTGAGTAGTGAGTGTTAGTGAGTAGTGAGTGTTGAGTGAGTAGTGAGTGTTGAGTGAGTAGTGAGTGTTTAGTGAGTAGTGAGTGTTTAGTGAGTAGTGAGTGTTAGTGAGTGTGAGTGTAGTGAGTGTTGAGTGAGTAGTGAGTGTTTAGTGAGTAGTGAGTGTTTAGTGAGTTGTGAGTAGTGAGTGTTTAGTGAGTAGTGAGTGTTACTACACACTCTCATATAGCTGTGTGTGTGTGTGTGTGTGTGTGTGTGTGTGTGTGTGTGTGTGTGTGTGTGTGTGTGTGTGTGTGTGTGTGTGTGTGTGTGTTGTGTGTGTGTGTGTCTTTGTGAGACATATAACAATGAAAAGGGATTTAATTGTCCACTTTGGACTACTCACATATGTTCACTTATATTTTTATGTTCACTTATTTTCATAATTACTGCTCATTCACTTTTATACACTGTCTATATGCTGCTATTTATTCATCCACTCAAACACCCACACACAGACATACACACACATGCGCACACACACACACAGATACAGGCGCACACACACACACACACACACACACACACACACACACACACACACACACACACACACACACACACACACACACACACACACACACACACACACACACACACACACACACACACACACGTGCGCGCACATACACACATACAGGCACAGTCTCTCTCACCCCCCCTTCTCTCTCTCTCTCTCTCTCTGTCTCTCTCTCTCTCTCTCTCACTCTCTCTCACCCTCTCTCTCTCTCTCTCTCTCTCTCTCTCTCACTCTCACCTCTCTCTCTCTCTCACCCTCTCTCTCCCTCTCTCTCTCTCTCTCTCTCTCTCTCTCTCTCTCTCTCTCTCTCTCTCTCTCTCTCTCTCTCTCTCTCTCTCTCTCTCTCACTCTCTCTCTCTCTCACCCTCTCTCTCTGTCTCTCCGCTTAAAACTGTTTTAAAAAAGGTTTTTTTCTAACTTGATTCAACAATGTGTTCTAGGAATGGCCTCTGCTAAATCTTCCGGGTCTGAGGAGAACTTTTCCTGTTCCGTCTGTCAGGATGTGTTCAAGAGTCCAGTTTTCACACCATGTGGACACAACTTCTGTAGAGCCTGTATCACCACCTTTTGGGATGACCAGGTCCAGTTCAAATGTCCTCTTTGCAACGAGCTGTTCCACACAAGACCCGATCTACGGGTCAATACCCTCCTATCGGAGATGGTGGACGAGTTTAGACGGTCCGTACCCAAACAGCTGGTCGAGCCTCAGGACCGTCTGGAAGACAGGATGTGTAAGAAACACAGCCAACTTCTGGAGCTCTTCTGCCAGACTGAACAGGTGTGTGTGTGTCAGTTGTGTACAGAGGGGGACCACAGGTCCCATCCTGTTGTACCTCTGAATAAGGAATATAAGCTGAAGAAGGCCCAGCTGGGGAAGATAGAGTCTGAAGATCAGCAGATGATCCAGGAGAGACAAGGAAAGATTCAGGAGATCAAAGACGCAGTAAAGCGCAGCATAGAAGACAAATACAGAGAGCTAGCCGATGGTGACCAGGTCCTCGACGCTCTGATGAGCTGCTTTGAAAAGTGTCGGGATGATCACATCCAAACGGTTGAAGAGAAACTAAAATCCATAGAGGAACATGCTGAAGCCCTCATCAAAGAGCTGGAGCAGGAAGTTAAAGATCTGACCAATAGGAGCTTAGAGGTGAAGCAGCTCTCACACACTGAAGACCACCTCCACTTCCTCCAGAGCTTCAGATCCCTGAAGAATCCTCCAAACACCAAGGACTGGACCAAAGTGGAGGTCCCTCCTCCTCCGTCATACGCAGGGACCTTGAGGAGATCCCTGGATCAGCTGAAGGAGGCACTGGACATGGAGATGAAGAAGGTGCCTGACCTGAAACCAGCTGTAAAGAAGTGCATGGAGATGAAGAAGCTGCCTGTCCTGAGGTCGACTCTAAAGAAGTGTAAGTGTCTGTTTAGTTTGAGTCATCACAACAACACACTAACTCTTCAAATTGAAAGTCCATCCACACAGCAGGAGGTGACGTCCTACTGGGAATCAACATGATGGTGGACATCATGTATCTTAATATATTAATATATTGATGAGATACATAGAGAGATACATGATGGTTGGTATCTTTTACATAATGCATAACCATCACAATGAATCCTTCTTCTGTAAAAAAAACCCATATATATTATATATTATTACTGTAACAATATTATTTATTAATGATGAGTATTATGAGTGTTATTATTATTAGACAATTTAGACAACTATTATTAGACAACTCAATTTCACTTTTCACATTTTATTGTTATTATTATTTTATTACTGCCAATTTGCACTATACGTATTGTTGTGTATTGTGTATACCTACGTATTACTGTAATAATACTGTAAATTGTGCAATTCATCTGTCAATAGATTTAGAGTTAATTTAGAGTTAATTGAGTTATATTTTGTTTATACTAGTTTTGTTTAGTTAGTTTGTTGTTATTTCGTTTTTAGCTTTTAGGTATTAGTATATTTTGTGTGCATTTATTCCCCCTGTTTCAACTGTTGCACCTTAATTTCCCTCGGGATTAATTAAGTTATCTTGAATCTTGAATCTTGAAACTTGAATCATAATCAGGATGCTGTTAATCATACTTGTATGTGTATTTTATATTCAGAACATGATCTAAAATATATCTAATAATATATGTGAATAAACATATTTTATATAATAATATATATAACTATATAATGTTTATATTAATAAATAAAATATATAAATATTAATATATTATAATAAATCGATTACATTCTAATTATATATATAATGTATAATAATATATATTTTCATCATACTTTAGGTCCTAGGAAACTAGGCAACCAATTCTTATAAACACCTCTCCTATCAAAGTCACAATTGTAGTTATCCAAGGGTAATGTTGGCAACTGCTAACGTTTAATGATGTCCTATCTATAAATCAAGAGAGTACTTTCCAATCAAGTACTTTTCTTCCTCAGTGTTTATTCACGGCTCCACCCATTTCTAAAGGGTTTATTGAACTGACTCCAAACGGCTCATATCTTGATGACCTCATCAGGAGTATTTCTGTGTAGACTCATCATGTCTTTGGTTCTCTCTCCCATCAGATAAGCGTGAACTCACACTGGACCCAAACACAGCCCACAGAGAACTCGCTCTGTCTGAGGGCAACAGGAAGGTGACGAAGGTTGGAGAGAGGAATCCTAATCCTCACTTCGATCACCAGAGATTTGACTCCCGTCCGCAGGTGTTGTGTAGAGAGGGCCTGAACGGCCGCTGTTACTGGGAGGTGGAGATGGAAGGAGGAGATGTTGATATAGGAGTGACATACAGAGGAATCACTAGGAGAGGAGAGGGTGAAGACAGCAGTCTTGGAGGAACCCGGTCCTGGAGTCTTTCTTGTCATGATGATCATTACTATGTCTGGTACAACAGTAGGCCAACAGCCACAGGTCTCCGCTACTCTAACAGAGTAGGAGTGTATGTGGACCGGCCTGCTGGCTCTCTCTCCTTCTACAGAGTTGGAGGAGGGTCCTCAGACACACTGACACTCATCCACACCTTCCAGTCCACATTCACCCAGGAGGACCTCCTCCCTGGGTTTAGGTTAAGGGGGCGTTATGGTTCCTCAGTGTCTCTGTGTCGCTTGTAGCAACACACACACACACACACACACACACACACACACATTCAGTATAAAGACACACACAAATATAAAGAAGTACACACACACACACAAAAAATTAGCTTTGGATAAAAGGGCAATATAAAAGCATCCATTACCACACACACACACATATATATATAGAAATACACACATAAAAACACATACACACACACACACATATGGAAACACACACACACACATATATGGAAACACACACACACGCATACACACACATAGAACACACATATAGAGACGCACACACACACAAACACATTTATATGAATACACACACACATATGTAAATACACACACACACACACACACACATATATATATAGAAATACACACATAAAAACATACACATAGAGACGCACACACACATAGAAATACACACACACACACACACACACACACAAACACACACACATAGAAAGACTTAGATTTCATTGTGTTAGGAGCTGATAGTGATTATTGATTTCCTTGTGCTGGGAGCTAATAAAGTGATTATTGATTTCCTTGTGTTGGAAACAACTTAGCAGCACACATCATGTTCAGTTATAAAGATATGTTCTCCTGAACCTGCTCCTCAATGACCCCTAACCCCTACCTGCTCCTTAATAACCTCTAACCCCTACCTGCTCCTTAATGACCTCTGCCCGCTACCTGCTCCTTAATAACCTCTAACCCCTACCTGCTCCTTAATGACCTCTGACCCCTACCTGCTCCTTAATGACCTCAGACCCCTACCTGCTCCTTAATGACATCTAACCCCTACCTGCTCCTAAATGATCTCTAACCCCTACCTGCTCCTTAATGACCTCTAACCCCTACCTGCTCCTTTATGACCCCTAACCCCTACCTGCTCCTTAATGACCTCTGACCCCTACCTACTCCTTCATTCAAGGTTCAAGATTCTAGATTTTGATTTGCCATATGCAACAAGTAGAATTGAATGCTTACTCCCCATTCCCTCCTGCAGTTTGAATTTATACTACAATTTAACACAATATACTATACTATGTACTATACTTACACTGTACTGTAACAATATTGTACACAATTAAAATGAAAATAAAAATTACAATAAAGTTACTGATGGAGTGTGTGTTGAATTATGCAGAAAAACATTTAAAAAGCATTTTAAAGTGCCAGTAGTGCAGCAGCATCATGAATTCAGTGCAGAACAGTGCAGTAACTGTAATGAGTCCAGCAAAGTATGACTATACTCACTATGTTATGATAGTGGCAGCACTCCTAGCAGTTCAGTAGGTCACTGCCTGTGGATAAAACTATCCTTGAACCTGGTAGTCGTTGTACGGATGCTGCGGAACCGACGACCGGACGGTAGGGGGGAGAAGAGATGGAGCCCAGGGTGGTTGGGAACCTCGCAGGCATAACAGGTATAACAGGCAACTGCAAAAACATTCAACCGCCCTCTTTAAGATGAATCCAGTGACAAACTGAATATGCTCTGTGGGGTTAAGTTAACGTTACATTTGGTTATGGATGAGAGAAGTGGGAAAAGCTGTGACTCCTGTAAACGCTTAACGTTAGTAGTGTCCAACTCAACAGCGTACTGACCAGCAGTAGTGTCCTTTATCCTGACTCTGGTGAAGACTAATCTAAAGTCAATGATTACAACGACTTATTGTTAGAAAAGTAAAAACTAAATAACGGTACAACTGCATCTGATCGTACGTCTGTTACATTTTAAATTGTTGGTATTTTTCAGTAATACGATATTGACAAGAAGACAGCTAGAGGTGGTAAACGCCTAATAAGATGGCTCCAGAGGGAGAGATTGTTGGTGAGGAATAAACGATGCCCTGTGTGCAACTACAGAATGAAATTAAAACAAACCAACATGACCAAGGATGTGTCAGGGCAGGGTAGAGGTATAGGACCTGAAAGCAGAGTGACAGAAGCTAGGTAGAACAGGTGTTTAATGACACCAGCAAAAGGCAAAAGGTACAGACAGGGTCAAGGCAAGCAGAGGTCGTCAACAGGATGTCGAGGGTTGAGGCAGAAGTACAAAAAAGGTACAAAAAAGGCATAAACAAGGTCGTTCTCCAGGCGAGGGTCAAAACACGACGGATCAATAGACAGAACACAATGAACTTAACTTGATACAAACATGAGGCTTTCGGAAAAATCCGGGTGATAATCCAGCATTGAGTAACACAACAGACATGGCTTGAATACAGCTTGGTCAATGAGGAGTGATTGACAACAGGTGAGTTCAGTGTGAAACGGCTGACAGGGAAAACACGGAGTGGAATTTCGGAACGGAGTCCGGTGACATCGCGGATCCAGGAAGCCCGCGGAGATCCAGGACTAGGAGCGGAAAGAGCTGGGTTGGACCGTGACAAGAATGTACCTATTCTACTACATGTATTGACAATGTACCTATTATACTGAGTACATGTACTGACAATGTACCTATTATACGGAGTACAAGTACTGACAATGTACCTATTCTACTGAGTACATGTACTGACAATGTACCTATTATACTGAGTACATGTACTGACAATGTACCTATTATACTGAGTACAATTACTGACAATGTACCTATTATACTAAGTACAAGTACTGACAATGTACCTATTATACTGAGTACAAGTACTGACAATGTACCTATTACACTGAGTACATTTAGTGACAATGTAGCTATTATACTGAGTACAAGTACTGACAATGTACCTATTATATAGCATGTACTGAGTACTTGCTGTACTCACTGCAGACTACAGTATCTTTGTATTCTTCCTGCTGTAATAAAGTGATAAATTATGATATATTAGTGATATATATTGACGACTAATAACTAGTAACCTTATGCATTCTTTTGTGGTGTAAATAGGTGTAAATGTGGAATGTGTAAATATAATTTGGATGCCAGACATTATTGTGTGGCTGGAATATACATCTGGTTCCTAGTAGTACTAGTATTATAGTTATTTCTACTGCAATATAATAAGCATGTGTATTATTTATATCTATCTATCTATTTATTTATTTCTACTTTTTCCATTTCAGAATGCCACCAGCAAGGAGAGGTCCTCAATACAGTGTGCAGGATGTGATTGCTGCCATCCAAAATGGAGAGTGATTTTGAGATGGAATCAGACACTGATGCAAGTGATGAAGAAGCAGATGAAGATGCCTGTGGAAAAGTGGACAAAGAAAATCAACAACCCACTGACTGCCCAGCCGATCGTGTGTGTGTGTGTGTGTGTGTGTGTGTGTGTGTGTGTGTGTGTGTGTGTGTGTGTGTGTGTGTGTGTGTGTGTGTGTGTGTGTGTGTGTGTGTGTGTGTGTGTGTGTGGGGAACCCCTATGTCTGCTGCCTACCTGCAGGCATCCTTGAGCAAGATGTCTACCGCTACTGAGTGAAAAGATATATATATATATTGTTTGTATAGTCTGTATATTATGCCTGTTGTGCTATTTCTAACTTAGCATTCTTTGTTGGTAATTCCATGTATGTTTCCTTGTGTTTTGTCATTACCTGTAGACTGTGCAGCGGTTCATGTATAAAGGAAACACTGACATCATGTTGGAATGCAGGCCACTTTTAATGAAGATCTTTGTTACATGAAAGCAATTGGTACTTTACAGGGGCCTCCAGCCGCAGTGTTTGCACAGAGTGTCTGAACAGGAGTTGTTCAGACCTGTGCCAAGCACTTTGCATGTGTAGTTGAGATCATCAGTGTTTCTTCTGCTTTTCAATGGTCTGGCTTTCTTCAGGCCTTTAGGAGCTTTCTTTATGCTATTGACAGAGTTCTTATTGTGGTCCGTCTTCAGGATCTTGATGTTGAGGTGGGCCTCTCTCTCCACCTCCATGCCGCTCTTCTCCTCTCTGTAGGCCTTCCTCAACATTTCGGACACTTCCAGGCCCAATGCATCCCTTTCATTGGAAATATTTTCCTTGCGACGCATTTGATGCTCAGACCTTTGCTTTTTTAACTCTTCCGTCTCAAGCCTGAAGGCCTTCCTCAGCATCTCCATTTCTGATACCTCCAGGCCAAAAGCATCCCTCTCATTGTAGACCCTGTCCTTCTCAATGGTGAAGGCTTTCTGATGCAAAAGTTGCTCGGACCTTTCTTTATTAAAGGCCTCCCTCTCCAGCCTGAACTGTTCCTCCTCCATTTGGAATGTCTTCCTCAGCTCGACCTGTTTTTGGTATGAGAGTCCTTCCAGGCCGGCACTGAGCTTCTCGGAAGCTTCTTTCAGAGTCTGGACCTTCTTCTGCAAGGAGGTCACCTCGTCCACCAACTCCTTCCTGGTGTTGAGCAGCTGCTCCTCGAGCCACTCCTTATTCAGCATGAAGTGGTGGTGCTCACGGTGGAAGATTTGTTCCCGTCTGTAGAATTCATGGTATCTGACAGACAGGACTTCCTTCTCTCTCCAGTGCAGCTCCTCCAGACCCTCGTGGTGCCGTCCATTCTTCACAACACAGACAGAACACATTTTTAAATGTTTACTCAGCTAGTATTGTAATAGAATATTGTAACATGATCATCATCTCTGTCCTCTACCTCTTTCTCCGTTAAGAGCCAACTTTCTCGGGAAGCAAGAAAGGCCTTGAAGTGTTCCAGGCAGATTCCCTCCTGGTACAGACACTCCTGCAGATCGTCCAGCCAATTCTGCTGAGCCATGTGGTCGACCTGTTTCTGGTATGAGAGTCCTTCCTCTGGATGGCCGGCACTGAGCTTCTGGGAAACGTCTTTCAGAGACTGGTCCTCCTTCTGCAAGGAAGTCACCTCGTCCACCAACTCCTTCCTGGTGTTGAGCAGCTGCTCCGCCGAGCCACTCCTTATTCAGCATGAAGTGGTGGCGCTCACGGTGGAAGATTTGTTCCTGTCTGTAGAATTCATGGTATCTGACAGACAGGACTTCCTTCTCTCTCCAGTGCAGCTCCTCCAGACCCTCGTGGTGCCGTCCATTCTTCACAACACAGACAGAACACATTTTTAAATGTTTACTCAGCTAGTATTGTAATAGAATATTGTAACATGATCATCATCTCTGTCCTCTACCTCTTTCTCCGTTAAGAGCCAACTTTCTCGGGAAGCAAGAAAGGCCTTGAAGTGTTCCAGGCAGATTCCCTCCTGGTACAGACACACCTGCAGATCGTCCAGCCAATTCTGCTTCTCCATGACTTCCTCCATTTGTGTCGGCAAAAGGAGGGATTTCTGTTCTGATCTATAATGACAATATACAAACTAGAATGCACCTTGTTTTTCATTGTAGTTTCAAGTCAACTTGATGGTTTAACTTGAGTGAATACTGTTTGTACCATTACTTCTAACTCAACTTGCATTGATTTAACATGACAGAGCACAACAAGATGAATACCTTTTAAGATGATCAATCTATTCTTCTTGCCAAAGTTGTTTTCTTGACTTGCTATAGGTGCGTAGGTCAAAAGATGTGTAGGTCTTGTCCCTGTGAAGCACTCGGTAGCAATGAAGAAGTTTGCTGTTCTGTGCACCATATGGAGCCGTCTGGAGCGTTTGGAATCCTAGCGTCATAGTTACATGTGACGTCATGGGGACATGACATCATACCAAACATTCTAATGTCAATCATCTGACATGGAATGCTAAACAAGATGTTTTTTTTGCTTAGTCATTTTCTAATAACTAATTTAGAAATTAATAAAAATAAGTATGTGATTTAATGATGATTAATAAGTCCCACTGATGTATGTCTTCTAGGCAATGTAATATTTTGGAAAAGTAAACATGTGTAAATTAAATGTCAAATATAACCGTAGACCATGTGTCAACCAGTGTCTCTGTGGCCTAGTGGAGTGAGCTGGTGACCGTCAACCCTGGAGATGTGGGTTCAAGTCCCACTGAAGTTGGTCTACTTGGCAATGTCATTTTTAGAAAAGTTAACATGTCAAATATAACCACAGACCATGTGCTAACTGGCTTCTCTGTGGTCTAGTGGAGTGCGCTGCTGACCATCAACCCTGGAGATGTGGGTTCCAGTACCACTGAGGCTGGTTTCCTTAGCAAAGTATTTATTTTGGAAAATGTTGTGAAAATGAATTGTCAAATCTACCTTCGGACCTGTTCATAAACTGGACCAGGTGGTGCAGTGGAGAGAGCTGTTGGTTATCAGCTCTGGAGACCCAGGTTCAAGTTCTGGTGAGTCCTATCCAAGGTAATGGAAGTGTGATTTGTGATGTTAAATGTAACCTGACATGTAATGAAGTCAAACCACCACCCTACAGTACTGGCATAGAGCAATTCTAGGTACAGAACAGCCCTAGGTACTACAGAACTTTACCCTACAACACTGGGAACTACAGTAAACACTAGGTTCTAATGTAAACAGGATACTACAACATTACTAGGCTCTAGTAACTGATTAACACACACTAAATCACTACCTTATTTTTAAAATAAGTCGACCTCTGACCTTTAGGGGATTAATGAGGTGTCACCTTACCTTGAAATCCTTGTTGGGTTCAGGGGGCGTTGCCATGGCAGCATCAGTCCTGCAGGACCGTGATTGGTCAGCAGCTACACACAGGAAGCTAATTGAAAGAATTACAAATATAGTAACAACTTAATGTCATACTGGTCAATACGTCCATACTCATTACATTTCTAATACAACTCTATGTATAAAAATATCAACACTAGTATTCCACTGCATCATGCAATAGGTTACCTAGAAGTAATGCAATATGAATAAATGATTAGAATTACTTAACTACTAGTAAACCAACATTCATTAACAACAATTAACACATAAAAAATATGTAAAATATAAAGTAAAATATAATTCCAAAATGTGTGGGTTCAAGGACCCCCTCAGAATCGGAACACCAATTAAACATACCATTTGTACTCTTAGATGCCATTGGAACTATTTGTATTATAAAACGTTTCAACCTAAATACTTCAGAGCTGTTTCATAGTAATAAACAGAAACACAATTCAATTTGAATCATGTTACTACCACTTATAAACAGAGGGTCATTTTATTGTAATTGCATTTTGACTCAACTTGATGGAATTGGTAGTAAGCATTCCATTGTACTTGTACTTCTATTGTACGTTGCAAATGCCAAATAAAAACATCTTGATCATCTTTATACATTTCAATGAATTGATCCTAAAAGCTTTCAGAACAGTTAACAGTAACACGATTAACAGTGACAACAGCAAAAAGACAGTACTATGACTGAACAGTAACAAGATTAACAGTCACAAGACAAAGTCCTATGATGTACAGTAACAAGATGAACAGTAACAAGACAGTCCTATGACTATGAACAGTAACAAGACAGTCTTATGACTATGACCAGTAGTAAAAAGACTGGCGTGGTCCTATTGAACCCACCCAGACATTTAAAATGTCCAGTCTAAGGCTAACTTTCATTAAGTGCTTCCACTTTCAAATAATGAACGTATTGCTCCTTACTCAAATGATTGGCAGAAAGCTCTGAACAAATCATAACAGAAGTAATCAAAGCAGCGTTACAGAACACATTGATATGTACGACAGGAGCCTAAGGGTTATATTCTAGGTGCTTTGTAATCAGATCTGGCTTTGGATTGGCTGGCTTCATGGCACCTGAAGACACATGACACACTTCAGTCTCCTGTCGCTGTTCTCAATAAAAACCGAACTCAACATAGTCGTCCTATTTTATCAATTGAGCAAGTTTGGGCTTAGCGTGACTTGACGATGTGGAGTGACCGGACTCACTTAAATATTGATCCGTATTTAGCTCGCAAGCTAGCGAGATGGCTAATAAGCAGAGCTACGCAGCAGCAGAAATGGTTTGTTGTGATGTGAAGTGAATAAGTCTTGATTAATGTGATGTGCCACAATCACATCACAGTTTCTATTGGCCCAAAGCTAACATGGGTGGGAGTAATGAACACAATATGCTTGATTGATTGGCGCAAATGGAGGGTTTTTTTAAATTATATTTTCCAAAATATTTCTCGGACCCCCTGGCTATGGGTCCATAGTTTGAGAACCAGTGCACTAGACTACACATTGATATGAACGTTGAGATGATGGAGTAACAGAGACCTGTCAGAGACCTGCTCCAGGTCCATCTCCTGGTCACCTGTCAGAGACCTGCTCCAGGTCCATCTCCTGGTCACCTGTCAGAGACCTGCTCCAGGTCCATCTCCTGGTCACCTGTCAGAGACCTGCTCCAGGTCCATCTCCTGGTCACCTGTCAGAGACCTGCTCCAGGTCCATCTCCTGGTCACCTGTCAGAGACCTGCTCCAGGTCCATCTTCTGGTCACCTGTCAGAGACCTGCTCCAGGTCCATCTCCTGGTCACCTGTCAGAGACCTGCTCCAGGTCCATCTTCTGGTCACCTGTCAGAGACCTGCTCCAGGTCCATCTTCTGGTCACCTGTCAGAGACCTGCTCCAGGTCCATCTCCTGGTCACCTGTCAGAGACCTGCTCCAGGTCCATCTTCTGGTCACCTGTCAGAGACCTGCTCCAGGTCCATCTTCTGGTCACCTGTCAGAGACCTGCTCCAGGTCCATCTCCTGGTCACCTGTCAGAGACCTGCTCCAGGTCCATCTTCTGGTCACCTGTCAGAGACCTGCTCCAGGTCCATCTTCTGGTCACCTGTCAGAGACCTGCTCCAGGTCCATCTTCTGGTCACCTGTCAGAGACCTGCTCCAGGTCCATCTCCTGGTCACCTGTCAGAGACCTGCTCCAGGTCCATCTTCTGGTCACTGTGGAGGAGCAGCTGACCGACCGAGTCACGCAGCACACATTATTTTTATTTTTATTTTATATTCCTTATTCAATTTTTTATTCTATTTTTTATTCTATTTTTATCTATTTTTATCTATTTTTATTTTATCTTATTTTATAACTGCTGTCTGTCGTCGGGTATTGCACACAAGAATTTCACATCACTGCTTTATACTA